>CM019068.1:117490320-117876406 GCA_009667805.1 Leptobrachium leishanense
ACCCACTTCAGGGCTGATGGAAGAAGAGTGGAGCGAGGAAATTTGACACGTTTCATTTGGCATTCAACCTCAAAAAAAACAAAACAACTATATAACAAAACATTGATTAAAAAGTGTGTATACGAGTATACACTATACAGTGTGGGCGCTTATTAATTTAAGTTAATTAAAGTGCTATGTGAATAAATAATTAATTGCTGCCTAAGTATGGTAAAAAGCACATAAAAAACAACCAAAATACGTGCCAAGATTAAGACAAAAGGATAAACAAGACCATACGGCGCATAAAACAGTGAGCAGTTGGTTAAATGAACAACTGGTTAATAGAAGTAAAATGTGAAAGGTGTCCTTTAAGGTATAAAAAGTGTCCTTTAAAATGCAAGAAATGTCCTTTAAAATACCAAAGAGATGAGGTAAAAGAGTACAAAAAAATCTTTTTTTAAAAAAACTTATTAAGTCAATTTGTGCAAAAAAAGTGCAATGGTTTAATACTCAAAGAGTGTTGTTGATTGAAGTCAAGTGCAACAATCTTCTCTGTGGTGTAGATATCAAATCTTCTCCTTAAAGGTGTCCCTCAGAGAAAATAAAGGCAATAATAGTGCAGATGGTCATACTGGGATGAAGTAATTTAATAAAATGAATATATCACTCACATTTATTAGAGCCTAAGGGAAATCCAGGCTCAAGGAAAATAGCTTGCGGCCAAATATAGGGTGGCACGTCCCTCCTTTCATCTATGGTGGTTACTAGATAAAGCAGAGAAGATCGGGAGACGGCACTCCCATAGCGTAACTCTGTGCAATACAAGTGGAGGATTAAATTACAATTAGTCACACTCACCAGTTATAGAGCCTCTCAATTCCAGGCTCAAGGAGTATCGCCTTGGGAGCCTTAGGCTCCCACCTTAAGAGGACCCAAGGCGATACTCCTTGCCTGGAATTGAGAGGCTCTATAACTGGTGAGTGTGACTAATTGTAATTTAATCCTCCACTTGTATTGCACAGAGTTACGCTATGGGAGTGCCGTCTCCCGATCTTCTCTGCTTTATCTAGTAACCACCATAGATGAAAGGAGGGACGTGCCACCCTATATTTGGCCGCAAGCTATTTTCCTTGAGCCTGGATTTCCCTAGGCTCTAATAAATGTGAGTGATATATTCATTTTATTAAATTACTTCATCCCAGTATGACCATCTGCACTATTATTGCCTTTATTTTTCTCTGAGGGACACCTTTAAGGAGAAGATTTGATATCTACACCACAGAGAAGATTGTTGCACTTGACTTCAATCAACAACACTCTTTGAGTATTAAACCATTGCACTTTTTTTGCACAAATTGACTTAATAAGTTTTTTTAAAAAAAGATTTTTTTTGTACTCTTTTACCTCATCTCTTTGGTATTTTAAAGGACATTTCTTGCATTTTAAAGGACACTTTTTATACCTTAAAGGACACCTTTCACATTTTACTTCTATTAACCAGTTGTTCATTTAACCAACTGCTCACTGTTTTATGCGCCGTATGGTCTTATATAACAAAACATTGGTTGTAGAGGGTTTGTAGCTGGTCCTTAGGCTTTTTCATAGTGACGTGTGCTGACCACTTCTCCTATGGTCAGAGTCAGGACGAGTTTGTTACCATCAACTTCTCTCACAAGAGATGTTTCTTTGCCGTCCCATTTCTGCACATGCTTCAATTTCCCATCTTCCAGAGTGACGAGGGACTTGCATTTCCGATCATCTGCTGTAGTTTCATCAAATTCCTCGTTCAGTTTAAATTTAATCTCTGAATTCTTGAAAGTACTTTGTGTCTGTAACACAATCACATCTCCTTCCTTGGTGAACACAGCTGTGGGTTTGGTTACATTTGCAATTTGTCTTGTGGCAAATCCAACACCAATTGTTTTCATATATTCATCAAAATTCTTGCTGTCCACCAGTTTCCAGGTGCCAAGGAAGCAGTCTACCATGGTTGCAGTGTGTGTGTGTGATGAGGCTGCTGTCTATATGTGCTGTATATATATGTGTGTAGACAGGGCTGGGATCCTCAGCGCCCATTTTGTGCCCAGGAGAAATGTGATTCATGAGAGAGCCCGTTTCCACAAGCGAGCCCAGCGTGTGGGTGAATCAGTGGAATCATTTGTGCGCAGCCTGTATGAATTGGCGGAGTTCTGTGAGTTTGGTGCTTGCTTAAGAGGAGCAGATCAGAGACAGAATCGGCATAGGTATTGCAGACTCTGAAGTTTCGCTGAAACTCCAGCTGGAGTCTGCGTTGACGCTGGATGTGGCAATACGGATAGCGCGCCAAAGTGAACTAGTAAAGAAGCAAAGTGCAGAGATGAGATCTGAAAGCATGGTGGAGGAGGTGCAGCAGTTCAGGAGAGCTGCAAGTGACAGAGTGTGAACAGCAGACCGCAGGTGACAGATAGGGTCAGAAGAGGTGGGATGCTACAGGCTCGTTGCACGCGCTGTAACCGCGCTAATGGAATGAAGATGTTATGCTCTGCTAAAGACAGGAGGTGCAGAAAGTGTAAGAGAGTCGGCCATTTTGAGGTGGTTTGCAAATCAGAGTCTGTTAAAGAGATGCATCTGGACAGTGACCAAGAGGCTCAAGAGGTGTCCTTTGTAGGGTCTGTGATTAATCAGTCTGGCTCAGAAGAAGATTGGCGTGTTACACTCTCATTGATGGGTGCAAGGATTGCTTTTAAAATTGATACGGGAGCGGCCATTACAGTTATTTCTTTTGCAACGTTCATGAAACTGCCACGACGACCGCAGCTTGAAGGTTTTGATAAACGTTCACAGCCCTGTAGGTCGCATTGATTGTGCCGGGAGATTTCTTGCTAGCAGTGAGTACAAAAGAAAGAAATGTACCCTGTGGGTGTATGTGATCAGAGGAAACTGCGTTAATAACCTATTGAGCCGGAATGCAGCCTGTAGCCTGGGTCTTGTTGCGCGAGTGCATGAGATCACGGAGGACATGTTTGGAGAACTTGGGCTGCTGAATTGTGAGCAGGTCCGCATAGAGTTAAAAGAGAATGCTATCCCGTACAGTATTGCTACACCTCGTAGGATTCCATTTCCACTTTTGCCCCGGGTTGAGGCTGAACTTTTGAGGATGAAGAGTATGGGTGTTATTGAGGAAGTCACTGAAGCTACTGACTGGTGTGCTCCTATTGTGCCTGTTGCTAAGAAGAATGGGAAAGTTCGTATTTGTGTGGACTTGAAATGCCTGATCGAGACTGTAAAGAGGGAGAGATTTGTACTGCCGACATTGGAAGACATACAGTTGTGTTCAAAATTATTCAACCCCCACTGAAAATGAGTGTTTTGGCCAGTTTGACATTGATTTTGATCATTCAGTCATCTTGCTTACAATTAAATCAAAGAGGCACGTGTAGGTCAGACAAATATAACATAACTACTCTTTGCCTCTCCTTGGCTGAAAAGAAGCTGGAGGGGCTTGGAGCTGCTCAGTAGAGCGGCCTTTTGGTTACAATTGTTAGGTACCCACTCTAAAGAGGTGCCTTGAAGTGGCGAGTGGGCTTACGTTGCAATGGCCATTGAAACAAACAAAAACCTAATTTTTGTTGTACATGGAACACATAGAAACGAGCGCAGATGACACTCTTTTTCCTTGTAATATAACATAACATTTATAATGAAATAACCACAAATGTCTTTTCTGTGCTCACATCATTATCAGTTTTATTCAACCCCAAAGTGACATTCAATCTTAGTACTTAGTACAACATCCTTTTACAGTTATAACAGCTTTTAAACGTGAAGCATAGCTTGACACAAGTGTCTTGCAGCGATCTACGGGTATCTTCGCCCATTCGTCATGGGCAAAAGCCTCCAGTTCAGTCACATTCTAAGGCTTGCGCACTGCAACTGCTTTCTTTAAGTCCCACCAGAGGTTCTCAATCGGATTTAAGTCTGGTGACTGCGATGGCCACTCCAAAATGTTCCAGCCTTTAATCTGCAACCATGCTCTAGTGGACTTGGAGGTTTGCTTGGGATCATTGTCCTGTTGAAAGGTCCAACGTCTCCCAGGCCTCAGGTTTGTGACGGACTGCATCACATTGTCATCCAATATCTCCTGGTACTGAAGAGAATTCATGGTACCTTGCACACGCTGAAGCTTCCCTGTACCTGCAGAAGCAAAACAGCCCCAAAGCATGATTGACCCTCCGCCATGCTTCACAGTAGGCAAGTTCTTTTTCTTCATAGGCCTTGTTCTTCCTCCTCCCAACATAGCGTTGATCCATGGACCAAAACAGTTCTAATTTTGTTTCATCAGTCCACAGAACACTATCCCAAAACTTCTGTGGTTTGTCCACATGACTTTTGGCATACTGCAGTCGACTCTTCTTATTCTTTGGAGACAGCAAGGGGGTGCGCCTGGGAGTTCTGGCATGGAGGCCTTCATTACGCAGTGTGCGCCGTATTGTCTGAGCTGAAACTTCAGTACCCACATCTGACAAATCTTTTCTCAGTTCCTCAGCAGTCACACGGGGACTTTTCTCCACTCTACGCTTCAGGTAGCGCACAGCAGTCGAAGTCAGCATCTTCTTTCTGCCACGACCAGGTAGCGTTTCAACAGTGCCCTTTGCCTTGAATTTGCGAATGATGCTTTCTATGGTGTCTCTTGGTATGTTTAACATCTTTGCAATCTTCTATATAGCCATTGCCCTTCCTGTGAAGAGTAATCACCTCTACTCTTGTCTTCCTGGACCATTCTCTTGACTTCACCATGTTTGTAACCACACCAGTAAATGTCTAGAAGGAGCTGAGTATCACAGTCATTTTAAAGCTGCCTAATTGGTGCTTATTATGCTTTATTGCTGCTCCGTGACATCCACAGGTGTTTTCAATACCTGATTGAAAACACTTGAATGAACCTCTGTTCTTCAGAGTGGTAGTCTTTAAGGGGTTGAATAATTGTGTCAATGAAGAATTCACAAAAGAAACATTTACTACTGTATTACAAAACCAATTGATGGTTGCATTGATGGTTGCATAAAACCATTTTAGTTGCATATGGTTCTTTACAAAGTCCTTATAGGATTTCATTCTGAATCCAATTACAAATGTACACTAAATTCCCTAAAACCCTTTACAGCATTGGGGTTTGAATAATTTTGAACACAACTGTAGCTCCGAAGTTGTCAGGGGCTAAATTCTTTTCCACGCTTGATGCTTCCAGCGGTTTCTGGCAGATTCCCCTCGACCCGGAGAGCCGTAAGCTGACTACTTTCATTACGCCGGTAGGTCGATTTTGTTTCTGCAGACTCCCCTTCGGGATATCTTCCGCACCAGAGATCTTCCAAAGGGAAATGAGTTCCCTCCTGGTGGTAGTTATGGACGACATCCTCGTGTACGGGTCCACTCTAGAAGAGCACGATCAGCGACTGCAGCATGTACTGCAGACCGTAAGAGAGTCAGGATTGAAACTGAACAAAGATAAATGTCACTTTGGGAAAACAGAACTGTGCTACTATGGCCATATTATCAGCGGAGACGGTGACTATTGAGCAATTGAAAAGCCCTTCCGATGTTCATGAACTGAGACAAATACTGGGCCTTGTGAACTACGTGGTCAAGTTTCTGCCGGAACTGTCCTCGGTGTTGCATCCTTTTACAGAATTGTTGATGAAGGACGTTGCTTGGACCTGGGGACCTCCACAGGCTGAGGCCTTTGCACTGGTCAAGTCCATGTTGGGGTCCGCCCCGGTGCTGGGGTTCTATGACCCTTCTAAAAAGACCGTGGTTAGCGCGGACGCTAGCAGTTTTGGTCTAGGAGCAGCCCTTCTGCAACTGAATGACGACAAGCTGCAGCCCATTGCCTACTGCTCTCGTACATTAAATGCGGCAGAAACAAAATACGCTCAGATAGAAAAGGAGTGTCTGGCTGGAGTTTGGGCTTGCGAGCGCTTTCAACGATATCTGGTGGGCTTGGAAGGTTTTAGTTTGGAGACTGACCACAAACGGCTGGTTCCATTGATAAACTCCTATGACATTGTCAAGGCACCTCTGAGATGCCAGAGACTTCTGATGCAGCTGCTCAGATTCAATGTTCGGGCTGTGCACGTGCCGGGGAAACAACTGGTAGTGGCAGACGCACTCTCCAGGCTCCCGCTGGCTGCAGCTGAAGAGTCATCTACAGAATCAGATGTGAAGGTGTATGTGGATTCTATTTTGGCTTCTACGTCCATCTCTTCAGGGAGATTGGAGCTGATAAAGAGAGAGACCCATCTAGATACTGATCTCCAAGAGGTCATAAACTACATAAAGAACGGCTGGCCCAAGAGCCGGGCAGTATAGATGCCGCTGAGTGCTTTCCAGACAGAGGGAGCGCACTTTACTGAACTAGATGGTTTGGTGCTGTTTCAAGACCGTATTGTTATACCAGCCAGTATGCGGCGAGAGATGTTGAGTCGAATTCACGATGGCCACTTGGGAATTTCTAAATGTAGAGAGAGGGCTGCCTTTGCGGTGTGGTGGCCTGGAATCAGCACTGACATTGCAGAATATGTTCAAGATTAGGGATGAGCTTTTCGGTACAGTCGGTTCGGTGTTCGATTCGAACATCGCCTATTTGCATGTTCGCGAACTACGAACATTTCCATGTGTTCGCCCACAATGCACCACAATGCACTTTTCCACTGGCCTGAAGCTTGTAATTGGCTACAGTGCAAGACAGGTTCAAGACTATGCCAATCAAGGCTCAGAGTCCTGATTGGGCAAATTTTGCCCAATCATGGGCTCACAGAGCTAAATCACACTATATAAGACTTCACACAGCGCTTCAGCACGTGTTTGAGAGGAGATAGTTGTTGTGTTAGTGTGTGTTCTCACTGCCAGTCTGCCACCAGCTACTGGAGGGGTCTCATTTCTACAAAATATCTGGGAATTGTTCTAATCTTTGTATTCTCACTGCCACCAAGTATTTTGGGGGTCAGTAATTTCTACAAAATATCTGTGAATTATGGTAATCTGTGTGTTCTCACTCCCAGCAACTATTTTGGGGGGTCAGTAATTTCTACAAAATATCTGGGAATTGTTCTAATCTGTGTGTTCTCACTGCCACCATGTATTTTGGGGGGTTTGTAATTTCTACAAAATATCTGGGAATTGTGATAATCTGTGTGTTCTCCCAGCAACTATTTTTGGGGTCAGTAATTTCTACAAAATATCTGGGAATTGTTCTAATCTGTGTGTTCTCACTCCCAGCAACCATCTTGGGGGACAGTAATTTCTACAAAATATCTGGGAATTGTTCTAATCTGTGTGTTCTCACTGCCACCATGTATTTTGGGGGTCAGTAATTTCTACAAAATATCTGGGAATTGTTCTAATCTGTGTGTTCTCACGCCCAGCAACTATTTTGGTGGGTCAGTAATTTCTACAAAATATCTGGGAATTGTTCTAATCTGTGTGTTCTCACTGCCACCAAGTATTTTGGGGGGTCAGTAATTTCTACAAAATATCTGGGAATTGTGGTAATCTGTGTGTTCTCACTGCCACCAAGTATTTTGGGGGTCAGTAATTTCTACAAAATATCTGGGAATTGTTCTAATCTGTGTGTTCTCACGCCAGCAACTATTTTGGTGGTCAGCAATTTCTACAAAATATCTGGGAATTGTTCTAATCTGTGTGTTCTCACTGCCACCAAGTATTTTGGGGGTCAGTAATTTCTACAATATATCTGGGAATTGTTCTAATCTGTCTGTTCTCACTCCCAGCAACTATTTTGGGGGTCAGCAATTTCTACAAAATATCAGGGAATTGTGGTAATCTGTGTGTTCTCACTCCCAGCAACTATTTTGGGGGATCAGTAATTTCTACAAAATATCTGGGAATTGTTCTAATCTGTGTGTTCTCACTGCCACCATGTATTTTGGGGGTCAGTAATTTCTACAAAATATCTGGGAATTGTGGTAATCTGTGTGTTCTCCCAGCAACTATTTTGGGGGTCAGTAATTTCTACAAAATATCTGGGAATTGTGGTAATCTGTGTGTTCTCACTCCCAGCAACTATTTTGGGGGTCAGTAATTTCTACAAACTATCTGGGAATTGTGATAATCTGTGTGTTCTCACTGCCACCATGCATTTTGGGGGTGAGTAATTTCTACAAAATATCTGGGAATTGTGGTAATCTGTGTGTTCTCACTCCCAGCAACTATTTTGGGGGTCAGTAATTTCTACAAAATATCTGGGAATTGTTCTAATCTGTGTGTTCTAACTCCCAGCAACAATTATGGGGGTCAGTAATTTCTACAAAATATCTGGGAATTGTTCTAATCTGTGTGTTCTCACTGCCACCATGTATTTTGGGGGGTCAGTCATTTTACAAAATATCTGGGAATTGTGTAATCTGTGTGTTCTCACTCCCAGCAACTATTTTGGGGGTCAGTCATTTCTACTAAATATCTGGGAATTGTGGTAATCTGTGTGTTCTCACTGCCACCAACTATTTTGGGGGATCAGTAATTTCTACAAAATATCTGGGAATTGTGGTAATCTGTGTTTTCTCACTGCCACATGTATTTTGGGGTCAGTAATTTCTACAAAATATCTGGAATTGTGGTAATCTGTGTGTTCTCCCAGCAACTATTTTGGGGGTCAGTAATTTCTACAAAATATCTGGGAATTGTGGTAATCTGTGTGTTCTCACTCCCAGCAACTATTTTGGGGGTCAGTAATTTCTACAAACTATCTGGGAATTGTGATAATCTGTGTGTTCTCACTGCCACCATGCATTTTGGGGGTGAGTAATTTCTACAAAATATCTGGGAATTGTGGTAATCTGTGTGTTCTCACTCCCAGCAACTATTTTGGGGGTCAGTAATTTCTACAAAATATCTGGGAATTGTTCTAATCTGTGTGTTCTAACTCCCAGCAACAATTATGGGGGTCAGTAATTTCTACAAAATATCTGGGAATTGTTCTAATCTGTGTGTTCTCACTGCCACCATGTATTTTGGGGGGTCAGTCATTTTACAAAATATCTGGGAATTGTGGTAGTCTGTGTGTTCTCACTCCCAGCAACTATTTTGGGGGTCAGTCATTTCTACTAAATATCTGGGAATTGTGGTAATCTGTGTGTTCTCACTGCCACCAACTATTTTGGGGGATCAGTAATTTCTACAATATATCTGGGAATTGTGGTAATCTGTGTGTTCTCACTGCCACCATGTATTTTGGGGGTCAGTAATTTCTACAAAATATCTGGGAATTGTGGTAATCCGTGTGTTCTCACTGACACCAAGTATTTTGGGGGGTCAGTAATTTCTACAAAATATTTGGGAATTGTTCTAATCCGTGTGTTCCCACTGCCACCCAGTATTTTGGGGGTCTCATTTCTACAAAATATCTAAGAATTGTGGTAATCTGTGTTTTCTCACTGCCACCAAGTATTTTGGGGGTCTCATTTCTACAAAATATCTGGGAATTGTTGTAATCTGTGTCTTCTCACTGCCAGCTATCAGGGGGTCCCACATACTTCTAGAATATTTCTGCGAATTGTAATCTGTGTCTTGTCACTGGCTGCCAGCTATCAGGGTGTCTCACTGAGTTATACCAGAGTTCTGGAAATCTTTAATCTTTATACTAAAGTTGAATCAGAGTTCTGCAGCATATCTCCAATTTTTATAACAGAGTTGAATCAGAGTTCTGTATATCTTTAATCTATATATCACTCACCATGGTAGAAAGAACAAAAAGGACAGGCAGACGCTCCCAGACACAGATAAGAGGGCAAGCAGCCCCTGTGTCGGGAGGCTGTGCCTCTGGTCGTGGTGGACGTGGTGCATCCTCTGCAGGGGCACGCTTGTCCTTTCTAACTGGTGCTGGCTGTCTTAAGCAGCAGCAACATACAGAGGATTTGGTGGATTGGCTAACCAGGCCATCCTCATCCTTAGAGTCCTCTTCCAGCCAGGCTTGTAGTGCTTTACAGTCCACCTCAACTGCCAAAGCATCTAATGCAGCCTCCATGTCCACAGCTACTCCTGCCGTAGCCTCACTATCACACACGCAGGAGTCAGCTGAATTGTTTGACTACAATGACAATGACATGCTGCTTGAGGATGCGCAGCAACTACAGTGCTCTGATTCAATCTCTGAGGTTGAGGAAGGGAGTATAATGAACCTAGAGGAAGGGGGTGCCAGTGACACACAAATATCTGGCACTCATGTTGCCCCAGCAGCTGCAGCATACTGCCAAGTTGGCTCCTGTGACGAGGAGATAGGGGGTGATGACAATGATTATGAGGTCACTGACTCCACCTTGGTGCCTGATCGAACAGAGGAGTCAAGTGAGGAGGAGGCACAACAAACACGAGGCACAACGTCCTCTATGATCAACCGTAGCACTAGCCAGTCCAAGGCATCAGATGTCAGAGCTGCTCAGGTGCAGAGCGCTGTTGTCTCAAAGCACACATCCAGGAACTCTGCTGTCTGGGAGTTCTTTAAGAAATGTGCAGCAGACCCCACCGTTGCTATTTGTAATCTATTTCAGATGAGGCTCAAGCGTGGGAAAGACACCAGACGCTTGGGTACCATGTGCTTGAGGCGACATATGACCACCTGCCACACATCCCGTTGGTGCAAAACTTTGCGTAGGTCTTCCTCACCTGTCTCTACCCCCACTATATGTCCTGCCATGTCATTGACTCCAACCTCCAATGACAGGGATGATACTACAGTAATGGATGTACCAGGTCCTTCCTCACAATGTGACAGCATCCCATCAGCTGAAGAATTATGCAGTCAGATTACGTTGCCCCAGCTGCTGCAGCGTAAAAAAAATATAGTCCCAACCATCCCCAAGCACAGCGTCTAAATGCCAGCTTAGCAAAATTACTCGCATTGCAGCTGCTGCCTTTCCAGCAGGTGGACTCTGCTTCCTTCCGTGAATGTGCTGTACCACAGTGGCAGGTTCCAAAACACCATTACTTTTCACGGAAGGCCATTCCAGCACTATACCAGCACGTGGAAGACAATGTTATCGAGACATTGGGAAAGGCAGTCAGCAGCAAGGTGCATGTGACTTTAGACACGTGGTCCAGGAAGCATGGACAGGGCCGTTACATTTCCTTCACGGCACACTGGGTAACTCTGATTGCAGCTGGGAGGGATCCAAGACGGGGCTCTGTGCTGGAGCTTGTTCATCCACCACACCTCCAGAAAGCTGCTTGTATGAGGTCTGTCTGCTCCACCACCACCTCTCCCTCTTCCTCCTCCTCCTTCTCTGTCTTTGGCGAAGTGGCAGCTAAACCGACGCGTGACAGGGGCTACGCAATGGCTCAAGCAAAAAGATGTCATACTGTGCTTGAGCTGGTTTGTTTAGGGGACAGGAGCCACACCGGGCCAGAAATTCTTTCCCTCTGCAGGGGCAGGCGCCGAGATGGTTAACACCACGCCAGCTTCAGCTGGGAATGGTCGTCTGTGATAATGGCAGCAACCTTCTCTCCTTCCTACGCCTGGGTAAGTTGATGCATGTACCATGCCTAGCACACGTCCTAACTCTGGTGGTACAGCGTTTCCTAACCAGGTACCCAGGGCTGGCAGAGCTTCTCAGCAAGGCCAGAAAAGTCTGCAGCCACTTCAGACGGTCATTCCCAGCAAGTGTTCGCCTGGCAGAAATTCAAAGAGAATTCCGCCTTCCCACAAACCATCTGATCTGTGACATTCCCACCAGGTGGAACTCGAAATTAGCAATGCACAAGCAGCAGAGGGCCATCAACGAGTACCTGTGTGAGTATGGCACAAGGACAGGTTCAGGTCAACTTGTTTTTTTCCCCCCCGCAGTGGCTGATGATCAAGGATGCATGCACTGTACTGTCACCATTTGAGGAGGCAACGAGGATGGTGAGCAGGGACAGTGCATGCATCAGTGACACAATTCCTTTAGTGTTCCTGCTGGAGCACACTCTGCTGGGAATTATAGATGTGGCTCTAGAGGAAGAGCAGCGGGAGGAAGAGGAGGCCTTCCCTAGCTCTCAAGGCCCCAGTCTTTCCACAGACAGCATTCCAGCGGGTCCTCCTCAGATCAGAGA
Organism: Leptobrachium leishanense; assembly: GCA_009667805.1. Taxonomy (NCBI): domain Eukaryota; kingdom Metazoa; phylum Chordata; class Amphibia; order Anura; family Megophryidae; genus Leptobrachium; species Leptobrachium leishanense. The sequence goes on from CM019068.1 coordinate 117,502,384, forward strand.
GTAGGAGGATGAGGAATATTTAAGTAGTGGGGTCATCGAAGGTGGGGATTCCTCAAGGGAGGGTTTTGTGTGCCCAGAAACACAAGGACTAGTATGTGGTTGGGAGGAGGAAGTGCACGATGGGGTCATCCTCCTCATTGACCAGGAAGACTCGGAAGCTCATGCCACCTCCAAACTACGCTGCATGGGCTCCCTTATCCTGCAAAGCCTGGTAAAGGACCCCAGGATTCGTGCTATCAAGGAGAGGGATCATTACTGGTTGGCAAGCCTTCTTGATCCACGATACAAGGGTAAAGTTGCAGAGCTCATCCTGCCCGCACAGAGGGAGCACAGGATGAAAAAACTTGAGGACGCTCGAATGCGACACTTGTGTAACACCTTTCCAGGCACTGGTAGGTTACCAAGTGATGACACACATGCTTTTGAGGCTGCGGATGATCAGAGGAATAGTGGTGAAGGCCGGGGCCGCTTGACTGATGCCTTTTTAAATTCTTTTAGTCCACGACGCCCAGGGATGTCAAATGTAGGCACCCATTGCCAGCGTCTTCACCGTATGGTGCAGGACTACCTAGGGGCAAGGGCAGACCTGGATACCTTTCCAGCAGCTGATCCACTGGCTTACTGGGTGTTGAGATTGGATCACTGGCCAGAACTTAGCCAATATGCAGCTACTAGGTTGCCCTTCATCCAGCGTGCTTTCTGAAAGGACGTTCAGTGCCGCTGGAGGTTTTGTCATAGACAAGAGTGCATCTGTCCACCGACTCTGTAGACCGGCTGACATTTATAAAAATGAATCAGTCCTGGATCAGCAGCTATCAATCCCCTGATGCTGACATAACTGAATAGATCGGGGATCTCTTCTGCATTCACAAAACCTCCACCACTGAACTCTTCCACAATACCACAAAGGGGTTACGGTGTGAAGGCACTTGCTGCCATGAAAGGCACGATATTTGGCTGCACTGACGTCTGTGCCAGATTTATATCATTTTAGTTTTATGAACCGCAGGGTCCAACACTGCACTCTTCCACAATACCACAAAAGGGTTATGGTGTGAAGGCACTAGGGATGAGCCGAACACCCCCGTGTTCTGTTCGCATTCGAACTCGAACAATTTCGAAAGTTCGAGTTCAAACATGTTCGAGTTCGAACTCAATGTAAGTCAATGGGACTCAAAAGTTAGATTTTTAGAGTGCCCTGCAAGAGGGCATATATGCAAGATATTTGCCATAAAAGGTGTATGGGGGTCCGGGTAGTGCCCTGGGGGACAGGAAACAAGGACAAAAAGTTTTAAAAAAGACGTTTTTAACCCTTTCACTGCTGAGGACGTGTGGGGAACGTCCTTATTGACTCCTAAGGAAAGATAGGGGTTTGTTTGAACCACGATATCTCCCGACTGTTTTCAGCTAGCAGGGTCTTGTTTGGTTTCATTAGAAAGGCCAGAGCATGGCCTTTCCAATGATACCAAACATGACCATGTTTATTGTAACCAAAAAAATAACAATAATAATAAAAAAAGGAAAAATGTGTTTTTTTAAAACGTGAAATGGCTCAGCAGTGAAGGGGTTAAAGGAACAGTGAGCTTTCCATGAAATAAGGGTTAAAAATAAAATTGAAAAATTCCTTCAAATATCGTGCCTAGGAGGTCCCCATAACCTGCCCGTGAAGTGGTGGATTTGTAGGATGTATAGAAACATTTTAAAACCAAAAAATTACGTTTCAAATGACGGTAAACGGTTTTCCTTTAATCTATTCATAAACAACTGCTTGGGGCAGCAGGCTATATTAAAAGAGGAGACCTTTTAGGACACGCAGAACAGGTTTAGTGATTTTTTGACTAAATTATGGTGAAACTTATGCAGGCTTTGGATGAAAGTAACAATAGGTGCTTTAAAATTGGGTCTTTAGTGTCGGCAACAGTGCCGTCACACCGTAACCCCTCTGTGGTATTGTAGAAGAGTGCAGGGTTGGACCCTGCTGCCCAATATTAAAATAATATGATCCTGGTATAGGCGTCAGTGGCAGTGCACCCAAATATTGTGCCTTTGGTGGCAGCAAGTGCCATCACATCGTAACCCCTTTGTGGTATTGTAGAAGAGTGCAGGGTTGGACCCTGCTGTCCAATATTAAAATAATATGATCCTGGTATAGGCGTCAGTGGCAGTGCACCCAAATATTGTGCCTTTGGTGGCAGCAAGTGCCTTCACATCGTAACCCCTTTGTGGTATTGTGTAGGAGTTCAGTGGTGGAGGTTTTGTGAATGCAGAAGAAATCCCCGATCTATTCAGTTACGTCAGCATCAGGGGATTGATAGCTGCTGATCCAGGACTGATTCATTTTTATAAATGTCAGCCGGTCTACAGAGTTGGTGGACAGACGCACTCTTTTGTCTGTGACAAAACCTCCAGCAGCACTGAACATCCTTTCAGAAAGCACGCTGGATGAAGGGCAACCTAGTAGCTGCATAGCATATTGGCTAAATTCTGGCCAGTGATCCAATCTCAACACCCAGTAAGCCAGTGGATCATCTGCTGTAAAGGTATCCAGGTCTGCCCTTGCCCCTAGGTAGTCCTGCACCATACGGTGAAGACGCTGGCAATGGGTGCCTACATTTGACGTCCCTGGGCGTCGTGGACTAAAAAAATTTAAATAGGCATCAGTCCAGCAGCCCGGCCTTCACCTCTATTCCTCTGATCATCCGCAACCTCAGAAGCACCTGTGTTATCACTTGGTAACCTACCAGTGCCTGGAAAGGTGTTACACAAGTGTCGCTTTAGAGCGTCCAAGTTTTTTCATCCTGTCCTCCCTCTGTGGAGGCAGGATGACCTCTCCATTGTACCCTTGTATCGTGGATCAAGAAGGCTTGCCAACCGGGGGGCGGAGCTAGACTTGGACATGAGAGGTCGCGTTCTCATGGAGCTCCGCTACAGAGACTATTTGGCACCTCTTTTTAGATTTTTGTTGCCAGCCTGGTGCATCATGGCTTGCTGACCCAGAGGAGACACGGAGGGACCTCACGCTGAGTCGAAAGGTGATTTTGTGGGCTCGGGAGACGCCCGGAACGGAGACAACAGTCTAGCAAGGGCAGCCATTTTGGGAACCTGAGGAGATACCGCGATTTGTTGCTGCCACGCCAGCTGTAGAGAGACATACCCTGGTCCCGACTAGCGCCGGATGGGTAAGAAGACTGTGAAGCGGGCGGACTCAGTGCCGGACCCAGGCCAACGTGACATCCGCGACTCCTTAGGTGGTGGGCGGCTGTTCGCCGCGGGTCTCCCTTCCCCCACCCTGCCTCCGGGATATGGTTCCTCTGACAAGGATGGCTTCACCTGGTCGAGGGAGAGCGGTGATGAGGCCGACCTGCCCTCCTCTGCGACTCCGTTCCAGGACCAGAAGGCCAGGAAGGCCTCTGCGAAAAGGGCAGCTAAGGCGGCCCGCCGACGGGCGGCACTCTCTGTTTCTTCCGATGCTGCAGCCGTCCAGACAGCCTCATCCACCTTCCTAGCGACTAACCCAGGGGAAGACGTTCAGCTTGCGACTAAAGGCGACATCAAAAGAATGATGAATGACATGCGGGCAATGTGGAGTGCTGACATGGTGGGGGTTAAAGCTGAGGTGACCCTGGTACAGGAGCAAATAGTAGACATTCAAGCACGAACAACGACTGTGGAGACCACGCAAACTCATCTTGCCTGTAAGGTGGAATCTCTTCAGCTACAGCTGGAGAATTTGTCGCGCACGGTGGAGTCGTTGGTCGCCCGACACCGCCGGCGTAACATCCGTATTCAGGGGGTCCCGGTGTCGGTGCAGCCTGAGGCGACGGTGGCATATGCCAACCGCTTGGCAGGCCACCTACTGAAACTCCCTCCTAACGCTCCAGAGACTTTTGGCATGGCAATACGTGTCCGGAAATCGGCAGCAGCCCCGGAGACGGCGCCGCGAGATATTATTGCGGTGGCGTGGGAGATACCCATGAAACTAAAGCTGATGTCGTTACCTTCGGCGATGGGTCTTATTGCCTTTGAATCCTCCGTGGTGTCTCTGTATAATGATCTGCCTTTCCTGACGCTGGCGGCGCGCCGGAGGTTTCGGGAAGTGGCAAATTGTCTTTGGGCTAAGGGGGTTCGGTACAGATGGGGAGCAGCTGGCACCCTGCTCTGTACACTCGACAATGTGCCGTATATTTTTGGCACCCCGGATGTAGTGTGGCCGGTTTTTGCCTCCCTGGGAATTCCCAGAGGTCTGGAGACCGTAGTGGTTAGTGCTTCGGCTTCACCCTCTCTGGATCCAGGCTGAATGCCTGCTGTCTTCCACCTTCGCCCCTGATGCATGAGAGTCCGGCAGGCCATAATCTGTTAGATTAATCTCCCCCCAAGTGTTTGTTATCCCCTTATTCCCCTTTTCAGTTGGCTGAGACGCCTTAGTTGGGTACTTGAGACTTTTATTTTACGTTTATGGAGGACTTTTGTTGTTCGTCACTTTATTAATCCACCTTTTGCATTCATTCCCACCCCCCTCCTTAATTCAGAGACGCTTTCGACACGACTCTTTCTCTTTTCTTGCTGATATTCCCTGGCTGGGGATAGATCTGAGACTTTTTTGATTTCGCCGAAATATTTTTGACGAATTTTGCTATAAACCCCTCCCTTTTTTCAATATTTTTGCTGATTCTTTATGCGGCCGCCCTCCTTTTTATGTTATCTATATTTCTTATGAGAGTATACTATCTGGCCCTGCGTGGCTCACTATGACGGTCAATCTGTGACCTTTTATTTCTTTACAAAATAAAAAAATTTAAATGAAAAAAAAAAGAAGGCTTGCCAACCAGTAATGATCCCTCTCCTTGATAGCACGAATCCTGGGGTCCTTTAGCAGGCTTTGCAGGATAAGGGAGCCCATGCAGCGTAGGTCGGTGGTGGCACTAGTTTCCGAGTCTTCCTGGTCAATGAGGAGGATGACCCCATCCCTTCCTCCTCCCAGCCACGTACTAGTCCTTGTGTTTCTGGGCACACAAAACCCTCCCTTGAGGAATCCCCATCTTCAATGCCCCCACTACTGTCTGATCTGAGGAGGACCCGCTGGAATGCTGTCTGCGGAAAGACTGGGGCCTTGAGAGCAGTGGTGTCACTAGGGTTGGTGTCACCCCCCGAGTTTTACAGATTTTTTTTAACTACTCTTACTCCTAAATCAGTACTCCCATATAACACTGAATGCTCATACACATATCGCACATTACTGTGAGGTTTATTGCTGTGGAGCTCTCTCATATGCTCACACAAATTTTTGCCAACTGCCAGCAAGTACGGTGCCTGTTCGAAGGCAGTGAAAGCACACATGGATATATATTGCCCCCAGCAGCTCTGGATATATTGCCCCAAGCAGCCCACCCATGGATATATATTGCCCCCAGCTCACATATGGATATATTGCCCCAGTTCACAAATATATATTGCCCCCAGCAGCTCACCCATGGATATATATTGCCCCAGCTCACATATGGATATATTGCGCCTCAGCTCACATATGGATATATTGCCCCAGACCAGCTCACATATGGATATATTGCCCCAGTCCAGCTCACACATGGATATTGCCCCAGCTCTCATGGATATGCCCCAAGCACACATTGATACTGCCCCAAGCACACATGGATACTGCCCCAAGCACACATGGATACTGCCCCAGAACACATGGATACTGCCCCCAGAACACATGGATATGCCCCAGCTCTCGTGGATATGCCCCAGCAGCTCTCATGGATATTGCCCCAGCTCCTCTCATGGATATTGCCCCAGCTCCTCTCATGGATATACTGCCCCAGCTCCTCTCATGGATATTGCCCCAGCTCCTCTCATGGATATTGCCCCAGCTCCTCTCATGGATTTTGCCCCAGCTCCTCTCATGGATATTGCCCCAGCTCCTCTCATGGATTTTGCCCCAGCTCCTCTCATGGATATTGCCCCAGCTCCTCTCATGGATTTTGCCCCAGCTCCTCTCATGGATTTTGCCCCAGCTCCTCTCATGGATACTGCCCCAGCTCCTCTCATTTATATTGCCCCAGCTCCTCTCATGGATATTGCCCCAGTTCCTCTCATGGATTTTGCCCCAGCTCCTCTCATGGATATTGCCCCAGCTCCTCTCATGGATTTTGCCCCAGCTCCTCTCATGGATTTTGCCCCAGCTCCTCTCATGGATACTGCCCCAGCTCCTCTCATGGACATGCCCCAGCTCCTCTCATGGATATTGCCCCAGCTTCTCTTATGAATATACTGCCCCAGCTCCTCTCATGGATATACTGCCCCAGCTCCTCTCATGGATATACTGCCCCAGCTCCTCTCATGGATATACTGCCACAGCTCCTCTCATAGATATACTGCCCCAGCTCCTCATGGATTTTGCCCCAGCTCCTCTCATTGATATACTGCCCCAGCTCCTCTCATGGCTATGCCCCCAGCTCCTCTCATTGATATTGCCCCAGCTCATGGATATGCCCCAGCTCATGGATATGCCCCAGCTCATGGATAATGCCCCAGCTCATGGATATGCCCCAGCTCATGGATATACTGCCCCAGCTCATGGATATACTGCCCCAGCTCATGGATACTGCCCCAGCACATGGATAATGCCCCAGCTCATGGATAATGCCACAGCTCATGGATACTGCCCCAGCTCATGGATACTGCCCCAGCTCATGGATATACTGCCCCAGCTCATGGATACTGCCCAGCTCATGGATACTAGCCCCAGCTCATGGATATGCCCCCAACTCATGGATACTGCCCCAGCTCATGGATAATGCCCCAGCTCATGGATAATGCCCCAGCACATGGATAATGCCCCAGCTCATGGATACTGCCCCAGCTCATGGATATACTGCCCCAGCTCATGGATACTGCCCCAGCTCATGGATATGCCCCAGCTCATGGATACTGCCCCAGCTCATGGATATGAACCAGCTCGTGGATAATGCCCCAGCTCATGGATACTGCCCCAGCTCATGGATATTGCTCCAGCTCATGGATAATGTCCCCAGCTCATGGATATGTCCCCAGCTCATGGATAGTGCTCCAGCTCATGGATAATGTCCCCAGCTCACCTCCTGCACCGCTTGTTCTGCTCCCTCTGAGCATCCGGGGGCATGGAGCTTGGGCACTCGCCTGGGGGAGCCACGTGACCAGCCGCGATCTCGCGAGAACTCGGCTGGTGACGTGTTTCCCCCAGGCGAGCACCGAAGCTGCATAGCTTTGGACGCTCGCAGGGAGCGAACACGCGGCACAGGGTGAGACACCTGCGCTTAGGGTGACGGTGTCACCCTAAGAGCGGGTGTCACCTAGTGCGGGCCACCCCCCCTGCCCCCACGTTACGACGCCCCTGCTTCAGAGCTAGGAAGGCCTCCTCTTCCTCCCGCTGCTCTGCCTCTAGAGCCACATCTGTAATTCCCCGCAGAGTGTGCTCCAGCAGGAACACTAAAGGAATTGTGTCACTGATGCATGCACTGTCGCTGCTCACCATCCTCGTTGCCTCCTCAAATGGTGACAGTACAGTGCATGCATCCTTGATCATCAGCCACTGCGGGGGGTGGGAAACCAAGTTGACCTGATACTCACACAAGTACTCATTGATGGCCCTCTGCTGCTTGTGCAGATGCTGCAGCATTGCTAATGTCGAGTTCCACCTGGTGGGCATGTCACAGATCAGATGGTTTGTGGTAAGGTGGAATTCTCTTTGAATTTCTGCCAGGTGAACACTTGCTGGGAATGACCGTCTGAAGTGGCTGCAGACTTTTCTGGCCTGGCTGAGAAACTCTGCCAGCCCTGGGTACCTGGTTAGGAAACGCTGTACCACCAGATTTAGGACGTGTGCTAGGCATGGTACATGTGTCAACTTACCCTGGCGTAGGGCAGAGAGAAGGTTGCTGCCATTATCACAGATGACCATTCCCAGCTGCACCTGCCCCTGCAGAGCTGACAGAATTTCTGGCCCGCTGTCGCTCCTGTCCCCTAAACAAACCAGCTCAAGCACAGTATGGCCTCTTTTTGCTTGAGCTATTGCGTAGCCCCTGCCACTTAAACTTGGTTTAACTGCCACTTCCCCAGAGACAGAGAAGGAGGAGGAGGAAGAGGGAGAGGTGTTGTTGGAGTAGACAGACCTCATACAAGCAGCTTTCTGGAGGTGTGGTGGATGAACAAGCTCCAGCACAGAGCCCCGTCTTGGATCCCTCCTAGCTGCAATCAGAGTTACCCAGTGTGCCGTGAAGGAAATGTAACGGCCCTGTCCATGCTTCCTGGACCACGTGTCTAAAGTCACATGCACCTTGCTGCTGACTGCCTTTCCCAATGACTCGATAACATTGTCTTCCACGTGCTGGAATAGTGCTGGAATGGCTTTCTGTGAAACGTAATGGCGTTTTGGAACATGCCATTGTGGTACAGCACATTCGGCAAATTCACGGAAGGAAGCAGAGTCCACCAGCTGGAAAGGCAGCAGCTGCAATGCGAGTAATTTTGCTAAGCTGGCATTTAGATGCTGTGCTTGGGGATGGTTGGGACTATATTTTTTCTTACGCTGCAGCAGCTGGGGCAATGTAATCTGACTGCGGAAATCTTCAGCTGATGGGATGCTGTCACATTGTGAGGAAGGACCTGGTACATCCATTACTGTAGCATCATCCCTGTCAGTGGAGGTTGGAGTCAATGACATGGCAGGACATATAGTGGGGGTAGAGACAGGTGAGGAGGACCTATGCAAAGTTTTGCGCCAACGGGATGTGTGGCAGGTGGTCATATGTCGCCTGAAGCACGTGGTACCCAAGCGCCCGGTGTCTTTCCCACGCTTGAGCCTCATCTGACATAGATTACAAATAGCAACGGTGGGGTCTGCTGCACATTTCTTAAAGAACTCCCAGACAGCAGAGTTCCTGGATGTGTGCTTTGAGACAACAGCGCTCTGCACCTGAGCAGCTCTGACATCTGATGCCTTGGACTGGCTAGTGCTACAGTTGGTCATAGAGGACATTGTGCCTTGTGTTTGTTGTGCCTCCTCCTCCTCACTTGACTCCTCAGTTTGATCAGGCACCCAGGTGGAGTCAGTGACCTCATCATCATTGTCATCACCCCCTATCTCCTTGTCACTGGAGCCAACTTGGCAGTATGCTGCAGCTGCTGGGGCAACATGAGTGCCAGTGATTTGTGTGTCACTGGCACCTCCTCCCTCTAGGTTGATTATACTCCCTTCCTCAACCTCAGAGATTGAATCAGAGCACTGCAGTTGCTGCGCATCCTCAAGCAGCATGTCACTGTCATTGTAGTCAAACAATTCAGCTGACTCCTCCGTGTGTGATAGTGAGGCTACGGCAGGAGTAGCTGTGGACATGGAGGCTGTATTAGATGCTTTGGCAGTTGAGGTGGACTGTAAAGCACTACAAGCCTGGCAGAGGACTCAGAGGATGAGGATGGCCTGGTTAGCCAATCCACCAAATCCTCTGTATGTTGCTGCTGCTTAAGATGGCCAGCACCAGTTAGAAAGGACAAGCGTGCCCCTGCAGAGGATGCACCACGTCTACGACGACCAGAGGCACAGCCTCCCGACACAGAGGCTGCTTGCCCTCTTATCTGTGCCTGGGAGCGTCTGCCTGTCCTTTTTTGTCTTTCTGACATGGTGAGTGATATATAGATTAAATATATACAGAACTCTGATTCAACTCTGTTATAAAAATTGGAGATATGCTGCAGAACTCTGATTCAACTCTGGTATAAAGATTAAAGATTTCCAGAACTCTGGTATAACGCAGTGAGAGACCCTGATAGCTGGCAGCCAGTGACAAGACACAGATTACAATTCCCAGAAACCTCCTATAAAATCAGTGAGACCCCCTGATGGGTGGCAGTGACAAGACACAGATTACCTCAATTTCCAAATATTTTGTAGAAATTACTGACCCCCCACAATACTGGGTGGCAGTGAGGACACACAGATTAGAACAATTCCCAAATATTTTGTAGAAATTACTGACCCCCAAAATACTGGGTGGCAGTGAGAACACACAGATTATAACAATTCCCAAATATTTTGTTGAAATTACTGACCCCCAAAATACTGGGTGGCAGTGAGAAAACACGGATTAGAACAATTCCAAATATTTTGTAGAAATTACTGACCCACAAAATACTGGGTGGCAGTGAGAACACACGGATTAGAACAATTCCCAAATATTTTGTAGAAATTACTGACCCCCCAAAATACTGGGTGGCAGTGAGAACACACGGATTATAACAATTCCCAAATATTTTGCAGAAATTACTGACCCCCAAAATACTGGGTGGCAGTGAGAACACACGGATTAGAACAATTCCCAAATATTTTGTAGAAATTACTGCCCCCCCAAAATACTGGGTGGCAGTGAGAACACACGGATTAGAACAATTCCCAAATATTTTGTAGAAATTACTGACCCCCCCAAAATACTGGGTGGCAGTGAGAACACACGGATTAGAACAATTCCAAAATATTTTGTAGAAATTACTGACCCCCCCAAAATACTTGGTGTCAGTGAGACCACACAGATTAGAACAATTCCCAGAAATATTGTAGAAATGAGACCCCCAGTAGCTGGTGGCAGACTGGTAGTGAGAACACACACTAACACAACAACAATCTCCTCTCAAACACGTGCAGAAGCGCTGTGTGAAGCCTTATATAGTGTGCTGCGGGATTTAGCTCTGTGAGCCCATGATTGGGCAAAATTTGCCCAATCAGGACTCTGAGCCGTGATTGGCATAGTCTTGAACCTGTGGTCAGGTGCAAGGCTGTAGCCAATTACAAGCTTCAGGCCAGTGGAAAAGTGCATTGTGGTCCATTGTGGGCGAACATGCGGCGAACACGCGGAAATGTTCGTAGTTCGCGAACATGCAAACAGGCGATGTTCGAATCGAATTCCGAACCGATCGAACCGAACAGCTCATCCCTAGAAGGCACTTGCTGCCATGAAAGGCACAATATTTGGCTGCACTGACGCCTGTGCCAGATTTATATCATTTAAATTTTTTGAACCGCAGGGTCCAACCCTGCACTCTTCCACAATACCACAAAAGGGTTACAGTGTGAAGGCACTTGATGCCATGAAAGGCACATTATTGGGGTGCACTGCCACTGATGCCTATATTACCAGATTTATATCATTTTAATATTTGACCGCAGGGTCCAACCCTGCACTCTTCCACAATACCACTGAGGGGTTACTGTTGACGACACTAAAGGCCCAATTTTAAAGCACCTATTGTTACTTTCATCCAAAGCCTGCATAAGTTTCACCATAATTTAGCCAAAAAATCACTAAACTTGTTCTGTGTGTCCTAAAATGACTCCTTTTTTAATACAGACTGCCGCCCCAAGCAGTTTTTTATGAATAGATTAAAGGAAAAGCGTTTACCGTCATTTGTTTCTATACATCCTACAAATCCGCCACTTCACGGGCAGGTTATGGGGACCTCCTAGGCACGATATTTGAAGGAATTTTTCGTTTTTTATTTTTAACCCTTATTTCATGGAAAACTCACTGTCCCTTTAAAAATGTTTTTTTAAACTTTTTGTCCTTGTTTCCTGTCCCCCAGGGCACTACCCGGACCCCCATACACCTTTTATGGCAAATATCTTGCATATATGCCCTCTTGCAGGGCACTCTAAAAAACGAACTTTTGAGTCCCATTGACTTGCATTGAGTTCGGTTCGTGTTCGAACTTGAACTTTCGAAATTGTTCGAATTCGAATGCGAACTGAACACGGGGGTGTTCAGCTCATCCCTAATCAAGATGTGCCTTTTGCCGTGAACGTCGGCCTACACAGAGGAGAGAGCCTCTACTTTCTACCCCGCTGCCTGCGGGCTTCTGGCAGAAGATTGCAGCAGATTTATGTGAGCTCAACGGGAAAAAGTATCTGGTTGTTGTGGACTACTACTCAAGGTATTTTGAGACCGTTAGTTGAGGCAACCAGCGTGGCTGTCATCACACTCCTAAAGAGCATGTTTGCCAGGTGGGGGTACCGGCTGAGCTAGTGAGCGACAATGGAGTGCAGTTCGCTTCTGTGGAGTTCAGGTCTATCAGTGGGGACTACGATTTGCTTCATTCTACTTCCAGTCCACATTACCCACAGGCCAACGGGATGGCTGAGAGGGCGGTTCAGACCACAAAGTTTGTTTTGAGGCAACCAGATCCTTATTTGGCCCTCCTGGCTTATAGGGCGACTCCTATTCAGGCCACGGGATGTAGCCCTGCACAGTTGATGATGGGGAGACAGATTCGTACCACGCTGCCTTCGGTTGGTGCATTCCAGCCTTCCTCCCCTGTTCTGTCTGAGGGATGAAGAGACGAAGCGTAACTACAGATACTATTATGATAGGAGACACTCTGTGCGCCATCTGCCTGAACTGTACCCGGGACAGAGTGTCAGAGTCAAACTGGATGACGAAAAGAGGTGGAAGACACCGGCCATAGTTGTAGGGCATGCTGCTGTGCCAAGGTCCTATGTGGTCCGCACAGAAGTAGGGACTGTTGCCCGCCGCAATAGACGGCACCTCCAGGCGGTTCCTGAGGAGCTAGGTGCCGAGAGTTTGCAACCACAGCCAGTGGAATCTCCGGTCTTAAGAGGTACACCCGCTCTGCAACAGGATTCCGGCGAGAATACATCACTGCCTGACTTGGAGTCACAACCACTCTCACAGGGACTTTGAGTGGTAGAGTTGTGAAGCTTCCAGTGCGCTACCGAGATTAGCGCTGTAGTTAGAACAGTGACTGGAAGAATGGGCAGAATAATCCCATAGTCACTGTGGACTAGGGTAGTCTACCCCGATATCCAAGATAGCATTGTGCCTTTATCTGTATCTGTGCGTGTGCTTCTGTTTATTTGTTTTATTGTCTGTTTAAGAAAAATGTATTGTTATTAAAAAGGGGGAGATGTGTTGAGAGCCAGCAGTGACATCAGAGAAAGGGGCGGCTCTAAGGGTAGTACCAGGAAGACAGCTCAGAGAGAGGATGCAAACAGGGTGTCTCCCCTGTGTTAACTACTGAAATAAACACCTGTTGAACCCAGCTCGCTGTGTTACTTGGATCTCATGAAAGTACCCCTAGACAAATACGACCTACAACTCTTTACCGATGGTAGCAGCTACATGTATGATGGAAAGAAAGTATCCGGCTATGCAGTTGTCACCATGAATGACATTCTGGAAGCAGACTCTTTACCAGGCCACACGTCAGCACAACTATCAGAAATACTGGAAGAGATACAACGTGGGACTACTATGGCACTAAGGAAAAAACAAAAAATTAAATATAGAAGGGGAGCTGCTAGAATCCTAAAAGGCTAGTCTGTCCAACTAATAAACAAAATGGATATAAACACACAAAAATAAGGACAGCGCTCCCGAGAAAAAGTTAATCTTTTCAACAAAAAGCAGAACACAAAAAATAATTTTCTGCTTATAGTCCTCCTTAAAGTCTAAGGAATAAAGACACAATCAGTCCTTCTTTGAGGGAAAAGGATATGTATATAGAAAAATATATATAGAAAAAGTAATAAAAAGTACCTCAAAAAAGAAAATCCCCAATAGGAAAAAATCTTCACACACATGTATGTATGAGACCACTTCCTTGGACTGTGTCAATTCCCAGGGTAACCTTTTCTTCTAACAAAAGGCACCGCACAGTCAGTTCGCCCTCCCGGTGCACATCCACAAATCAAGAGAGCCTCAGCGCAGGAATCATGACTCCTCCGGGGATACACAATGATCACTTGTAGATTCTTGGGCAGAATTACCCATTTCGTCGCCGCGAGTTTCTCTCCAAGATGCCCTCCAAAACAATGGAAGAACAATGGTGCAGCCAATTTTTGCAAAGATAAAATAAAAAACCTTTAAATGGTAATACACTTACCCTTATCGGAGCCTCGCCTGGCTCGAGGGTCACTCGCGCTGGGTTGTAGGGAATGGTACAGCCCTTAAAAAACCATCTCAGTTAGGGTCATCAATATAGTCAGCAAAATGAGGACAATAAAATATTTATTCAAATGATAAAAAATATCAGTGATAAAAAAAGACAGAAACCAGACGCGTTTCGTGCTTTGCAGCGCTTCATCAGGGGTGAGATAAGCAAACAGGAGTGTATACCCAAAGCAGTTCATTATATACTCAAAGAACTTGGTAAGTGAGCCGGCAAACAAAGTGACCCGCCCACTTCCGTATTAAAATGCATACAATTAACAGCATTAATACAATGATCTAAAACAATACAACAATCCATATGTAAATATAAATCACCTCTCTAGGTCCCGACGCTAAGTGGGCATAGAAGTATAGAAATAATAGACACAGCTGATCGGCTCTATCATCGGGCTGCTGTCCATCACGATCAAACAGCCGTATAAAAAAAAAAAAAAAAAAGGATTCAGGCACAATTTACCGGAAGATAGAAAACCATAAACAAAAAAAAAAAGAATGGTGTATAAAAACACAAGGAGTAGCCTTTGCAAAATACTGGCCTTGACAAGAGCTCTGGAAATCTCCGAAGGCAAAAGAGTGAATATCTATACCGACTCCAAATATGCCTTTATGACTGTCCATGCCCATGGCACACTCTACAAGGAGAGAGGCCTTCTCTCCTCGTCAGGCAAGCAGGTCAAATACTCTGCAGAGATCTCAGCTCTTCTGGATGCCGTATGGAAGCCAAGTGCTGTCAGTATCATGCACTGTCGAGGTCACCAGAAAGATCATGACGAAATACCCAAAGGAAATAGATTGGCAGACCAAGCTGCAAAAGCGGCAGCAAAGCCGCCAACACATGACTGTCAAGTCTCCAAAATCCTCCTCTGCAAGCAAGATGAAGATAGCTCTATGCCAAATTATGAATTCTACATGAATTGGAGAAGATTTGACCCCAATGGTGAATTTATCGAAATAATTCTACGCAGATGGGATGAAGATTTTGACTTGCTAGAGGACAACCACGACTATATTCAGTGGCTCTTCCCTACTTTGGAACAAGGCCGAAATTTCTACTCCAGACCAGTGACCCCCAAGAAAAGATTTTCATGTGTAACACCTTTAGATATTCAGCAACGACTCCTTCGTGCATACAGGATGATGCTGAAGTTCTTCGGCGTAAAATTAGTGGGGGAGGATGGAGAAGACACGAAGTAATTGAAGTTGAACGAGCAGAAAATTTCGCCGAGCGTTTCGACAATCTGACAATCAACACTCATAATAAATTGAGAATTACTCGTGTCCTGCTGAGCTTGGGAGAATTAGGAGCTGGAAAGTACCAAGCCCCACTGGTGAAGTTTCTCCTCAATGAGATCCTTATTGAATATCGCCTGCCGAACAAGAAGAAAAGTGCAATGAATTTCTTTGTGCGAGCTGTGAAAGATGTGCAAGAAAGACAAGATTTACTGTACTTTGCCTGGGTACACTACCAACCAAGAGAAGAATTCATGTGGGGAAATCAGGAGGAACTTGGAAAGTACAACGTCCCATCTTCGATGATAGCCCCGTTGCTGCCAGCTCCCTTTAGCGAATGGACACCTGTGTACTCGGAAAAAGAAAAGAAATGGCTTTCAGAAGAACCAGGAAAGTATGGAGAAGATGGCAAGTAACCAAATAGTCATTCCTGCAACATTAGCTCCTGAAATTGTCAGAGCACTCCATGCCAGCACTCACGGAGGAAGAGAAATGATGGAACAACAGTTGGAACCGCATTTTTATGTTCCTGGACTGTCAGTTGTCTGCAAAGCAGTAGCCCAGCAGTGTGTGACTTGTGCCAAGAACAACCCGAAAACTGGTCCATCACAGCATCCAGGAAAGCAGCCTATCGGGTTATCCCCAATGGCATCACTGCAGATAGATTTCACGGTGCTACCACCCTGCAAAGGGTATAAGTATCTCCTCGTGATGGTGTGCACCTTAACAGGATGGGTTGAGGCTTTCCCGACAAGGATGGAGAAGACAGCAGAAGTAGTGAGAAGCCTAATGAGAGAAATTACTGTATACCGCGCTATGGTCTTCCGCTTGAAATTGGGTCAGACAATGGCCCAGCTTCTGTACAGAACTGTTTGCAACAGCTTGCTCGCCTGCTGGGCATAACCTGGAAGCTACACACAGCCTACAGACCCCAACGTTCAGGAAACGTTGAACGCATGAACAGAACGCTAAAGACTTTGATGTCAAAATTATGCCAAGAAACGTCGCTGGGCTGGTTGGAAGTGCTGCCGATAGTCTCATTGCATATTAGGTGCAGGCCAACCCCATTGCATGTAACCTTCTACCCCACTCACAACCTGATTCCTTCTTGACTAGGTTCCACCACCACAGACTAATTCAGCAGTTACGCTCGCTTTCCACGCTTGACTCATTTACGAGATCACTTAAGCCATTCGAGACAATAGTGGAACGGGGCAGTTTACCCTCCCATTGCCTTTCGGCGATGTACGACCTTATACAGTCCAGTGTCGCTCGTTCCAGCTGGGAAAGGGAATTAGGCGTACAGTTTGAAGCTCATCACTGGAGATCGATTTGCTCATTGGCCCATACTAGCTCGATGTCCACTAGGGTACAGGAAGCCAATTACAAGCTACTAACCAGAAGGCACAGGACACCCAACACACTCAGACATATGCCGGGAGGAGATGGGGCATCCTGCTGGCGTTGCAAAGCTCCCGCCGCCCACCCATTACATATTTGGTGGTCATACCTGAGCCTGCAACACTTTTGGCGCACTATTCATGCCCAGGTTAGCGAGGTACTGGAGCCTCAACCCCCCTTCTCTCTGGAATTCTACCTATTGAGCCACACTGACATGGTGCCAGAGGTATTTAGGAAATCGGTGGCTGTCCGCCTGTTACAGGCAGCAAGGTTGACGATACCCCAGTATTGGAAGCGTGCTGAACCCCCTCCACTTACGCTCTGGCTCCATGAGGTAGAGTCTATTCGCTCCTCTGAGGAAAGGTTGGCCTACGCACAGGGGAAGGCCGCTGAGAATGCTCTGAAATGGTATTATTGGCTATCGACCTGTCTGCCGAGAATGAGCCGTAACGTGCAGATCCCGGGTTCTTAACTGTATATCTATAACTGTGACACCCTGAAACCTACTGTGATTAAGTTGCCACACGGAAATATTTCTTCCTGCTGTTTAACCTTATTTTTTCATTTTTTGTAATGACTACCTGAAAGACACGATATGACTAACCACTCTTGAGTCTTGTATACTCAGATTTTTGTTATTTTCGGTTACGCTACAATATAGTAGCTCCATAGAATTGTATTATGTCATTTGTTTTACAATTAACTTGAATATGTAAAAAAAAGAGAATGGGGAGACCCCGGGGGAATTTTTGAGGAGATAATCCTCTCTCAGCCCCAACCTGAAGTAACCCTCACTTTTGAGGTGCTAGGGGGGAGGGATAGGGTTCATGAGACTGTCAAGAAAGTTGTCCAAGTGGCATTACACTGGGAGCGTTCCTGGTGCGGATACTGTACATTGCCAACCTTATTTCCGCCCTTGTAAATGGTGGAAACTACCCAAAGTGCCCAGAAACGACTGGGAGAGTGGATATTTCCCATATCTGGAATGGCACTCACCCCATCGCCGAGAATCGTACCATGTGGAGACAAAAACGCAATCTGGGGCCAATGTCTACACCAAGAGGTCATCTGCTGATAAAATTTAAATATGCATATGCGAAGAAATCAGGACAAAGAACGTATTCGGTGTGCAGCAGATTGCACCCAGAGACAATCTACATCCCCTTTGCAGCAATTCCTATGAACTTGAGTACATTTTCAGTCGGAAAAATTGCAATTCATAATATAAATGACCCACAGATAAAGCCGGATGAAACGCTGCCAAGTTATCCGATAACAGGGCCCATATTTCCGCCTGATTGGTGTTTCCAAATAGGAACGGAGAATATGAGTATGAATGAGAGCCCATGCCAGTCCAGTCGATTTAATTTTACTGCACACACAGTTAGGTCAAGAGTGGGACCTGGGATGTTTGTGGTTAAGCCACTCAATTTAACAATGGAACAAAAACTAACAATAGCTAATGTAACAACGAGTAGGCAGAATGCAAAAGACCTCTTGCTGCGACTGGTAAGAATGATGATTGAGGTCCGGAAGGGAACACTTCATTTGTCTCCATTTATACTGATGGGAGGATATCAGGTGTGTTGTGGGAGCGTATGTTACACATGGGTACCACCTACACTCGCTGGGATGTGCTACATAGCTAAGCTGATTCCGGTTCAAAGAGTACAGGGTGATGACACAAAATCTGACACGACACTACATCCTACATACCCCTTCGTTTTCGAAAAAACAGAAGCGGGAGTTAGTCTCGAAAAGGAGATCAGGCATGGGCATGGTTCCCGGCATGGACTGGCTGGGGAATTGAACTGATGAAAAGATTGAATAACTATTCTGTGTTGATGGATGAGATTTTGAATATAACAAGTAAGGATATCCAATTGTTGAACCTTGAATTGCGTGAAATCCGAAAGTTGCAAATGATACATGATATGGCATTAGAACAGATAAGAGCTGCGTTAAATGGTCTATGTGAAATGACTATGCATTACGAATGTTGCACTTTCATTAGGAACGTGTCACATGAAGTCCCTGACTATTACCAGGTAATCCAAGATCACCAGGAGAAAGTTTTCCAGTTACAGAACACGGCCAGGCAAATTGCGGCAGGAGGCTGGAACCCTTTTCGAGGGTTCGGGTCATTCAGAGATTGGTTCGGATCCATGCTGGAATTTATCTCTATGATAATGATGATGATGGTGATCTTGGTGGTAGGTATAGTGCTATACCGTATAGGGTTATGCCTATGGCCATTCTGTAAGAAGGTCCTGACACCCACACAGACACAGAAGATACCCTTGATGATTACTCCTGATTTGTTCCCAGTGAAGGCGGTGCCCCCAAAGTACAAGGTGTTCAATAATGAGACTGATGAAGTTTAGTGGCTAAGGGTTCCAGGAAGGAGAACCTGAATCCCTAGCCAAGGGGGGAATGTAAGGGAATCAGGCCAGAAATAGGCCGCCATGATGTTCCAGGCGGCCATCTTGATCAGGACTTTGGTTCACGTAAATGTACATAGCAGATATTAGCTGAATTAGGACAAGTTTGCATAGATTCTTTGGAATTCCTTAAACTAACAGGCAGTGCAATTAAATTAACAAGATCCGGGCAGACACTGGCAGAAGTGACAGGATGGAAATTAGTTACATCAAGGTCAGAGAGCTAGGGGCCAGAACAATGATGGATGTGAAGCCAGCTGGGCCTTATCAGTAGTATACAATAAACAAGTTCCAGGGAGTTAGGCACAAGCAGGATCTGGGAGAGTGTTAAATTATCCAATTGTCAAAATACTGTGAAAGCTGCCAATTTACTGCCAATGTGTGGAATGTCTTTGTATTCTGTAAGGGGAAGGTACAGACCCACGTGGGGTGGGATAGTGTCACCGTGGGGTGGGCTAATTGGGATGTACCTGATTATCTATTCAAGGTATAAAATGTGGTGTTTGAATGTAATCGTGGCTCAGTCTTTGCGATTCAATCCTGACTGAGCATCTGTGACGTCACAATAAAGTTCGCCTTTCCTGAAGAGACTCGTGTCCAGTCAGTAATTGTCCGCGCCGGCCCAGTCTTCTCCCAAGTGAGCCAGGTGGATTCCGGTAACCATTAGAGTTGGAATGGAATTTGTTAATGCAACGGCCTGTTAATGCAACTTGCACCATGTGTTTCCCTATTCATTTTAATGGGATTTTCAAGAAACTGCTATTCTTCGCGTTCCTAAACAGAAAACAGTTTTTCATGAAAATACTTGAATTGCCCTGTGTTCCTTTCATGGTAACACACATGTTATAGTTGGAATGGAATTTGCTAACGCAACGGCCTTTTAGGAAACTTGCACCAAGTGTTTCCCTGTTCATTTCAATGGGATTTTCAAGAAACGGCTATTCTTTGATTTCCTGAATCCTGAGCAGAAAACAATTTTTCATAAAAAAGACTTGAATTGCCCTGTGTTCCTTTCATGGTAACACAGAAGTTAGAGTTGGAATGGAATTTGCTAAAGCAGCGGCCTTTTGAAAAAACTTGCACCATGTGATTACCTATTCATTTCAATGGGATTTTCAAGAAACTGCTATTCTTTGATTTCCTGAGCAGAAAACAGTTGTTTATGAAAAGACTTGAATTGGCAGAAAACAGTTGTTTATGAAAAGACTTGAATTGCCCTGTGTTCCTTTCATGGTTACACACAAGTTAGAGTTGGAATAGAATTTGCTAACGCAACGACCTTTTGGAAAACTTGCACCATGTGTTTCCCTATTCATTTCAATGGGATTTTCAAGAAACTGCTATTCTATGATTTCCTGAGCAGAAAACAGTTTTTCATGAAAAGACTTGAATTTCCCTGTGTGGTAACACACAAGTTAGAGTTGGAATGGAATTCGCTAACGCAACGACCTTTTGGAAAACTTGCACATAGGGATGAGCCGAACGCCCCCGTGTTCGGTTCGACTTCGAACTCGAACAATTTCAAAAGTTCGAGTTCGAACTCGAACACGATCCGAACTCAATGTAAGTCAACAGGACCCGAACGTTCGATTTTTAGAGTGCCCTCCAAGAGGGCATATATGCTAGATATTTGCCATAAAAGGTGTATGGGGGTCCGGTTAGTGCCCTGGGGGACAGGAAACAAGGACAAAAAGTTTTTAAAAAAGTTTTTAAAGGAACAGTGAGTTTTCCATGAAATAAAGGTTAAGAATAAACACGAAAAATTCCTTCAAATATTGTGCCTAGGAGGTCCCCATAACCTGCCCGTGAAGTGGCGGATTTGTAGGATGTATAGAAACATTTAAAAACAAAAAAATGACATTTCAAATGATGGTAAATGGCTTTCCTTTAATGTATTCATAAACAACTGCCTGGGGCAGCAGCCTGTATGAAAAGAGGAGACGTTTTAGGACACGCAGAACAAGTTTAGTGATTTTTTTGGCTAAATTATGGTGAAACTTATGCAGGCTTTGGATAAAAGTAACAATAGGTGCTTTAAAATTGGGCCTTTAGTGTCGGCAACAGTGCCGTCACACCGTAACCCGTCTATGGTATTGTGGAAGAGTGCAGGGTTGAACCCTGTGGTCAAATATTAAAATTATATGAATCTGGTACAGGCGTCAGTGCACCCAAATATTTTGCCTTTGTTGGCAGCAAGTGCCTTCACACCATAACCCCTTTGTGGTATTGTGGAAGAGTGCAGTGGTGGACATTTTGGGAATGCAGAAGAGATCCCCGATCTATTCAGTTACGTCAGCATGAGGGGATTGATAGTTGCTGATCCAGGACTGATGCATTTTTATAAATGTCAGCCGGTCTACAGAGTCGGTGGACAGACGCACTCTTTTTTGTCTGTGACAAAACCTCCAGCGGCACTGAACGTCCTTTCAGAAAGCATGCTGCATGAAGGGTAACCTAGTAGCTGCATAGCATATTGGCTAAGTTCTGGCCAGTGATCCAATCTCAACACCCAGTAAGCCAGTGGATCATCTGCTGTAAAGGTATCCAGGTCTGCCCTTGCCCCTAGGTAGTCCTGCACCATACGGTGAAGACGCTGGCAATGGGTGCCTACATTTGACGTCCCTGGGCGTCGTGGACTAAAAAAAGGCATCAGTCAAGTGGCCCCGGCTTTCACCGCTCTTCCTCTGATCATCTGCAGCCTCAGAAGCACCTGTGTCATCACTTGGTAATCTACCAGTGCCTGGAAAGGTGTTACACAAGTGTCGCTTTAGAGCGTCCTCAAGTTGTTTCATCCTGTCCTCCCTCTGTGCGGGCAGGATGAGCTCTGCAACTTCACCCTTGTATCGTGGATCAAGAAGGCTTGCCAAACACTAATGATCCCTCTCCTTGATAGCACGAATCCTGAGGTCCTTTAGCAGGCTTTGCAGGATAAGGGAGCCCATGCAGCGTAGGTTGGAGGTGGCAATAGCTTCCGAGTCTTCCTGGTCAATGAGGATGACCCCATCGTGCACTTCCTCCTCCCAGCCACGTACTAGTCTTTGGGTTTCTGGGCAGACAAAACCCTCCCTTGAGGAATCCCCACATTCAATGCTCCCACTACTTAAATATTCCTCCTCATCCTCCTCCTGTCTGATCTGAGGACCCGCAGGAATGCTGTCTGCGTAAAGACTGGGGCCTTGAGAGCTAGGGAAGGTCTCCTTTTCCTTCCGCTGCTCTGCCTCTAGTGCCACATCTATAATTCCCTGCAGAGTGCGCTCCAGCAGGAACACTAAAGGAATTGTGTCACTGATGCATGCACTGTCCCTGCTCACCATCCTCGTTGCATCCTCAAATGGTGACAGTACAGTGCAAGATCAAGTTGCATCCTTGATCATCAGCCAATGCGGGGGGAACCAAGTTGACCTGAACCTGTCCTTGTGCCATACTCACACAGGTACTCATTGATGGCCCTCTGCTGCTTGTGCAGACACTGCAGCATTGCCAATGTCGAATTCCACCTGGTGGACATGTCACAGATCAGACGGTTTGTGGGAAGGTGGAATTCTCTTTGAATTTCTGCCAGGCGAACACTTGCTGGGAATGAGCTTCTGAAGTGGCTGCAGACTTTTCTGGCGTGACTGAGAAGCTCTGCCAGCCCTGGGTACCTGGTTAGGAAATGCTGTACCACTAGATTTAGGACGTGTGCTAGGCATGGTACATGCGTCAATTTACCCTAGCGTAGGGCGGAGAGAAGGTTGCTGCCATTATCACAGACGACCTTTCCCAGCTGAAGCTGGTGTGGTGTTAACCATCTCGGTGCCTGCCCCTGCAGAGCTGACAGAATTTCTGGCCCAGTGTGGCTCCTGTCCCCTAAACAAACCAGCTCAAGCACAGTATGGCATCTTTTTGCTTGAGCCATTGCGTAGCCCCTGCCACGTGTCGGTTTAACTGCCACTTTGCCAAAGACAGAGAAGGAGGAGGAGGAAGAGGTGGTGGAGCAGACAGACCTCATACAAGCATCTTTCTGGAGGCGTGGTGGATGAACAAGCTCCAGCACAGAGCCCAGTCCTGGATCCCTCCCAGCTGCAAGCAGAGTTACCCAGTGTGCCGTGAAGAAAATGTAACGGCCCTGTCCATGCTTGCTGGACCACGTGTCTAAAGTCATGTGCACCTTGCTGCTGACTGCCTTTCCCAATGACTCCATAACATTGTCTTCCACGTGCTGGTATAGTGCTGGAATGGCCTTCCGTGAAAAGAAATGGCGTTTTGGAACCTGCCACTGTGGTACAGCACATTCGGCAAATTCACGGAAGGAAGCAGAGTCCACCAGCTGGAAAGGCAGCAGCTGTAATGCGAGTAATTTTGCTAAGCTGTCATTTAGACACTGTGGTTGGGGATGGTTGGGACTATATTTTTTCTTACGCTGCAGCAGCTGGGGCAACGTAATCTGACTGCGTAAATCTTCAGCTGATGGGATACGGTCACATTGTGAGGAAGGACCTGGTACATCCTTTACTGTAGCATCATCCCTGTCAGTGGAGGTTGTAGGCAATGACATGGCAGGACATATAGTGGGGGTAGAGACAGATGAGGAGGAAGACCTATGCAAAGTGTTGTTCCAACGGGATGCATGGCAGGTGCTCATATGTTGCCTCATGCACGTGGTACCCATACCCAAGTGTGGGATGTCTTTCCCACGCTTGATCCTCTTCTGACATAGATTACAGATAGCAACGGTGCGGTCTGCTGCACATTTCTTAAAGAACTCCCAGACAGCAGACTTCATGTACATGTGCTTTGAGACAACAGCGCTCTGCACCTGAGCAGCTGTGACTTCTGATACCTGGGAGTGGCTACGGCTGCTCATAGAGGACGTTGTGCCTTGTGTTTGTTGTGCCTCCTCCTCACTTGACTCCTCTGTTTGATCAGGCACCCAGGTGGAGTCAGTGACCTCATCATCGTCATCACCCCCTATCTCCTCGTCACTGGAGCCAACTTGGCAGTATGCTGCAGCTGCTGGGGCATCGTGAGTGCCAGTTATTTGTGTGTCACTGGCACCCCCTCCCTCTAGGTTGATTATATTCCCTTCCTCAACTTCAGAGTTTGAATCAGAGCACTGTAGTTGCTGCGCATCCTCAAGCAGCATGTCACTGTCATTGTAGTCAAACAATTCAGCTGACTCCTCCGTGTATGTTGGTGAGATTACAGCAGGAGAAATTGAGGACATGGAGGCTGCATTAGATGCTTTGGCAGCTGAGGTGGATTGTAAACCACTACAAGCCTGGCTGGCAGAGGACTCGGAGGATGAGGATGGCCTGGTTAGCCAATCCTGCAAATCCTCTGTATGTTGCTGCAGCATAAGACAGCCAGCACCAGTTAGAAAGGACAAGCGTGCCCCTGCAGAGGATGCACCACGTCCATGACGACCAGGGGGCACTGCCTTCCGACACAGAGGCTGCTTGCCCTCTTATCTGTGTCTGGGAGCGTCTGCCTGTCCCTTTTGGTCTTTCTGACATGGTGAGTGATATATAAATTAAAGATATACACTCGTATAAAGATTGGAGATATGCAGAACTCTGATATAAGTCGGCGATTTTACTGATATTTTCCCTGCAAGGCTGCCAATGTCCTCTACTCTCTCTATCTGATTCACTTCCTCTCCTGCATGCTGCAACACCCTGATAGCTGGCAACAGCCAGATTCAACTCTCAATAGATAAACAGATGAACTCTAAATAAACTGTTATTGTATGGTATCTAGAATTAGATCATAGATATACAGATTTTCCAGAACAATGTTATAAGTGATACACACTGTCCCTGATAGCCTGGCTGTGCCAAGACAGATTCAAATTTGCTGAACTCTGATATAACTCAGTGACAAACACTGATAACAGGCTGTGCCAGGACAGATTCTAATTTGCTGAACTGTGGTATAACTCACTGATACACACTGATAGAATCTGTCCTGGCACAGCCTGTTAATTTGCTGAACTGTGGTATAACTCACTGATACACACTGATAACAGGCTGTGCCAGGACAGATTCTAATTTGCTGAACTGTGGTAGAACTCACTGATAGCCTGGCAGTGCCAACACAGATTCAAATTCCCAGAAATTTCCTACAACTCACTGATACACACTGTCCCTGATAGCCTGGCAGTGCCAAGACAGATTCGAATTCCCAGAAATCTCCTACAACTCACTGAAACACACTGTCCCTGATAGCCTGGCAGTGCCAAGACAGATTCAAATTCCCAGAAATCTCCTACAACTCACTGAAACACACTGTCCCTGATAGCCTGGCAGTGCCAAGACAGATTCTAATTCCCATAAATCTCCTACAACTCACTGAAACACACTGTCCCTGATAGCCTGGCAGTGCCAACACAGATTCTAATTCCCAGAAATCTCCTACAATGTCACTGATACACCCTGACAGAACAATGTCCTCTCCTCTCTGATTCAGTCCTGCAAACACACACGCTAGGGCTGCAGGCAGGGAAGCCTTATATAAATGAAAAGAGAATAGGTAATAATCAAGGGCGCTTAGGACGGTGTGAAGGAATATATGAAAGAATTTTATGGAGTGCAAGCCCCTAGGGATTGGTCTGACACCCAGCAGACGTAAAGATAAACGCAATTATAAGAGAATCCCTTAGGCGCATATGTGTCAAAATTTAAACATATGCAGGGGTCAAGTCCTGGGAAAAAAAGTGAGGGAACTCACCCACGAATTCCACAACCCCTATTACCTGAAGAAAAAATATATATAATCACGAGTATAGCCGGACGAGCCGGTGATACCATTTTTATTGGGTTAACTTTACATTTAAAAGACAAGCTTTCAAGAGTGTAAACTGGAAACTATACTGATCAGTGAAAGGTATCACTACGTACAGGTATACTCGCGATTTTGGCAACTGGACTAACGCGTTTTATATATAATCTATATATATATCCAGGCACAGACCCCCCAGAAT
Source organism: Leptobrachium leishanense (assembly GCA_009667805.1). Taxonomy (NCBI): domain Eukaryota; kingdom Metazoa; phylum Chordata; class Amphibia; order Anura; family Megophryidae; genus Leptobrachium; species Leptobrachium leishanense. Next base: position 117,528,411 of record CM019068.1, read on the forward strand.
TATATACACAGCACTGGACCCCCAGAATAATATACACGGCACTGGTTATATGGATATATTTTCCCAGTTCACATGGATATAATTGCCCCAGCTCTCATGGATGATGCCCCCAGCTCTCATGGATAATGCCCCCAGCTCTCATGGATATATGCCCCCAGGTCTCATGGATATATGCCCCCAGGTCTCATGGATAATGCCCCCAGGTCTCATGGATATATGCTCCCAGGTCTCATGGATATTGCCCCCAGCTCATGGATATTGCCCCCAGGTCTCATGGATATTGCCCCCAGGTCTCATGGATAATGCCCCCAGGTCTCATGGATAATGCCCCCAGGTCTCATGGATATTGCCCCCAGGTCTCATGGATACTGCCCCAGCTCATGGATATTGCTCCCAGCTCATGGATATTGCCCCCAGCTCATGGATATTGCCCCAGCTCATGGATAATGCCCCCAGCTCTTGGATATTGCCCCAAGCTCATGGATATGCCCCAGCTCATGGATAATGCCCCCAGCTCATGGATTTGCCCCAGCTCATGGATTTGCCCCAGCTCATGGATAATGTCCCCAGCTCATGGATATTGCCCCCAGCTCATGGATAATGCCCCCAGCTCATGGATATTGCCCCAGCTCATGGATAATGCCCCCAGCTCATGGATATGCCCCCCAGCTCATGGAAATACCCCCCAGCTCATGGAAATGCCCCAGCACATGGATATGCCCCCCAGCACATGGATATGCCCCAGCTCATGGATATGCCCCCCAGCTCATGGAAATGCCCCCCAGCTCATGGAAATGCCCCAGCACATGGAAATGACCCCCAGCTCATGGAAATGCCCCAGCACATGGATATGCCCCCAGCTCATGGAAATGCCCCAGCACATAGAAATGCCCCCCAGCTCATGGAAATGCCCCAGCACATGGAAATGCCCCCCAGCTCATGGAAATGCCCCAGCACATGGATATGCCCCCAGCTCATGGAAATGCCCCAAGCTCATGGAAATGCCCCCCAGCTCATGGATATGCCCCCCAGCTCATGGAAATGCCCCCAGCTCATGGATTGCCCCCAGCTCATGGATAATGTCCCCAGCTCATGGATATTGCCCCCAGCTCATGGATAATGCCCCCAGCTCATGGATATGCCCCCAGCTCATGGCAATGTCCCCCAGCTCATGGATACTGCCCCCAGCTCATGGAAATGCCCCCCTAGCTCATGGAAATGCCCCCAGCACATGGAAATGCCCCCCAGCACATGGAAATGCCCCCCAGCTCATGGAAATGCCCCAGCACATGGAAATGCCCCCAGCTCATGGAAATGCCCCAGCACATGGATATGCCCCCCAGCTCATGGAAATGCCCCAGCACATGGAAATGCCCCCCAGCTCATGGAAATGCCCCAGCTCATGGAAATGCCCCAGCTCATGGAAATGCCCCCAGCTCATGGATATGCCCCCCAGCTCATGGAAATGCCCCAGCTCATGGATATGCCCCCAGCTCATGGATATGCCCCCCAGCTCATGGAAATGCCCCAAGCTCATGGAAATGCCCCCCAGCTCATGGATATGCCCCCCAGCACATGGAAATGCCCCCCAGCACATGAAAATGACCCCCAGCACATGAAAATGACCCCCAGCTCATGGAAATGCCCCAGCTCATGGATATGCCCCCAGCTCATGGAAATGTCCCTCAGCTCATGGATACTGCCCCCAGCTCATGGATTTGCCCCCCAGCTCATGGATATGCCCCCAGCTCATGGAAATGCCCCAGCTCATGGAAATGTCCCCCAGCTCATGGAAATGTCCCTCAGATCATGGATACTGCCCCCAGCTCATGGATTTGCCCCCCAGCTCATGGCTATGCCCCCCAGCTCATGGAAATGCCCCAGCTCATGGATATGCCCCAGCTCATGGAAATGCCCTCAGCTCATGGATATGCCCCCCAGCTCATGGATATGCCCCCCAGCTCATGGAAATGTCCCCCAGCTCATGGATACTGCCCCCCAGCTCATGGATTTGCCCCCAGCTCATGGATATGCCCCCCAGCTCATGGATACTTGCCCCCCAGCTCATGGATTTGCCCCCCCCAGCTCATGGAAATGTCCCCCAGCTCATGTATACTGCCCCCCAGCTCATGGAAATGTCCCCCAGCTCATGGATACTGCCCCCCAGCTCATGGAAATGTCCCCCAGCTCATGGATACTGCCCCCCAGCTCATGGATTTGCCCCCCAGCTCATGGAAATGTCCCCCAGCTCATGGATACTGCCCCCCAGCTCATGGAAATGCCCCCCAGCTCATGGAAATGCCCCCCAGCACATGGAAATGCCCCCCAGCTCATGGAAATGGCCCAGCTCATGGATATGCCCCCAGCTCATGGAAATGTCCCTCAGCTCATGGATACTGCCCCCCAGCTCATGGATTTGCCCCCCAGCTCATGGATATGCCCCCCAGCTCATGGAAATGCCCCAGCTAATGGAAATGCCCCCCAGCTCATGGAAATGCCCCCAGCTCATGGATATGCCCCCAGCTCATGAAAATGCCCCCAGCTCATGGAAATGCCCCAGCTCATGGATATGCCCCCCAGCTTATGGAAATGTCCCCCAGCTCATGGATACTGCCCCCAGCTCATGGATTTGCCCCCCAGCTCATGGATACTGCCCCCAGCTCATGGATTTGCCCCCCAGCTCATGGATATGCCCCCCAGCTCATGGCAATGCCCCCAGCTCATGGATACTGCCCCCAGCTCATGGATTTGCCCCCCTCAGCTCATGGATACTGCCCCCCAGCTCATGGAAATGTCCCCAGCTCATGGATTTGCCCCCCAGCTCATGGATATGCCCCCAGCTCATGGAAATGTCCCCAGCTCATGGAAATGTCCCCAGCTCATGGATACTGCCCCCAGCTCATGGAAATGTCCCCCAGCCATGGATACTGCCACCCAGCTCATGGAAATGCCCCAGCACATGGATATGCCCCCCAGCTCATGGAAATGCCCCAGCACATGGAAATGCCCCCCAGCTCATGGAAATGCCCCAGCACATGGAAATGCCCCCCAGCTCATGGAAATGCCCCAGCACATGGATATGCCCCCCAGCTCATGAAAATGCCCCAGCACATGGAAATGCCCCCCAGCTCATGGAAATGCCCCAGCTCATGGAAATGCCCCCAGCTCATGGAAATCCCCAGCTCATGGATATGCCCCCCAGCTCATGGAAATGCCCCCAAGCTCATGGAAATGCCCCCAGCTCATGGATATGCCCCCAGCTCATGGAATGCCCCCCAGCTCATGGAAATGCCCCCAGCTCATGGAAATGTCCCCAGCTCATGGATACTGCCCCCAGCTCATGGAAATGTCCCCCAGCCATGGATACTGCCCCCCAGCTCATGGAAATGCCCCAGCACATGGATATGCCCCCCAGCTCATGGAAATGCCCACATCAAAATGCCCCCAGCTCATGGAAATGCCCCAGCACATGGATATGCCCCCAGCTCATGGAAATGCCCCAGCACATGGAAATGCCCCCCAGCTCATGGAAATGCCCCAGCTCATGGAAATGCCCCCCAGCTCATGGAAATTCCCCAGCTCATGGATATGCCCCCAGCTCATGGAAATGCCCCCAGCTCATGGAAATGCCCCCCAGCTCATGGATATGCCCCCCAGCTCATGGAAATGCCCCCAAGCTCATGGAAATCCCCAGCTCATGAAAATGCCCCAGCTCATGGAAATGCCCCCAGCACATGGAAATGCCCCCAGCTCATGGAAATGCCCCAGCTCATGGATATGCCCCAGCACATGGAAATGTCCCCCAGCTCATGGAAATGTCCCTCAGCTCATGGATACTGCCCCCCAGCTCATGGATTTGCCCCCCAGCTCATGGATATGCCCCCCAGCTCATGGAAATGCCCCAGCTCATGGAAATGCCCCAGCCTCATGGAAATGCCCCCCAGCTCATGGAAATGCCCCAGCTCATGGATATGCCCCCCAGCTCATGGAAATGCCCCAGCTCATGGATATGCCCCTCAGCTCATGAAAATGCCCCCAGCTCATGGATATGACCCCCAGCTCATGGAAATGCCCCCCAGCTCATGGATATGCCCCCAGCTCATGGATACTGCCCCCAGCTCATGGATTTGCCCCCCAGCTCATGGAAATGTCCCCCAGCTCATGGATACTGCCCCCCAGCTCATGGATTTGCCCCCCAGCTCATGGATTGCCCCCCAGCTCATGGATTGCCCCCCAGCTCATGGATATGCCCCCCAGCTCATGGAAATGCCCCAGCTCATGGAAATGCCCCCCAGCTCATGGAAATGCCCCAGCTCATGGATATGCCCCCCAGCTCATGGAAATGCCCCAGCTCATGGATATGCCCCCCAGCTCATGGAAATGCCCCCCAGCTCATGAATATGCCCCCAGCTCATGAAATGCCCCCAGCTCATGGATATGCCCCCAGCTCATGGATACTGCCCCCAGCTCATGGATTTGCCCCCCCAGCTCATGGAAATGTCCCCCAGCTCATGGATACTTCCCCCCAGCTCATGGATTTGCCCCCCCAGCTCATGGATACTGCCCCCAGCTCATGGATTTGCCCCCCAGCTCATGGATACTGCCCCCAGCTCATGGATATGCCCCCAGCTCATGGATGCCCCCCAGCTCATGGATACTGCCCCCAGCTCATGGATTTGCCCCCCCAGCTCATGGATAGGCCCCCAGCTCACCTCTCTGTGGCGTCTGCGCCCGGCGGCCGCGTGCTTCCTGTTAGAACGGCCGCAGACAGGAAGTGCAGCCGCTCGCCTGAGATGAAACAGCCAGGCGAGCAGCTCCACTTCCTGTCAGCGGGCCGTTCTAACAGGAAGCACGCGGCCGCCGGCAATGTGCGGCGGCCGCCTGCTCCAGCCTTTCGGGCTCGGGCCACAGCGGGAACGCTGCGTTCCCGCAGCGTTCCCGCTGTGGGAGAAGTGCGGGAACGCCGTTCCCGCGCGTTCCCGCTCGACTCGACCCCTGAACATATGCCTGCATGACACTTTCACAAAATTTGCCCAATTAGGCCGTGATTGGCATAGTCTTGAACCTGTCTTGCACCTGACCTGTGGTCAGATGCAAGGCTGTAGCCAATTACAAACTTCAGGCCAGTGGAAAAGTGCATTGTGGGCGAACATGCGGCAAACACGCAGAAATGTTCGACGAACAGCCGAACGGGCGATGTTCGAATCGAACTCTGAACAGATCCGAACCGAATGCTCATCCCTACTTGCACACTGTGTTTCCCTATTCATTACAATGGGATTTTCAAGAAACTGCTATTCTTTGATTTCCTGAGCAGAAAACTGTTTTTCATGAAAAGACTTGAATTTCCCTGTGTTCCTTTCATGGTAACACACAAGTTAGAGTTGGAATGGAATTTCCTAATGCAACGGCCTATTAGAAAACTTGCACCATGTGTTTCCCTATTCATTTCAATGGGATTCTCAAGAAACTGCTATTCTCTGATTTCCTGAGAAGAAAACCGTTTTTCATGAAAAGACTTGAATTGCACTGTGTTCCTTTTATGGTAACAAACAAGTTAGAGTTGGAATGGAATTTACTAACGCAACGGCCTTTTGGAAAACTTGCACCATGTGTTTCCCTATTCATTTCAATAGGATTTTCAAGAAACTGCTCTTATTTGATTTCCTGAGCAGAAAACAGTTTTTCACAAAAATACTTAAATTGCCCTGTGTTCCTCTCATGGTAACTGCAAATTGCATTCCAACTCTAACTTGTGTGTTACCATGAAAGGAACAGAAGGGTAAATAAAGTCTTTTCATGAAAAATTGTTTTCTGCTGAGGAAATCAAAGAATAGAAGTTTCTTAAAAATCCCATTTACAGGAATAGGGAACACATTGTGCAAGTTTTTCAAAACGCCGTTGTGTTAGCAAATTTCATTCCAACTCTAACTTGTCTAACTGCATTTTGAAAAACTTGTACCATGTGTTCCCTATTCATGTAAATGGGATTTTTAAGAAACTGCTATTCTTAGATTTTCTGAGCAGAAAACTGTTTTTCATGAAAAGACTTTAATTGCCCTGTGTTCCTTTCATGGTAACACACAAGTTAGAGTTGGAATGGAATTTGCTAATGCAAAGGCGTTTTGGAAAAGTTGCAACAGGATGACATGATTGTGGGGGAGAGGCTGTATGCCATACAGAGGGAGCAGCGTTTTATGCGCCCGAAGCTCCAGAGGGGGATCCGAGAGATGGCCACCCATATGCGGCTAATTCGGGGGGATATCTCGGCAGGCCTCAACCGTCCGGGGAACATTTTGAAGGTGCTGGTGAAGCAGCACTGCTCAAGTCCAATAATACCACTACTACTGACACGACCACCCTCTCCAGTCCAGCCAGCATTCCAGCCACTGCAGCCAGCACCAGTTTCGAAATGAACAATTTTAAATGAACACATATAATTTGCACTAAACCAATTTAGTCACATTGTTCATATACTTTGCATTAAACCACTAAAGTCATATTAGGGGGCTGATGTATTTTATACACTTCGGGCCCTATTACATTCTTCGCACAATTCACAACGTGTGCGCAAAAACGCATTAACGCAAGGGGCAAAACCATTTGCGCACAACGTCGTATTACAATCTATGCGCAACGAGCGAGCGTATTCGTCTACCGCGGGTCAAGCTGCGCGAGCGAACGATAATTTGCGCGTCCTATATTTAACATTGTGAGCGCAAATGCGTTCGTGTGCAGAAATGCAGATGGTATTACAAACGATGCGCAAATTCGTACGAACGACGTTTGTGCGCATAATTTTAACGTTTCTGAAAAGCTGGTGTTAATGTCAAATCCGAACGTCCTGGTCGAAACGAAATACACCAGCATAAAAAAAAAATACAGCAGAGTATAGTTACACATTCTACACATACCTAAACCATAAAATTGTGAATTTGTGCGTTTTTTTTTTTATTGCTGCAGCATGTATACTCAGATTTACTTTGACAGGCACAAAAACTTAAGTGAGTCAATTAAGGTCAATTAAGGTAAATTGATGTCAAATAAGGTTCTAAAGTCTGATTGGCTGAATCCCGTGAAAAAAACAGTCCGCACACTGATTTACGTGCACTACGTTACTGCGCTAGTATTTCTCTTCGTTTCGTGCATATTTCTCTTAGTTTTGCGCGTCGGCTTTACGAACTTTATTTTTTGACGGATGACAAAATGCGCAAGTATTGTAATACCACCGTTAATTTTTGCGCAGTAACGCATTTTGCTGTGCGCAAAAAAATTCTGATGCGCGGACGAAATTGTGGGAAGAATGTAATAGGGCCCTTCAGGTGTTATATTGTGTACTTTAGATCGGAGTATACCAAGGCCCCTGCATGTGCATACGTGCACATGTAAAACATTTTTTGCTTCCAATGGGCAGCAATATCACAAAGAATTATTAATGGGGTTTTTCGGTGAACATTTTACATTAACACATAGTCATCTTAGGGGGCTGATATACATATAACAATATTATTTTTAGATCTATCCCCATTTATCCCCTCCTGAGGTTAACATTATGTCTTGACATCTATATATGAAATGCATGTTCCAGGGCTTTCAGTGCAGTGAATGGCCTACAAAAATAGGAAACAGTACATACTAGGTAATCAAACCCATCTGTAAGAACCATATTGTATACGTCCATTTAAAACATATTGGGGTCACTATTAACCCTTTCGCTGCTGAGGCTTTTCCCGCCCCTGTGCTGAGGTCATTTTTACCTGTTTTGCGCATCATGTTTAAACGTGTTTTGAAGGCTTATTTTAGTATATGACCCAGACATATTATATATCGTTCTTTCCGTCAGACACGGTAGATTCATAATATGTCATTATTATATGTATACGTTATGTCATGTCTGTATATTATAACAAAAAATGCAATAAAATATGTATTTTCAATAATTTACAACGTGTAAAGTGTTTTTTTCCACATTTTAACATGCGAGCAATTGCGGTTATATTTTGTATGGGGTGCGCTTGTTAAAAAAATTAGAGATGGGGTCTCGTTACATTTTTTTTTGGGGAAAATGACACCATTTTTAACAAACGCACCGCATACAAAAATCGTTAATGCAGCATCATTGTTCACATTATAATTGAAATGGGAACAATATTGCTGCATTAACAAACCAAAAAAAAAAAAAAAAAAGTGTTTAATTTTTTTTTTTAATTTTTTTTTTTAATTTTTTTTAATTTTTTTTTTCTTTTTTTTTTACAAATTTTTTTACTTTCATGTTTGGTATCGTTGGAACGGCCATGCTCTGGCCGATCCAACCATATCAAAATTTAACCCCTAACTGCCACGGATCGGAGATAGGGAGTTCATTGGAACTCCCTATCTCCACAGTTCGTGGCAGTTAGGGGTTAACTGTAGGACTGGCGTCATCGTGCTACGCACGATGACGCCAGTCCTCTGGGGGAGTTCCCGGAAGCTTGGCCGACATCCAAGATGTCGGCCAGCTCCCGGGAAGGATCGCGAATCGGCGCTTTTCAGCGCCGATTTGCGATCCAGCTCCCCAGGGGTTAATGTCAGGCATCATTTGGAAGGGCAGGCTGTGCCCTTCCAAATGATGCCTGGGTTAAGCCCCTGTGTGCCGCCGATCGGGAGGGAGAGAGGTCCGAAGGACCTCCCCCCTCCCTTTCAGGCGCCTCCTCCGCACATGCGGGGGGGCGCCTGAATTAGGTGTCATCGCGGGGGCGCGATGACACCTAATAATGGCGGCCGCTGCTCCGGTGGGCTGACATCCAGGATGTCAGCCCGCACCGGAGGGGCCAGCGATCGGCCGGAACCCGGCCGAACGCTGACCCCAATGCGAGGACGCGCTCAGCGCGTCCTCAGCACACCAGCGGTAATGCTGAGGACGCGCTCAGCGCGTCCTTAGCATTGAACTGGTTAATTTGTTTTTATTTTTATTTTTCATTTTTTTTTTTTTTTACAAAATTTTTCATTTTTTGGTATCGTTGAAACGGCCATGCTCTGGCCGATCCAACCATACCAAAATTTAACCCCTAGCTGCCACGGATCGGGAGATAGGGAGTTCCAATGAACTCCCTATCTCCACCGTTGGTGGCAGTCAAGGGTTAAGTCCAGGACTGGCGTCATCGTGCTACGCACGATGACGCCAGTCCTCAGGGGGAGTTCCCGGAGGCTTGGCCGACATCCAAGATGTCGGCCAGCTCCGGGAAAGGATCGCGAACCGGCGCTTTTCAGCGCCGATTCGCGATCCAGCTCCCCAGGGGTTAATGCCAGGCATCATTTGGAAGGGCAGGCTGTGCCCTTCCAAATGATGCCTGGGATAACCCCCGCAGAGCCGCCGATCGGGAGGGAGAGAGGTCCGAAGGACCTCCCCCTCCCTTTGAGGCGCCTCCTCCGCACATGCGGGGGGGGCGCCTGAATTAGGTGTCATCGCGCCCCCGCGATGACACCTAATTCTGGCGGCTGCTGTTCCGGATGCCGGGCTGACATCCAGGATGTCAGCCCGCACCGGAGGGGCCAGCGATCGGCCGGAACCCGGCCGAACGCTGACCCCAATGGGAGGACGCGCTCAGCGCGTCCTCAGCACACCAGCGGGAATGCTGAGGACGCGCTGAGCGCGTCCTCAGCAGCGAAGTGGTTAAAAGATTATTACAGATAACCATGACTATTAATATTGGGTGACTAAATTACTAAAACAAGATAAAATTTAAAATATAGGAAATAGGACACGTATGCCCCTATTACGCTCTTGGCGTTAAAACGCAGGCGCAGGGGAGGAAAAACTGCACCCGCAGTTTCCCCCCTTGCGCCCGCGTATTAATGCCAGATTACAATGCAGGTGCAAAAAATGCTGCCTGCATTGTTATCGAGCGTTAAAGTTAGGGATGCAGCCACACGCATCCTCTCAATGGAGTTTATAGGACTCCATTGAGTTCCTCTCTGCCGGTCACGTGACAGGCCGGATCTCGCATTGCGAGATCCGGCCGTTCGGCGTAGTGATACACAGGGAAAGACAGGGGGACTTTCTCCCCTGTCTTTCCCTGCTCCCGCCGGCCGGAGGATGCGACCGGAGCCGCGGTCCTCGCGGCGGGACAGAGGGTAAGTATGTGGCTTGTTTTTTTTATTTTTATAGCTGGTATTAACGGATTCTGCAGAAGCGGAATCCGTTAACACCAGGTCCTGGCTCAGGTTAACTTTTCGTTGACCAGAGCCAGGCGTTAATCAGCGCTGGGACATTGTAATCCAGCGCTGATTAACACTTTGCGCTCCCCATGTTAAGTATAGGGAGCGCAAAGTGCAGTGACCTCGCGCTGAGAAGCGCAAGGTACCAAACGCAAACGGGTTTTTTAACCCGTTTGCGTTTGGATTGTAATAGGCAGCTAATACCGGTGGTGAGCACTATCGTTAGCGTTAGGTATGTAATAGGGGCCGTAGTGTGTCTATATAGCACCTAACTTAAAGGATCCAAGGCGTAAAAATATTAAAAACTACAGAAAATGGCACAGCTCAAAGTCTTTATTCAGACCCTTCGGGATTAATTTCCTCCATTTAATTTCCTCCTGATTCAATTTCCTGATAAAATCCCCTTCTCTCCAGTCTCTATCAATTTTTTTGATGTAGAGGAAGGTCAAACCTTCGGGGGAACAACTGTGTTTAATGCGAAAATGTGAGGAAACTGAGTTATTCTCAAATCCACGACGTATATTTCACACATGCTCCATAATACGTACATGCAGTGGTCTGGTTGTTCTCCCGATGTACAGTAATATACATGGACATACTAATGCATAAATGACGTTTTTAGAGTGGCAAGTCATTGTTTGCCTCAACTTAAACGTACCATTGTGGTCAAGAATCCTCTGCTTCTTGAGGCCCAAACTCCTACATGCGAAATACTGGCCGCACCTATAAAAACCTTCTTTTAAAGCAAAAGGATTCAATACCACTTTTTTTGGGGCCTGTTGGCTTCTCACTATCTGCTGTTTGATGCTACGGGCTCACCTATTGATAATACTAGGTCTTTCATTAAGGATGCCTTGTAGGGCTTGGTCTTTTAGTAGGATCTGCCAGAGTTTCCTAATGACGTGGTTTATATCCCTACTCTGTCCATTAAAGTCATATATAAGAGAGACTGTATCCGTGCCTATTTTACTATGTTCCTTATAGGAAATTAAATCTTTTCTATCTTTTTCCCCTATTTCTCCAATCAGCATATTTAGATGGTTTATACAGTAAATTTTCACATATGTTTCCCGCCATCTGGTGAGCCTAAGAGGTGTAAATAGTACCATCGGTGCAATTTCTTTTCAGACGGGTGAACGGACTTTTTGGATAACTTTTCGACCAAGGTCGTGCATGGTAGCTTGTAAACTCTATGTAATTATTGATGCCGACCGTTATCCTCTACATGCTTTTTTTCCCTTGCCACTGATGAAGCGCCCCTGAGGCGAGAAACGCGTTTGGCTGTTTACTGTTCGTCTGTATATTTTATTTTTTGTTTTAATAAATTTTTTCCAGCATATCTGGCCTCTATGTTACCTTTGTTCCTGCACTGAGTTTTACATACGCTGCTAGCCTGGAAATATTCTGCTGGAGATTCAATTCTATTTGGTCTGAGTGCGGGAGTATGAGGCGAACAGGTTGGCCCTGAAGACCTGTGAGTTCTTCATATGAGAGCTAGCATGTGGCCACAAGCTGGCAACTTTATCAAAGAATAACTATGAGAATAACCCACATTCTCACATTGAACTGTAAAGCTCAAAGGAGTCCCAAGTAAGTAAAAAGGATAATGTTGCTCTATTTCAAAATCGTGAGAATTAGTAAAAAAAAATGCAGTAATATACACACAATTGCTATATTTTAATGCTTTATTGCATTGTGTATAGAATTTTCTGACTCTAAACAGTGATGATTAGGTACCAAAAAAGTAAAAATATACAGAATTATAAACAAATGGTGTAATTGATGTTATCAGGAAGACGGGCGTTGTACCTGTTACATAATGATTACTTAAGGAATATGGAATATCTTCATTAAACATATACATATTAGGCATAGTATGGTTTGAACATTGGAAAAGATGGTGTCAGTAACTCTTGGCTCTCTGTGTCTTATATGAATTTGTAGAATAATTGTCATACACAAGATGAAATCGTGTGCATGTTCAAATATCGGGTGATCTACACAATGAACTGCTGTCACATTAACTGGAGATGCAGTTGGTAGTTTTATTTCCTTGCTTTTGTCTCTCTTTACTCTCTCATTGGACATGTTCCTGCCCTTCTGCATAACATCATTTATCAAGCTTAAATATGTATGTATTGCTAATTGTTTTTGTAGTACAAAATATACCCTACTTTTACAAATAAGTCAGAAGCGTGTTATTTTTTTGGTGACCTAAAGGAGTGTATATTTAGTTATTCTCTATGTGGTAACAAGTAAAACATCTAACAAAAGTAGAAAGATAAACAATTCTACACCAACCCATTTCCCTTGATATAGAAGCTACAGTAGAAGAGGTCAGGATAATTTCCAAAATACTAGAAGATACATAGATTAGGACATCTGGTCTATGTTTGCCAAACATAACTGATCAAAATCTAGCTAATCGTACGTTTGATCCCTGGTTTTGGATTTCACTGTATTTTTCTCTCCCCATTACATATCACACTAGCAGGGTTATTCAGAGAGTGGTGAAAACCAGGAGAATGACAGGAGAAGTGAAAATTTTAGGTCAAAATAGCCAAACCAGAAAAATTCTCCCATTTATCTCACTTTCCAAATTGGCTATTTTGAATTGAATTTTCACTTCTCCAGCCATTCTCCTGGTTTTCACCTCTCTCTGAATAACCCTGTAAGTCTCTGTTTTTTTTGTCTCTGATTAAGATAGCCTGTCACTGGAACTGCCCTGTTAGGTAATGCACTGGGTACTTGTCTGTGTCGAATCCTAACACGGCACAGATTCCTAGCAGCCTTTCTCTGGCTTCCCTTTGCCCCTTTCCTTTGCAGGCAATATTACAATATGGCTCTTGATCTGGGCCATGGTTTCTGCTTCCATGCAATTTATTAAATCGAATGTGTCCAGCGTGATGCAGCTCTGCCAGTCTCTCTGGCTTTGCTGTATTATGCAATGCTTCTTCATGATTTTCTCCAGTGCACATAACTCCAACTAGTACCATCTCCTCCTGAGCACCTGTTGCTGACAGGGCAGGGTCAACTCCACAAAACAGTGCCAATGCCACAAGAACAAGATCAGTGCCATATACATGGAGGATCCAATCACGAAGATAGAATCCTCCCATGCGAGGGTTGATCTCTAGAAGTTTTGGACCAATTTCTGTTAATTTTAACTCTACATTGAAAACTCCAGGAAACAGTCCCAGTGCTCGACAGCTCCTGGCAGCAGCTTGAACAAGTTGACAGTGCTGTTCTGGACTCAGACGGGAAGGGAGAGCTGCGGCTGTTTCAGTGAAACCTGGCAGCAATGTAGGGCCATTATCTGATACATAAGCAGCAAGAAGTTGACCACTTGGACTCAATACCAGATCAACATCATGTTCAGAGCCGGTTATATATTCTGCCAGAAGAAATGAAGGAGCATTGGTACTATTTTCAAAGTTATAAGCTTCATTTGAAAGGTTTGTACTTTTTGATGTTGTTTCAAAGCACTTCTTTCCACCAGCTTCTAATTCTCTGACCCCTCCTATACCAGCTTTATGGATTTCTTTAATTTCTGAATTATTAAATACACCATTCTGAATTCCATTGTTTTCTGAATGGGTGCATTGAGTCTCTGACGGTTCCATTGTAAGTCTTCTTATCACTCTCCTGCACTCTTCTGCATCTTGGACAAGTCGTACACCAACTGCACCTGCTCCAGATTCTGGCTTCACAACAAGTGGATAGGAGATAGTAGCTTCTGCCTTTATTAGTCCTTCATTTGCATGACCTAGGGGGCAACAAGGCACAGCAAATGCTCCAGCAAATGGAAAAGGAGGAGATGATGATGACTTTGTAAGGAGGCATAGTTGTGTTTGTGTCTTTTGCTTGGCTAGTCTCACAGCACTAGGAGGTGGTCCAGGGAGCCCAAGATGGGTGCTCACCAAAGCCGCAAGGATAGTACACTCATCCCAAAAAGCCATGCAACCAGATAGAGAAAGGGCTCTGTCCTTTACTAAAGCCACCAGGTTCTGAGCATGCATCTCCAAATCACATGACTGATCATCATAGTCGTAATGGATAAATGAAGCCACAAGGGATGAGGCAAAACTATTTGCATCTGATTCCACCAGATGAACCTGTTGGCAATATAGAGAGAGATTATATAATGGAGTATAATGACATAGACTTGTCTTTTTTAAAAAACAAAAAAATACTAACATATGCAACAATTTACACAACTCTTTAACTGCAGATCTGAAGGAATTATTTTTATTTAACTAATTTAGCTGAACCAAATTTCTTAAAAAAAATTTGCAAATGCAAAATCATTTAACACCAGCTTTAAGGCATTGGTACTTCTATCAGAAATATCATCTCCCGAATGAAAGAGCAAGCTATCTTAGAATAGCTTGTGCTTCTATTCCTAGGCGGAAATTAACATGTCCTATACTTGGTATAGGAGACATTAATTTACAGTAAAGAGGCCCAGTGCTCACAAGCTGCAAGCCCAGCTTTACAGCAAGAGTGGAATAGTGATTCCCACCGTTAAGATGACTACTGGAGACCTTCTGTATATCATGTCATTTAGTTCTCGTAACGGCAACTTTTGAATAGGGCCAAAACACTTTCACACAGAATTATGACAAATAACGTACACATATATCTACAAAGTTGACAAGTCATAATCTACCTCAAAAATTGTGTGGTTAAACTATTTATAAGATTCATTTAAGACTCCCCATCTACAGGCCTGGACTGGCCTTGGGGCTTTTGCCCGGTAGGCCGATGGCCTTTGCAGCCGATCGGCTGGCGGCCCTCGAGTTACACGAGATGGCCTGGCACCACTCGAGGGCTTCTAGATGTACCGCCGGCTGGCGTAGCCCGAGGCAGCCTGTCCCCTCAGACCAATGCGGTTTGTGCTGCAATCGCGCACAGATCGCATTCCCACCGAACTCCACTGCTCTCAAGGACTCCGAGTACGGCACACACTGATGACATCATCAGCGTGCGGCGTGGGAATTCATTGTCACTCAGGAGCCAGCGCAAGAGGAGCCTGGGCCTCTCCTACCCCGATCACCAGGGAGACATGCTCGGACTTCTCAGCGCAGCTCAGCAGTGCCCAGTGGACCACACCTCTGCCCACCATTGATTTGGCCCCCTCGCTGAACAAAGGTAAGCAGGAGAGGGGGGGCAATAATTAATATAATAATGTATATTTTATTGTTAAAATTTATTAATAAATGATTTTTTATTTAAAATGCATATGTAGAATTTTATATAATTAGAGGTAGAAAAGTGGATCAAACACAACAAACTTTTTTAAATACTGCCAACACTGTAACGATGCTCTTTGGAACAGCACCTACACTACATAAATTGCAAAATCCCCATCTATGTGTTGGGACAAAATCAAATGGCACGCTGACCACAGACACTTCTCTCAAATATCTAGGTATGTGGTTGGACCCAAATCTATCCTTTGGCCCCCACATCGAAAAACTCTTATCTAAACTTTACCCCAAACTAGGTGCCCTGTACAGAAACAAATCCTGCCTGAGCCCCATGGTAAGAAAGCAAATTGTATAACAAATGCTTATGCCGGCCGGCTATTGATTATGGAGATGTAGTGTATGCAGCAGCCCCGCAAACACACCTTCAGAAACTTACTACATTGTATAACTCATTCTGCCGCTTTGCACTACAATGTAACTACATGACCCACCATTGTGACATGTTAAAAGAGCTAAATTGGCCATCGCTGGAGTCTAAACGCACCCTTCACCTTTCCAACCTGGTGTTAAGAGCTTTTCTGGGAAGCTGCCACACTATCTAAATAGACTGCTTCCCCCAGCAGCTCCCTTATCCTGTAGCCTCCGATCCAGGACCAGCACCTTACTTGCAATACCACAATACAAAAAGACAGTGGCTCGGTCCTTATTTTCCTACAGAGCACCACAGTTATGGAATAACCTCCCAGACGCCGTCAAATCTTTACCCAGTCTAAAGTCACTCAAGAGCTCCCTATTAACATACCTCAATGCGGAATGCACCTGTAAACATGTAACATAATGACTATTTCCTACATATTTATTTTCTGTTAATCTGTATATTTGTGTTGTTTTTTTTAATATCTTGCATTGTATTACTTTGTATTTCTGTAACAACTGTAGCATTTCAATGTTCTTGAACCCAGGACATACTTGAAAACGAGAGAAATCTCAATGTATCCTTCCTGGTAAAATACTTTATATATAAATAAATAAATAATTAAATATTAAAATAATCTATAATATATATTACATTTTAATTTGTTAATGTATATTTTAATATTTAAATATAGTATGTTTATTTTTTTAAGAACAATTTTTATTGTGCACAAAATAATTTGTAAGGAACAGTAGTACAATATGCTTGGCAACAGTAAAATAAAAATTAACACGTGAAGCGTACAAAAAGAATATACTGTGTCGTGCAATCTTTTTTCACTTTTGTCTAACAAACATATAAACAAGGTATCAGCTCAATGAAAGAGGTAGCTTTCCTTAATGGAAGAAGCAACAGTGTAATGTATTAGAGCGAAGAGAGCAAAACAAACATACAACCAAACAAAACAGTGGACTGCCCAGTCCAGAATTTGTAATGAATTCAAAATTTGGTCTTGGAGATAAAGTAAGGAAGTTAGTCCAGTCTGTATTAAAACGGTATGTAAATCAGAAAGATATGTATATTTATAATGCGTGTAAGTTAGAGACTCTGGACCAGTCTGCAAATGGATAACATGTCATGTCCCGTCCAAAATGTGGATTTCCCATTAACGGTAAAAATAGCGAGGATGTGGGATTTGCTTTCATTGAAGTACGAGATAGTTTCCATGCTTTAATAGTAACCGCAAGCAGTGGGTTGTGTGTTAATGTTGCAGGAACTTCGTTGTAAGGACAATGCAGCAGGAATGCGAGAGAATGGCCAGGGAACCAAGCAGCGTCCAATCGGACATCAGAAAATTGCAAATTGTTTCGAATCCAGTCTATCGCCTGGCGACACTGCGCTGCCAAATTATATTCTCGTAGGTTATTATTATTATTCTTTATTTATAAAGCGCCAGCATATTCCGCACCGCTGTACAATAAGCACAGTATAGACAGCGTTACAATACATTGAACAACATTTGACAAACAGTACAGGAGGAGATGACGGCCCTATTCCCGTAGGAACTCACAATCTGGGAGGGTTGGGGTTGGAAACAGGAGGAGAGGACTGTAAGGTGAGAGTGATTGAGAGGTTAGGTAGATTAAATCCCCCCCCATGATTTTTGGGTTGATAAAGTTTGGTAAGACTAAGACGCGCCGCTGAGCCTCTCCACAAAAATCCCCGAAGGGCCGTGTTTAGTAGTTTCTCATCTTTAGAAGTTAAAAGTAATGGTAGTACTTGTAACGGGTATAATAGTTTCGGAAAAGCAATTGTTTTGTAGAGATTTACTCTACCATATAGTGATAATGGAAGATGTTGCCATCTGGTAAAATCATTTTTCACTATCTGGAGAATAGGTGGGATATTGAGAGCATATAAGTTATTTAAATTTACTGAGATATGTACACCTAAGTATTTCAATGAAGTCGTAGACCATGTAAGTGGTATATGGGTAGGTAGCTGGGGTGGGGGAGTGTTATGGAGATAGAGAGCCGTGGATTTGGCCCAATTGACCCGCAACCCCGAGATGTCCTGAAACTGTTGTAAAAGTTGAGACAAGGAGGGTAGTACGACAAGCAAATTTTCGGGGAATAAGAGCAGATCATCCGCAAAGGCAGAAGCTTTCAGTTGAATTCCGCCTACCTTAATGCCACTAAAAGTGGGCGAGTGTTCTATGGCGCGCAATAAAGGATACAAAGCTATGTCAAATAATAATGGCGAGAGCGGGCAGCCCTGCCGCACACCCCTGCCAAGCATGAAATATGGGGAGTCTAGCCCATTTGTAACGATACATGAGGCAGGAAATCTGGTTATATTACGGATGAAATCAGTGAACAGCTGACCAAAACTACGATGACACAGTACTCGAAGCAAATGTGGCCATGTAACCGAATCAAAAGCTTGTTCAAGGTCTAAACTGAGCAAAGCTGGAGTTAAGTGGGCCCCCAACACCACCGCTACGGCCCGTCGAATACCAACTACCGAGTGTCGACCGTGTACAAACCCTAATTGGTGGTGAGTTAATAAGTCAGGAAGAAAGGTCTGGAGTCTGGAAGCTAAAATTTTAGTGAGGAGTTTATAGTCCATGTTAAGAAGGGAGATTGGGCGAAAAGAGGACATATTATCAGCAGGTTTTCCAGGTTTAGGAATTAAGATTGTGCGAGATGCATTAAAGGAATCAATAGCATTACCCGAAACATAGATATCATTAAACATGGTCATCAGTATGGGACATATTTGGGTTTTTAGGATTTTGTAGTAGTCCGCTGTCAGACCATCTGGGCCTGGTGATTTACCAGTCTTGAGCGAGGTAATAGCGTCACCCACCTCCCTCTCCGAGATAGGACTTTCCAAAGTCTCCCTTTGATGGGCACTGGGTGAGCCTCGAGAAAAGCGTTACCGAGGTCAACATTATCCTGTGGCGGCTGAGAACGAGTCCGAAAAAAATCATAGAAAAGGCTGTTAATGCGTTCAGAGGAAGTGGTAGAAGTTCTGTTCTCCGTGGAGAGACGTGTGACAGGTTGACGTTTACGTCTGGGGTAAGCCATACGTGCCAAAAGTTTACCCGACCTACCACCCCAGCAATGAAAAAATTGGGTTTGATGGTCACAGTGTTCCTGTGCTTTCGCATGTATAGTAGTCTCAAGGTGTTGTTTAGCCTGTGAGTAAAGGGCATAGTTATCATTGGTCGGTTGTCGTTTATACTCAGTATGCGCAGTCCTCAGAGTTGATTCTAGCAGGTGCAGTGTGTCTTTCCATTGTTTGTTATGAGAAGCCGTATATGAGATAATATGTCCCCATAGAACTGGTTTGGAGGCTGCCCAAAGCAGTCTAGGTTGGTCTATATGAATCAAATTATCGTCTACATAATCGCCCAGCTAGATTGTAAATGAAGTCGGAATGAGGGCGTAGCAGTAAATTGAGTTGGAAACGACCATTGTGGACGATGTATACGGTGATAGGGAAATTTTTCCCCTAATCTCACTGCGGCGTGGTCAGATAAGGATATTGGTTCAATGTCAGCAGAAGCCAATGTGGGGAGCATATATGAACTCAACAAGAACATGTCGATACGAGAATGTGTGTCGTGAACTGGGGATTGAAAGGTATAATCCCTTTCCAAGGGATGTAACATCCTCCAAGTGTCATGTAAATTTAATGTTGAGACCAAAGTCTGGAGGCCCTGAGATGTGGAACTAGAGGTGACCGCGGTCTGTCCTGATCTATCCAACGAGTGATTAAGAACAGTATTGAAATCGCCTCCCAATATCAAATTCGGGGTAGAAATATCTAATAGAAGTGGAAGGAGCCTGCGGTAAAAAGCATCATTAGGACAATTAGGAGCATAGACATTGACAATACAATACTTTACGTTATTGATGAGTAAATGGAGAAAAATGTATCGTCCCTCCGGATCACATATGCATGACTCAACAGTATAAGATAATGAAGTGTGGGGGACACAGCGGAGGACCCCTTCGGACTTGGCCGACCAGCACACGGCGCTACCGACCATCAGGGGTAAGCCGCCACACGGAGGGACACCACCTCCCCCCCGCTCCACACGGCGCTCTCCCCTCACCACCCGGGACCAACACATAAAGACGCCTCGTGCGGCGGTCCGCAACTGCGGCCCCCCCGGAACTCCTGGGGAGAGGGGAAGGACGCTCATAAACACCCGTCCCGACGCTCGGCGCCACTGTGAAGCTCGGGGGCAAAGTCACTCTCACCCAACACCACCTTGGACGGAGGGTCTCTGGCGCTAAGTTATTTAAGCACCCCAATCTGAGACCGGAAGCAATCCCTACCACATCAGACTCACCTGAATGCCCCTCAAACCGTAATAAAAAAGGGGGGAAGGACGAAGGAAAGGGAAAGAGGGGAAAGGAAAAAGGAGGACTGAGGAAGGAGGGGGAGAAAAAAGAAAACACAAAAGAAAAAGGAAGAAAGGGGGGAAAGAAAAAAGAAAAGGAAAAAAAAAAAGAAAGAAAAGGGAGGAAAAGAAAGGGAAAAATAAAAGGAAAAATACGTAATTTTATATAAAAAGAAAAAAAAAGAAAAAAGGGGAGGGGGAAAAAAAAAAAGGAACATATTTCCCTGGCTACAGCAGAGCCCCGAACAGACCGAGTGAAACAGACCACCGCAGCTTCCAAATTTTTTCATATTGTAATTTCTCCAGTGGCCTAGAATAGGCACACCATCCTGACCTTGTCATTATATAAACGTTTTAAAAGCAATAAACGCCTGCACACCGGGATGTGGTCTCACTAGGAACGAACATGGCGGCATAGAATGCAAGCACCTGCCCCATAGCTGACTAACTTTCTCTGAGCTTTTGCAGTGGCTATGGTCCGCTCATCACAGCGGAAATCGACCAGGTTAACCACCAAAGCTACAGGAGGAACGCCTGTGAAAGACATCTCTGCTTATTTCAATACCCCGCAATCACAACCGTCGAAAACGGACGCGACTCCCATGGCGGCATCTCCGGCACGACCCGAAACCTCCCCTGGAGGAGGACGTTCGACAATACAACGCCTGGAAGCCCTGATCGCAGACTTACCCACTCGGGCCGAATTACCCACCCGCACCGATTTTAAAGAAATGCTGGATCAGATGCAGGCTGCCATCGGGCGAGAGATCTCGGAGGTACGTGCCGATCTCTCGGCCATAGATACACGAGTTGCACGCCTGGAGGCCTCCCAGACTAACCTACCCCTGGGAGGCACATCAATGGAGCAAAAATTCTCGGAACTCCACCGCCGTATGGATGATTTAGAGAATCGATCGAGGAGGCATAACATCCGGGTGAGAGGGGTAAGCGAAGACATCATTGAGGTAAAGGCTTTCCTTATCGACGCACTTACACACATCTTGGGAGGCCCTCCTTTGCCACAATCGGCGATTGACAGGGCACATAGGGCTCTACGGCCCAAAGCTACCACTACAGCAGCACCGCCACGAGATTTGATATGTCATCTACCTGACTACGCACTAAAAGACGCCATTATGCAGCATGCCCGCACACGGCGGCAATGGCACTTTGCGGATGAAAAGTTCGAATTATTTCAAGACCTTTCACCGCACACGCTCGCGGCTCGACGTGCACTGCGTCCCATAACCAAGCTCTTACAAGACAAGAAGATCCCATACAGGTGGGGATTCCCCTTCACATTAACAGTACGGAATAATAACATCCAACATATTATTCGCTCCCCGCCGGACATCCCGAACTTTCTATCGACCCTTGGCCTACCGGAGCTTGAGATCGCGGATTGGGAGACTGACTCTGTGCAGACTCCCACGACACAGCCCGAAAATGCCACCACTCGCCCACAAAGTTCACCCAGGAGACGACGGCCAAGCGAGCTCCACTCAAAGGATCGCACTAGACCCCCGACCCCACCTACCAGCTGAGAACCTACAGCTCTCGCACAAGCCTCGACATTGATACAGAATCACGGACTATCCGGAGCTACCACATGATGACCAAAGACTTAGACAACGCTGATATCACATCCCGGAAAGATTATGTGGATTGCAACAGACCAGAGGCCTACTGAGTGTGACCTTTCCCTGGATATCCTAATATAATTCGCTGACCCTGCCGGATCAGACCTTCACATATCTGAGTTACACGTGGTACCTTTATCGTTATGATAGTTTAGCCTCTTTTACTGTATTGTCATGTTAGACATTTCAGTGTTAATTTACCTCGTTAAGAGTTGAGTTTAAATAATATACAAACTGTATGTATAGGTCTCTAGGAGGAGGCTTAAAAGAGCGGGAGGGGGGAATACAGGGGAGGGGGGGGGACGGAAAGCTGATGATGGTACACACTATAACGTTTCTGATGACACTGTGACTTCTATTGATCTTTTATAGATTTCCCCCTTTATTTCCATGACCTGTAGGACCCTTTTCTGTCATCTCTCTCTTCTTATATAGTACTATGCTACCGTAACTAATAATAACGCCCTTCGCACTTTTAGCTGGTCCCCTGCTCTCTCACTCCCCCACTGCCTCTCCGCGTCCCCACCTCCTGTGTGTCGCCTCCCTTTGTCATTCTCTTCGCTATTGAACGGAGTCCTACCTGTCTATACTCTCCAATGACCACCGCGGTCCGAGGTATAATTAGAAACCACAACGCTCTCTTACTGTTTTTATATAACTTGTTTTATAACTGTTATGATAGTTGTGATCGGGAAGTTTAATTATTGCTAATTTTGGAGCACGTTAAGATATATATATTGCTAAAGCACATGGCGGAATTACTTCATTGAATCCTCTCTTCAGATGGATGGAACGATAAACCTAGGTCGCGTATATGCTAGCCACTTCACTAAATAATGAGCTATCAGTCGGCTCCGTTGGGCAGGTGAGCAGACGGACCTGTTGTATATTAAAGGACAACATCCCCCCCACCCTGGAGATGCTCATCTGACCTGATCAACACATTTACCACCCCCCCAGGGAATAGTGCGATTTTTCCCATACCTGCGGCTCTACCTACTCAACCGACTGGTTACGTAGTGGTGGAAGTTACCGTAGCGGGTGCACTCTGAACCTCTTTCCTACCGTGTCCGCCACTATTTTGATATATACTATCTCAGCTCTCACACCTGTTCACTACTTCCTTCCCCTTCTTGCCTCTTTTTCTTCCTATATCAACCTCCACACCCTCAACCTCTAAACCCCCCCCTTTTTTTTTTTTTTCTCTCGCTCGTTTCCCTTGCAGGCACTACTATCCATTTAATCTTGCATCCCCATAATTGGTGCGGAACTACGCTTCACTATGTCGCACCAACAGTCCTCATATAAACCACAAGATTTAAAATTGTATAGTCTCAACGTCCGAGGACTTAATATTCCTGAGAAACGATCTAGACTATTAAGAGATCTCCACTCCTCTAAAATAGCCGTCGCCTTCCTCCAGGAAACACACTTCCGCGCTGACTCGGTCCCAAAGCTGGGCAATGTCAACTTCCCTGTGGGTTTCTTTAGTAATTACTCTGTCAGTAAGTCCCGCCGCGTAGCAATCCTATTCTCAAAAGACATACCTTTTAAGTTTGAGGCGTCGGAAATGGATGAGGGAGGTAGATTCCTCTTCATTAAAGGAACGATCCTGGACTCCAAATATACTTTTGCGAATGTATACTTACCGAACAAGAAGCAGCACTCTTGTCTAAAGCGGATACTGAGGAAATTGGAACTATTCGAGCAAGGCGTGACAGTATTGGCTGGAGATTTCAACGTGACACTGGATCCACATATGGACTCCTCTACGGGCTCTACGGCCACTCCTTCTTATGTCCTCCGTGGTGTGAGGTGCTCCTTACAGGAACACCGGTTTGTGGACGTGTGGAGGGCGCTGAATTCCACGGATAAAGATTACTCCTTCTACTCGCCGGTGCATGCAGTCCACACCAGAATAGATTACTTCTTCTTGCACTATGCAGACCTATCGCTCCCTACTTCGGCAGCAATTTTGGCAACTACCTGGTCAGACCACGCTCCTCTCTCTCTCTCATTGCAGTCTCCATTGTTTGTCCCTCGTGAGAGACAGTGGCGTCTTAACGTGTCAATCCTAGACGATACGTTACTGAGGGAAGAATTACGTAACGTCCATGAAAAGTTCTTTGAAGAAAACAACGCGCATGATACACCTATCCCGGTAATTTGGGAGGCACATAAGGCGGTCGTCCGCGGGTTCTTCATCAGCAAAAGTATGGCCCGGAAAAAAGTAAAAGACGGGGAACTTAGAACGCTCACAGCGGAGATTAGAACTTTAGAATTGGAACATATTGCCACCAACAACCCTGAAGTGTACTTACGCCTCCTGCAGTCCCGGCGGAACCTAGATACCATGCTTAATACCTCACTTCGCTTTCAAGCCCTACGGGCCAGATCATATTTCGCCTTACATGAAAACAAGCCAGGTCGCCTCCTAGCAAGAGTCCTCTGTCAACGAAGTTCTAAATCATATATCCCCAAAATCAGAACGAAGTCAGACACATTTGTGACTGACCCAAGGGATATATCAAAATCCTTTCTAGACTACTTCACCAAACTATATAACCTAGAGAAATCAGGCGCACCTCCCCCATCACCTGAAAGTATTGACAAATTTTTAACTCGGACAATCAAACGCTCGCTAGATCCTACGGATAGATCCTCTTTAAATGCCGAAATAACGGAGGAGATTATAGTTGCCCTAAAAACAACAAAAAATGGGAAGAGTCCTGGCCCAGACGGATTACCAGTGGAATACTATAAAAAATGCTCGAAGGAACTGACTCCCGCCCTCCTGAGTTTGTTCAAGGTGATACGTGAAGGGGCTTCTGTACACCCTCACTCGCTAATGGCCACGATCTCCCTGATACCAAAACCTGGAAAGGACCACACTTGCTGTAGCAATTATAGGCCCATTTCTCTACTGAATTCAGACATGAAGATACTAGCGCGAATCCTAGCTAACCGACTTAAGCGCTTTCTTCCACAACTTGTAGACCCGGACCAGGTCGGCTTCATACCTGGTCGTGAAGCAAGAGACGCAACCACACGGATACTTAATGCATTGGCCCGGTCCAATAATATGTCCGCACCATTATTATTACTGTCGACGGATGCCGAAAAGGCCTTCGACAGGATACTCTGGCCCTTTATGTTCCAAACATTACAACATTTTAAACTTGGAGCGGACTTTATTCAATACGTAAAGGCCCTCTACTCTACACCAGCAGCAAGGGTCAAAGTAAATGGCGCCCTCACTCCCTCATTCCCCGATATTAAACGGTACGAGACAAGGCTGTCCGCTGTCCCCATTACTCTTTGCGCTCAGCCTAGAACCACTTTTAGCCTCAATCAGACAAAATCCCCAAATCAAGGGACTCCGAGGTAAATATCTGGAACATAAGGTCTCTGCTTATGCGGACGACCTTATGTTCATTCTACTGGACCCAGTAGCATCTATGCCTGAAGTACTTAATGAATTACAACAGTATGGTTCCCTCTCAGGTTTTAAAATTAACAACAATAAATCTGAAATCCTAGCGGTCGCAATACCGGGACCATGGAGAAAATGCCTGAGAGAAAAATACCCGTTTCGATGGTGTTCGTCCTCACTGACTTACCTAGGGATTCGATTGTCGGCTGATTTCTCGAAACTATTTGCACTTAATTATATAGCTTTGCTGAATAAATTTAAATCAGACATTATGGCATGGAACCCCAAATTTTTATCGTGGACAGGAAGAGTCGGAGTAATAAAGATGAATCTCCTCCCCCGTCTCTTGTATCTATATCAGGCCCTTCCACTTTTCTTACCGAGATCATATCACCAGCAGATCCGTAAACTTTTCACCAAATTTATTTGGCCTCATGGACGCCCGAGACTAAAATACACCACGCTCTGTAAGCCAAAACTATGCGGCGGACTCGCTCTCCCGGATACGAATTTATACTATTATGCAGCGCATCTGACCAGGATAGTGGACTGGATGACCAGTTCACCAGAACGGAGATGGCTGGATATTGAGGAAATACTCACGGACCAACCCCTCTGGACCCTACCGTGGATATCGTGGTCAGCAGCTAGACCATTTGCCCAACTAACATCACTGCCAGGAATCACATTGCACATATGGCAGACAATACGATTAAAATATGCCTTGTCAACATATCCCTCGCCACTACTACCGTTGCTTGATAACCCTGACCTCCCAATTTCAGTTCTACCAGCACTGGTGGATTGTTTTACTGATTCACATCGCTTCCGGGCCCTACATGTCTTTCGAGATGAGACGTTTAGGCCTCTAGAATGTCAGGATCGGACGGAACCATCCTTTGCACTTCGCTTTAATTATTATCAAATTAAATCCTTCCTCAAGAAGCTGAAAGGTAATACATCCATGACCAGACAACTCACACAATTTGAATCAATCTGCCTCCGGGCAGCCCCACTAGCACACAGCATTTCTTTACTTCATAGTCTCCTACGAAAACTTGACGGTGAATCCCCAGATTTTATGGCTAGATGGGAACGTACTTTAGGCTCCCCTATTTCAGAAGAAGCATGGACGAAGACAATGACTTTAACGCACTCTGGTTCGCCGATCAATAAGTTACAGGAATCCTCCTACAAATTTTTAGTGTTTTGGTACAGAACACCCACACTACTGGCTGCTTTTGATGCATCACACTCCCCTACATGTTGGAGATGTAACGCCGCGCTGGGTACGTACCTACATATATGGTGGGAGTGTACACACATCGGACCATTCTGGAGGAATGTACATAACATGATACTCAAGATTACTGATACAGATCTTGAATTCACACCACAAACTTTCTTGTTATTGCACTTACCGTACTCAATAAAAGTCTTGAAGAACTCCATATTACTACGTATACTACTGGTTGCGAAGACACTAATCCCCATTTGCTGGAAATCCACGACCGTACCCTCCATGAAAATGCTATCTGATAAAATGGAAACTCTACGTTCAAATGAAGAGCTAGCCTTAAAACCTGCAGCAGCGGCTCAACATTTCACTAAGGTATGGTTTCACTGGGCGGCCTATTGCTCTTCAACTGAGTTCAGGAGAGTGCTGGCTGGGACGGAGGTTGGCGCGGTTGATGTGGACGTGCCAGATCCAAGTGAGGAAGGCGACGGGCCTATCTCACATACGTAGGCAAGGGGTCGCATACTCCACCTCCATATTGAGTACTTCCAATATTTATGCCACTCTCTCTCCTCCTCCTCTAACCCTGACATTTGCTACTTTAAAATAATGCCCCCCTCCCCCTTTTTTTTTTTTTTTTTTTGTTTTTGTTTCTCTCTCTCTCCCCTCCCTCTCCCCCTCCCCCATTACCTATCTTATTATCCCTGCCTTACTTCATTCATTACATTAATACACTCTCCCTCGAGCATACCTAGGCTGCAGCCCTGGTACGACAAGTAGTCCTAAGGGATATTACTCTGGACATGACCATGAGATGTGAAATCACTCTCTATTATGTAATTATAATCTCGCACGTGACCAACTAAGATCTACACCACACACGGCCAGAGCCTCTTTTATAGATGTCCACGTTACCACACACTGTTGTCGACATTATGTTCGATTGTTGTTACGTATTATCTGACAATGAAACTCTGTATATCTCGTGGTCTGTTCATGACTGCCTCTACGCAAACTATGTTTTCTGTGACTGACCTGTTTACTGACACATGCCAAATGCCTGTTAAAACTGTCTTTAAAAAATGAATAAAAACTTTTCATTATAAAAAAAAAAAAAAGATAATGAAGTGTGGAGGATGATCGCCACCCCTCTCTTCTTGGAGCTATATTTAGAGGTAAAGCAGTCCTGAATCCATTTAGCTTTAAAGGTAGAAGTCGAGTTTGTAGACCAATGAGTTTCTTGTAATAATGTAACGTGAGGATGTTTGTGAGACAAATATGGCAGTATTTTTCTCCTATTCACTGGTGTATTAGCGCCATTGACATTCCAAGATAGTAGTTTTAGAATATCCATAGACTGGACCTCTTCAGTAATGTTTAGAGAGTTTTTATCCAATACCAGCACGAAAATCTAGGATAGCGTTTGAGAAAATGACAGCAAAGGATGGGCCCCGGTCCCAGCTCGAGCCGGGGAAAACACCCCTTATGTGAAAAGATAAAATACAGTCCAGGCAGTCAACAAAAGGCCAAATCGAGGCAACTATATACAATCCTTCCATGGGAAAATCCTTAGTGTTCAGAAATGAACCCACTCGAAATTTAAGAAACAGTTTCCGGAGATGTTGGGGGTGGTTGACCATTCTCCCAGTCTGTCAGGATCCCCATCACTGACCACACCAGGATCACATTCCTTGCTCAGGCAGCACATGTAAAGTGCTGCCCCCATTCCAATCCAGCAAGGAGAGGGGTTAAACAGTAAAAACACAAGCACCACACACCACACCCTCCTGCTTGCAAATAAAGAGTCACTCCCACATTTCTACCATGGCTTCGAATTGCAAGTCTATCCTGCAAACATAGCTGATCTATTGCTAAAGACTTACCGTGTATCAGACCCCTGCTTGCTTCAACGACTATCCCGCTGTACCAGACCCCTCGACCTAGGATCGCCTGCTGACTATTCTCCTGGATAACCCCCATTGTACCATGCCTCAGATCACATAACATCAGCCTAACCAAGGTACCTTCAGAGCATCCCTGCATCCTGGGCTTAGACTCCCTGAATCTGTGGTGCCCCCCCGGTGCCATTTCTGCCAAAATGCGAAGCCCCACAACTAAGCCCGCGGGGATACTGCAAGCCCAGGACCGTATGGACTATCAGCTGTGTGGGGTGTTGGAGGAATTATGGGAACTGAAGGACTCCCTCAAAAACTGCCATAATAAGGTGTGTGTTCCTTCTGTGAAAAAGGTCAAAGGCCCACTAACTCCTGAGGAGCGATTCAGAAGACAGACCCAGAATCTCTGCTGGTACTGTGCCTCTCCGAATCACTGGGTCTCTGAGTGCCCAGAAAGGCCCATCAGACAGCAAATCCCGGGGGCAAGCCCTTCCAGGGAACCCCAGCCCATGTATGACACCAGAAGGGCTCCTGCTCCCAAGGCAGAACCCCAGCCCAAGCATGGAACTAGAGCGGCTCCTGCTTCCAAGCAGAACCCCAGCCCAAGCAAGGAACTAGAGGGGCTCATGCTCCCAAGGCTAAACCCTGGCCCAAGCATGAGAACAGAAATAATCCGGTTCCCAAAGCTGAATCCTGGGCCGAGTCTAGACCCAGAGGAGATCTGCCCTCTTTACTTGCTAAACCTGGTAGAATTTCAAGCTGCCAGGTGTAGAGAGGAGGAAGACCCTGTCACCCCTGTGGAAATGGAGGTCACCACAGAGAGCGACCTGGAAACCCCATGGACATCGCCAGTACCATACCCTGGGTGGTGACACCTACACGCTCCAGACCTTGTATCATGACGTGTGTTCCTTCCACCCCGGAACCTGCATGCATGAAAACTACTGCTTTAACCACAGGTGCTCCAGATCCAGGTCCTCCCAGTCATGTGTATGCCTCTAATGGAACCAGGGTTCGCAGAAAGGACCTAAAAGTATTTGAGGACGTATTAATGATGAGGAAAGCTGCAAAACAAATCGTGGACTCTATTCACATATTGACTGCAACTCCCATCACCCTTGCATCTCCTCCCCTGCTCCAGTCCTCGGACAGTCTGCAAGAAGAGAGCCAGCTATGCCCACTTCTGCCAGGATGTACTACATGCCTTGGGAAGACCTACCACCGCCTTCATCGTGTCTCTCTCGACAGGACTCTGAGTCTGATGGCGAGTGGGAGTCCCTGGAGTCAGACAGTGAGGGGTTGGCAGCCCAAGACCTTCTGTGCCTTCCAAAGAATCCGCTACAGACAGCACGGTGCTCCCGAGGGTCTCCTTGTGGTTATGCCAGCTATATTAGCACTACCGTTTCATATCCCGCTACCTACCCAAGCGGTACCACTCCTTTCAAACATACAGAGTACACTGTTGCTTTCAATGGTTTTGTGGTCGAAAAAGCCAACATTGACACCTATGAGAGGACATTGGTGAATAAAAGAAAGATCAAGTCTCCAAGGATCTTGGCTGACCCCAGCTGGGCTGACATGGAGAAGGATCAACTCCTTGACCTTGTACTACCAGAGGCGATCACCAGAAGTGCCATATATACCATGGTGAACACCCCGCTGCATCAAGATTCTCTGGATCCATATGTTGCTTCCACAGACAATGCTGGCCTGGCTCCTTTCATGATAACTGAGGAGGTTGAACCTGAAGCCTACGCCGAGGGGCCCGCTACTGAGGTGCCCACTGATGAACCCCAGTGCGCTTCCCTGCAGCCTGAGGAATCCAAGTGCGCTTCCCTGCAGCTTGATGAATCCAAGTGCGCTTCCCTGCAGCTTGATGAATCCAAGTGCGCTTCCCTGCAGCTTGATGAATCCAAGTGCGCTTCCCTGCAGCTTGATGAATCCAAGTGCGCTTCCCCGCAGCTTGATGAATCCAAGTGCGCTTCCCTGCAGCTTGATGAATCCAAGTGTGCTGCCCAGTCGCTTGAGGAATCCAAATCCAT
Source organism: Leptobrachium leishanense (assembly GCA_009667805.1). Classification (NCBI taxonomy): domain Eukaryota; kingdom Metazoa; phylum Chordata; class Amphibia; order Anura; family Megophryidae; genus Leptobrachium; species Leptobrachium leishanense. Next base: position 117,558,894 of record CM019068.1, read on the forward strand.
GCCTGCTTTGCCGAATGAAGTGGTACATGTCAAATCCACTTCAATGCCAGCTTGTGTGGTTATTGACAAGGTCCCAGAAATATCAGTGCTTACTTCTACTGTTGTTACCCTGGCAAGCCAGGTTGATTCCCTCTCTGACATCCTGCAGAATCTCCAGAAAAACCCCGCTTTCCTGCTGAAACAACTGGCTAAAATAAGCGCCGCTGCCGAAATGCCACCATCTGCTGCAGTTGTACCACCTACCTTTGATCCATCCTCAGAGACGGGGCTTGACTTTATTGATTTAAATGGTGAATCACCGCTGCAGACTGCACAGAGTGATCGAGAAGGGGCATTCCTGGGCACTACCCTCACCAAGTCTATGACATCCAGCAACGAGGAAGAGATACCCATCATGGAGGAGATTGTTCCAAGTGTAGCTCCTTCCTTGTGTGGAACCATCCTGGCCAAATCCTCCAAATCAAGGGCAAGGAGGCGTCAGAGAAAGAATCATCTCCAAGCTAATGCTGCCCCCGCTGCCCAGAATTCTGCCTGCTGCGGGGCGATCCTCTTTGCTTCCAACACCTACCAGAGTGGTCCTATACCTTGTGATGCAGAGTCCAGAAACTCTACTAAAGATCAAGATTCTTATGTGTCTCCTGCAGCTGAACCCAGCCTACAAGCACATCTGGGCCGCACGGGGTTTGGCCTTGAGGGAGGGGCTATGTCAGGATCCCCATCACTGACCACACCAGGATCACATTCCTTGCTCAGGCAGCACATGTAAAGTGCTGCCCCATTCCAATCCAGCAAGGAGAGGGGTTAAACAGTTAAAACACAAGCACCACACACCACACCCTCCTGCTTGCAAATAAAGAGTCACTCCCACATTTCTACCATGGCTTTGCATTGCAAGTCTATCCTGCAAACATAGCTGATCTATTGCTAAAGACTTACCATGTATCAGACCCCTGCTTGCTTCAACGACTATCCCTCTGTACCAGTCCCCTTGACCTAGGATCGCCTGCTGACTATTCTCCTGGATAACCCCCATTGTACCACGCCTCAGATCACATAACATCAGCCTAACCAAGGTACCTTCAGAGCATCCCTGCATCCTGGGCTTAGACTCCCTGAATCTGTGGTGCCACCCCGGTGCCATTCCTGACACAGTCAGGCAATACGTGATTTAGGAAGAGGTTGGCCTCACTAGCCGATGTTGTTGTAAGAGATCTGCCACCAATATGTAGGCGAAGCGCCGCCGGGTATAGCAAGGCAAATTTTATACCTTTGTTGTAGAGTGCGTTGCACACCGGCGCAAAAGCTTTGCGTTCGAGAGTGACTTGAGCCGAGTAGTCACGGAAGATTAGTATCTTGTGCTGTTGGTACTGAAGGGTTGGAGCTTTTTTGTATGCCACCAAGATCTGCACCGCGTCCTGAAAGTTCAGGAAACGAGCTATGACCGGTCTGGGTCTAGAGTTATCCGCCGGCTTGGTAGTCCCCAGCCTATGTGCCCTTTCAATCTATATTTTCGAGTGAGGGGTAGTGGAGATATCTAGTGCCAATCTAGAAGCCAGTCTTGAAGAAGGGCCAGTATATCAGAAGCATGAACCGATTCCGGAATCCCTATAAAACGTAAATTATTTCGTCTACTTCGATTTTCCAGATCTTCCAGCTTATCTTGAAGTGACGTAATCGTCGATTGCTGCTCGTGGACCGTAGATTGTAGAGTATGAAGGGTATCTTCCGTCGCAGATTGGCGAGTTTCGAGCTCCAAGATTTGAGCTGAGTGCGATTGCAATAGTTGAAGTGTGTTGTCAATAGATGTTTTTAGGGTTTGAAACTGTGTCTCAAAAAATGGAGTGAGAAGCGTTGCCACCTCTTTGGCCATCTTCGTTGCTGACGTATGCGTGTCTTGTGCCTGATGGATTTCTTGAAGAGCAAAGTCGTCATCTAGGTCTGGAGTAGACAAGAGTGGTGACGGCAGATGAGAATCTAATGGGGAATAATTTTTTGTCGTTTTAACAGATTTGGCACCTTGTTTCTTAACAGTCTGTTTAGCTACAAATTTATCCATGAGGAAATATTTAGGTGATATGGGTCTCCTAACAGAGATCCTAAAAAATTAGGACGAGTCCTTCGATAAGAATTCTGTAGCAGTTATAGTACGGTGTTCTGTCTGTTCCGATTTTTTTTATTTATTTATTTTTTATTATTTATTTTTAATGTTGCTTTTTCTTTTTAATTTAATTTTTTTCTTCGTTATCTGTCCCCTTATTGTTACTCGGCTTCCTTCAATTATATGTACAAGTCTCCGTTCCTTTTGTCAGTAATTACAACATAGATTATGTCCCTGTGCCTCTGGAGATTCTAAAATACCTGCATGCCGCAGAGAGGGTATGGAGAGAAAGAAAGAGCTGTTATCCCAGGCGACATGAAGCAGTGTAAACCAGTGGGAGAAGCAGAAAACCAGAGTCAGGCTTCTACTCCTCTCATAGTGCAGGAGGGGTGGGGTCGCGCCTATTCCCCGAAGGGTTGGCTGCAACCACCAAATGCATCCAGCCCAACAACATGTGTAGAACATAACAAAGAAAAAAATGTCATCTGCGCTTACTCCAATTATACTGTGTGAAACTAAACACAATTAGGAGGTTTGGTTTCTTATTAATGGCCATTATAAGACTAGCTCGCCCGCCAACGTCACGGCACCTCTATAAGGACGAGTCCTAACCAAAATGAAACCACAGGCTGCTACATAGCAAACCATACCTGCTCATGCTGCTTGTCAAACATGAGGTAGACTGGTGGGCCTTTATTTATGCTCCCCCAGAAACAAAATCCACTTTGGGATCAAAACAAAGACACGGAGCGGAGTCTTGCTGCAGGGATGACCTGGCTGGAAGTACATTGAAACATACATAGTGCAGGAGGGGTGGGGTCGCGCCTATTCCCCGAAGGGTTGGCTGCAACCACCAAATGCATCCAGCCCAACAACATGTGTAGAACATAACAAAGAAAAAAATGTCATCTGCGCTTACTCCAATTATACCGTGTGAAACTAAACACAATTAGAGGTTTGGTTTCTTATTAATGGCCATTATAAGACTAGCTCGCCCGCCAACGTGGTTTAATTTTGGTTAGGACTCGCCCTTATAGAGGTGCCGTGACGTTGGCGGGCGAGCTAGTCTTATAATGGCCATTAATAAGAAACCAAACCTCTAATTGTATTTAGTTTCACACGGTATAATTGGAGTAAGCGCAGATGACATTTTTTTCTTTGTTATGTTCTACTCCTCTCAGACTACTAGCCAGCAAAAACGGAAGAGGGAGGAAAATGGAAGTCAGAAAAATGTGGCCACGAACACGTCTGGAAGAAAGGAGCCCTCCCTGGTGCCATGTGGAGTGCTCAGGCTTTCCAAAATGGCGGCCGCAGGTACAGTGAGTCTTGTGTATTGTAAGGGTGTTCGAGGGGGGGGGGGGTCCAAGGCATAGAAAGGAGGTGGATTTTCGCCACCCGATACCTTCAGGGTATAGCCGCCAGCCCCGCACTCTGGGAGGAAGGACAGCCCCAGTCGCAAGTGTCCGGCTATTCTGAAGGCCTCGTTTCCCAGTTCCGGGCTCATTTGAAAGGGGATAGAGGCTCACCAGCGTCCAGTGCGGCAGGGCTGCTAGAGACTCCCGTCAGTCACCCTCAAAGGCTTCGTCCGAAGTCCACCCGCACGCTGGGGTTGAGCACTGCGCAGAGCCGATGAAAAGTGCGGCCAGCTCCGATGGCTGCCACCTACCAGAATTTACATGGACCCAGCATGGTTTATTCCTTGAGTTAAACCATATCCATAATCAATAAACGCTGTATGGGGACCACAGGTTATAAAAACCCTCTGATGCACTGTAAGCAGATATGACTTTTTACCTCTGCTCCACTAATGCCACTCATGCACCTATGTGAGGATTCTTCTCTTATTTGTAGCCTTAAACACCCTCTACAACCTTTATGAACAATATATTGGCTAACATGTCACCCTCAACTGATGCGTTATGTATTGCGCACGATCCTCTTTATGTACCGCAGGCACGATTCCCCGATCAGGAACGAAAGAATCCACTGATTGGTCAATAAGCGCCACATGATCAAAGATGGCGCCCGGAACAGCATGCGCATACACAATAGAACCGCGCGAAAAACAAAGTGAAACTAACAGGAACCAATCAGTGGACCGGACTACCGGACAGTGTATAAAAAATGGACATTCACTCACAAGGGTAATCCAGCTGAAGGGGCCATATCGGCGAAAGGCGTTCTGGATATCCCCTCATTTGATTTTACCCTATTACATTCTTAACGCAAAAACTCACACTAAACGCGTGTGTTGTTTTGCACGAAGCGTTAAACGTTAACGCTAGAAAATCAACGCTGGAATTACATTCCTCGCACATTTTTTTCATCCGTTGGGAAATTGCGCTCGTAAAACCGACGCGCAAAAATGCACGCAATGTACCGTTGCGTGCAGAAATCAGTGAGCGCAATGTAATTTTTAACGTGAGTCTGTCATTTTGTGCGGACTGCGCACAGCAGACGTACGTTCTGACGGAAGACAAGGTATTGGCCGTCATTTGTGACGGATCTAGTAAAAAAAACATGCGCATCGACGTTCTCCGTTGTGAATCCGCAGTTTGGTATGGTCAGGTTGTTACAATTTGCCGTTACCACCAGCTTTTCAAAGTCGATAAAATTATGCGCGCAAACGTCCCGTTAAATTTTGCGCTAAGATTGTAATACCATTCGCGCACCAGCGCACGAACGCATTTGCGCTCACAATGTTAAGTATAGGATGCGCTCACTAAATTGCGCTCGCAAAGGGTTCACGCAGGGTCACTCGCGTTAGACGTTAACGCGCATTTTATGTGCGAACGTCATAATACGACGTTCAGCGTAAAGGGTTTTGCCCCTCACGTTAATGCGTTTTTGCGTGCGCACAATTGTGCGTGAAGAATGTAATAGGGCCCCTACTGTTTTATATATGGAAAAATAAAACCCCCTTTTTTACTTTACAGTCCCGCATCCTGTGGTTACTGCACAGCGTATACTGCCACTGGGTACCTTTCAGCGCCCGCACCTTCAGCCCAGCAGACGAGGAAAGAGGAGGTGAAAGAAGGGATTCTGGCCACCTATATGGGCCAGAAAGGTGTAAAAGAGTGAGCCTGATAACAATATTGCCTCCCGTCCACGTGAGTTGGAAATTGTTGTACTCTACATCAAACCTCATTAATGTCACAGTGAGCACTATGTATTCTGTTTTTTCTGTTCATCCCCATTAGGTCCAGACCCGCTGCAGATGAATGAAAGGAACAGCAGCAAACCCTTTTTGTACAGCTTTCTGCACACCGCACTCCAATCCTTGACCACAAGGGGCGGTAATATACAAGGAACTGATAGACTTTGAAAGAGACAATATATATTTTTTCCTTTACAGATTATCTGAACAAATCTGCTCGGTGTGATACAGCTTGGCCAGATCATTCTCCTGTGCTTCTAACGCTGTCAGATGATTATAAATATTACACGAGACCGCCGTGCGACTTCCAGAACACGTACTCAAACACGACCAGGCTGCTCCAGCGTTGACGAACACATTGACAGATTACTTCATTGAAAACGATACCCCAGATGTAAATCCTTTCACTTTATGGCAAGCGCATACGGCGGTTTTTCGTGGGGAATGCATAAAATGGGCTTCCAAGTTGTGAAAAGGCTATGTCTCTGCACGATTAGAGCTTCTAACCGCTATACAAGTATTAGATACTCAGAATAAATTATCTCCCTCACCTGCTTTGGCTGAGGAGTTGGATGGGGCTATATGCTCTCTACGAACCCTGGAAGCAGATAGATATTTTGGTTCTATGGCCAAGCTAAAAGCAAAGTTTTATGCATTCCAAAATAAGCCTGAAAGCTTATTAGCTCGCAAACTTAAGCCCCCTAGTGCTCCAACTAAAGTCGCCGCAATTCAAACTGCGCAGGGTCTGATTCATAACCCTATAGCTCTTGCAAACAAATTTACAACTTATTATGAGTCTCTATATAATCTGGCTATAGCCGACTCAACGCTCAACCCGACCGCTGGCGACGTTAATGCATATCTAGCGAACTTAAATTTACCGTCGCTGACAACCACGCAAGCAGGATCTCTGTCAGCTCCTATATCAAAAGAGGAACTCTCCGACGCTATTAAGGCCCTCCCGAAACATAAAGCGCCAGGCCCAGATGGACTGACTGATCAATATTATACCTCTTTCTCCACCATACTGATACAAACACTTATTAACAGTATTTGCACGGGCAAGAGAGACAAGTTCGTTCCCAGTGGATATGTTACGGGCACATATTATCACATTGCCAAAACCAGGGAAGAACCCAGATGTTTGTAAAAACCTGAGACCTATATCGCTTCTTAACGTGGACCTGAAACTGTACAGTATGATTTTAGCAACCAGACTTCAAACATTTCTCTCAAAACTGATTGGCCATGATCAAGTGGGTTTTATTTCCGGACGTCAAGGCCCTCACAGTACTAAAAATCTGATTAACCTCATGGAGGTGCTGCGATGCTCGGGTCAACCCAGTCTCTTACTTTCGTTGGATGCCGAGAAGGCATTCGACAGAGTGAACTGGCTATTTATGAGACTGGTTATGACTAAATTTAACATTCCCACCGAGTTTCAAGCCGCGATACAGGCACTATACGATTCTCCCTCTGCGAGAGTGCTCATTTCGGGCTTCTTGTCTGAGGAATTCGTGATCACGAATGGAACCAGACAGGGCCCTCTTTTATATGCGCTGGTCTTGGAACCCTTAGCACAAGCCATAAGACAAAAGGGGAATACAGGCAGGCCCGGCTATATATAAACTTCATCTTTATGCTGACGATATATTAGTCACTTTGACAGATCCTCACTCTTCCATTCCTGCCCTACAAGACAAACTGACTGCTTACAGCCAACTTTCCTATCATCTGGTCAACGTTTCCAAAACGTAAGCTCTACCTTATAATATTCCCCCGACACAACTGAACACATTACGTCACCTATACACGTTTGACTGGAGATCCCACTATCTCACATATTTAGGTCTGCGTATAACGTGAGACCCGGGGGGACTGTTTAAACACAACTATGATAGAATACTGACGGAAGTGAAATCCTTGTTGTCTCAATGGAGATCCCGGGAGGTGTCGTGGCTAGGCAGAATGGCGGCTGTAAAAATTAGCATTCTTCCAAAAATGTTATCCATTTTTCGCACCCTACCACTTACGTTACCAAGAATCTACTTGGACACATTACAATCTGTCCTGATGACCTTTGTTTGGAACCATAAACGTCCTAGAGTTCCTATAACACAAAAACTAGAGGGTAGTGCGCTTACAGGATGGAGGGAGAGAAGTGAAGATCGCTATAAGAGCCAAATAGGTATCTCCCCAATACCAGAGGTCATGGATAACTAGAAAAACAATAGGCAGCGCTACTTCACTCTTTCGGGGGAAAGGGGTGTACACAGGGAAAGGGAAGAGAACACAAGAACAATATAATGCCAACAGTCAAAAGGGACTGGTGGAGAGTACCATTGAATTCAAAGGACACTTGAAGTCAAATAGAACATACATTATGCATATTAAAAAAAGTTCTAAAAAATGAGGATTATTTCTGTACACGAGTGTTCTTTCTTCTGTTAGTGGGTATATGTCCAACTTGTGGGGTGGATACCTCAACAGAAAAAAAGATAAGAAAAGTACGTAGTGTAATATTGTATGTCCAAATAGAATGAAAAAGGTAATTGAAAAAGGACTCACATTCTTCGAGAGCTACCAGCCCTCATGTTCACCTTCCAGGTTGTTTATAGGCCAACCGGTTTGCCCTTGGACTCACAGCTCAGGTCTCCATATGTGGTGTAGATCATCTCAGGCACCTCTTGATTTTGTGACATGAGAGAAGGAATCCATATCATAAATTCTTCTTTCTATAATACAGAGATTTTCTCTCCCTCATGCCGCAGTCTACTACTGGTGGTTCCTTCTGCTGAGGTCTGGCTGCTGGAGATAGCTATTAGCTAACTAACAGAAGAAAGAACACTCGTGTACAGAAATCATCCTCATTTTTTAGAACTTTCTTTAATATGCATAATGTATGTTCTATTTGACTTCAAGTGTCCTTTGAATTCAATGGTACTCTCCACCAGTCCCTTTTGACTGTTGGCATTATATTGTTCTTGTGTTCTCTTCCCTTTCCCTGTGTACACCCCTTTCCCCCGAAAGAGTGAAGTAGCGCTGCCTATTGTTTTTCTAGTTGTCCTAGAGGTCCTAGATGCCTCTTATACTATAGACAAACAGAGGGCTGCCTACACATGTTAAATATCCACAAATACAGACAGAGACTCCTGTTTGGCGTCTTTGTCCGAAATTTTTCATAAACAACCATGGCCACAATGGCTTGTTGTTGAAGCCTCTTGTTTGGAGGGTCACAATATAGCCAACCTGCTCTGGGTGCCTTAATCTTTTAGACCTAAGTTGCAGGGCCTCTTAACATCCACGGCCCTTTATCTGAGAATATGGGACCGCCATTTTGCCGCGCTCACGAGCCACCACCCATTATCCATGGCTACTCCTCTACCTTCCCTGTCATACCTCTTGCCTCAGACTCTTTTTGACCCTTGGCTCAGATGTGGGGTTTACCACCTACATCATCTTTTTACACCGACTGCCATGCTCTCCTTTGATGCTGTCCGTCACAAATATTCGATTTCTGACTCTATGTTTTTGTTGTAAATGCAAATACAGTTGTGTTCAAAATTATTCAACCCCCAATGCTGTAAAGGGTTTTAGGGAATTTAGTGTACATTTGTAATTGTATTCAGAATGAAATCCTACAAGGACTTTTTAAAGAACCATATGCAACTAAAATGACATCAATTGGTTTTGTAATACAGTAGTAAATGTTTCTTTTGTGAATTCTTCATTGACACAATTATTCAACCCCTTAAAGACTACCACTCTGAAGAACAGAGGTTCATTCAAGTGTTTTCAATCAGGTATTGAAAACACCTGTGGATGTCACGGAGCAGCAATAAAGCATAATAAGCACCAATTAGGCAGCTTTAAAATGACTGTGATACTCAGCTCCTTCTAGACATTTACTGGTGTGGTTACAAACATGGTGAAGTCAAGAGAATGGTCCAGGAAGACAAGAGAAGAGGTGATTACTCTTCACAGGAAGGGCAATGGCTATAAGAAGATTGCAAAGATGTTAAACATACCAAGAGAGACCATAGGAAGCATCATTCGCAAATTCAAGGCAAAGGGCACTGTTGAAACGCTACCTGGTCGTGGCAGAAAGAAGATGCTGACTTCGACTGCTGTGCGCTACCTGAAGCGTAGAGTGGAGAAAAGTCCCCGTGTGACTGCTGAGGAACTGAGAAAAGATTTGTCAGATGTGGGTACTGAAGTTTCAGCTCAGACAATACGGCGCACACTGCATAATGAAGGCCTCCATGCCAGAACTCCCAGGCGCACCCCCTTGCTGTCTCCAAAGAATAATTAGAGTCGACTGCAGTATGCCAAAAGTCATGTGGACAAACCACAGAAGTTTTGGGATAGTGTTCTGCGGACTGATGAAGCAAAATTAGAACTGTTTGGGCCCATGGATCAACGCTATGTTTGGAGGAGGAAGAACAAGGCCTATGAAGAAAAGAACACCTTGCCTACTGTGAAGCATGGCGGGGGGTCAATCATGCTTTGGGGCTGTTTTGCTTCTGCAGGTACAGGGAAGCTTCAGCGTGTGCAAGGTACCATGAATTCTCTTAAGTACCAGGAGATATTGGATGACAATGTGATGCAGTCCGTCACAAACCTGTGGCTTGGGAGACGTTGGACCTTTCAACAGGACAATGATCCCAAGCATACCTCCAAGTCCACTAGAGCATGGTTGCAGATTAAAGGCTGGAACATTTTGGAGTGGCCATCGCAGTCACCTGACTTAAATCTGATTGAGAACCTCTGGTGGGACTTAAAGAAAGCAGTTGCAGTGCGCAAGCCTAAGAATGTGACTGAACTGTAGGATTTTGTCCATGACGAATGGGCGAAGATACCCGTAGATCGCTGCAAGACACTTGTGTCAAGCTATGCTTCACGTTTAAGGCTAGGGTCAGACGAGCGCAGTGCGAACGCGCGTGCAGGCGCACTTAATCACGGCCGCACTAGCAGCAAATGCCGGGCAATGACGGCCAATATACGAAGTACGGTCGCACGAAAGTCCGGCTGCGCAACGCAAGTGGAAAATGAACGCATTTTGTCGAGAACGTAAAACCTCTAGTACGGTTGTACAGAGTGCGCTGCCTCCGCTAGAGGCGTGTGTGCGTGAATTGGAGACGTCAGACACTGCTAATGTCCGGCCAACATAACGTCCAGATGCACAAAGTGTTTTATTGATGATCCGTACAAAATCACGGATGCAAATGCGCATCGTATGACCGCTATCGCGTACTCCGTGAAAAAATGCGTCCATTCGTTCGAACGCACTTTTTCACAGACAACGCGAAAATGCGTTCGTCTGACCCTAGCCTAAAAGCTGTTATAACTGTAAAAGGATGTTGTACTAAGATTGAATGTCACTTGGGGGTTGAATAAAACTGATAATGATGTGAGCACAGAAAAGACATTTGTGGTTATTTCATTATAAATGTTATGTTATATTTGTCTGACCTACACATGCCTCTTTGATTTAATTGTAAGCAAGATGACTGAATGATCAAAATCAATGTCAAACTGGCCAAAACACTCAATTTCAGTGGGGGTTGAATAATTTTGAACACAACTGTATATTCTTTTCTAAAAGCAAATAAGGTTCTATCTGGACTCGAGACGCACAAACCGCTTTTGTCAGAGGTGGAGTTGTTCTGCCTGGACTCATTGTCTTCCAGTAAACCGATATCAATATTTTATCGTATATTAAATACACCGGATACCAAAGAGTGTTGGGCTTTCCAGTAGGGATGGGAGAAAGATTTATCTCAATCCTTTTCAACCTCCCAATGGAATAAGGCGTACACGTTTGCTATGGGAAAAACCAAATGTGCAACTTTGATAGAGACACACAGAAAAGTCTTGTACCGATGGTACTTCACACCGGACAAAATGAAACGATACTCGCCCAAAGCCTCCGATCTATGCTGGAGATGCGCCTCCGCAGTTGGCACAATGGGACACATCTGGTGGCATTGCCCTAGAGTAGCCGGGCTTTGGAGAGACATTTCGGCACTGGCCACAGAAGTTCTGGGGGTGCCGATACCTTATGCCCCCAAAACACTTTTATTAGGAATGATAGATCTCCCACACCCACATATACAGATGTTGTTTATCTTGGTTTCTACTATGCCTTGTTGATAGCTAGGAACTGGAGGACTGTCCAACTACCCACCCGGAAACAATTGATAGACTTACTGGACCAGCACCGCCACTTTGACTCCAAAGCTAATACGATATTTGGCTTTAGACCAGCCAAAAAAGATCCTTGGCAACTATGGGATATTCAAAAAATTTATGAGACATGCAGAACTGGTCGTCCGGACACTCTGGCTAATTCTCGTTAATAGTTTTTAATACTTCTGAAGTACGGGATTGATTGCATAAAAGTAGATATTACTGTAGGTCCTTTTTCCCCCCCCCCCTCCCACTCTCCCTTTCATCCCTTTTTTTTTCTCTTCTGTTTCTGTATATTTACATTACTTGGAAGGTAGAATTTCATGTAACATGAAAAATTCTAATAAAAACAAATAAAAAAAAAAAAATACTGCATGAAAAGCCTGGGAATAATATGGGGTCTTATGAATAATAAGAAAAGGGTCTGTTACAGAAAAAAACAAAACGCCATTTTAAAGAAAAGAAAGAAAAAAAACAAGAAACTTTGCTGAAAAAAATCCCAAAAAATACCTGAAGAAATCCTAAAAAATAAGGAGACTTTTTGCTGCAAATGAAAAGAATAAATGATTGAATAAATATTTGCCTGTTTAAACCTGTCAAATGAAACCACCAAAAATAAGGGCATTTTACTGACATTTTGGTGCTGTTCAGTGTTCTCTGAATAGATTAACCACTAGTTCTCTATGGGGACTTCAATACCGCCAAAGATCACTGTATTTTGCTGGCAATTCCCCAATATTTGGCGAATTTCCAGCAATTTGAATAGACGATTGGCTCCGAAATTGCACCGTACGGAGAAATTCACTGGTGCAATTTCGTGGCCAATTTGGTGCTCTTTGAATAACCCTAATCTTATACATTACATACTCCAAAGAACAGCAACATTGGAAAGATACGACAATATCCGTTCCAATGTGTGATTTGTGCAGGGTCGGTCCGTCCATTAGGCAGTTGCCTAGGGCACCATTCAGAGGATGGGTGCGAATCTGGACCAATAAAACTGTGGGCACTGTGGTAGAATTTATTGTCTACAAGAGCAGACAATGCATGCGCTAGTTACCGCCCAATATCCCTAGATAACGTTGACATAAAAATTTATGCAAAGCTACTTGCGCTTCGCTTGAGTCGCCACCTACCATTTTTAGTGCACCCGGATCAAGTAGGTTTTATCTCTTCCCGAGGTGCTCCAGATAACATTCGCCGAATGGTTGATTAATCTCAGTAGCACATACTACTCAACAACCTGCCCTTCTGCTTTCTCTTGACGCCGAGAAGGCTTTTGACCGCGTAGACTGGACCAATCTATGGGAAGTTTTACATCAGTTCGGCCTCGGAGCTACTATGATTCGAAGCATTCAGGCACTGTACGCGTCTCCTACGGCTTCAGTTACAACCATGGGAGGGAAGTCAAAACCATTTCCTATTCTTAATGGTACGCGGCAAGGCTGTCCTCTGTCCCAACTCTTGTTTGCCCTCTGCCTGGAACCCCTGGCCGAGCAAATACGTCAGCACCCGGACATTACAGGGATTGTGGTGGGCGACGCATCATATAAATTGGGCCTCTTTGCAGATGACATTCTTCTCACAATAACCCAACCTCAAATTTCGCTACCAAATTTATATAGTTGTCGCTCTTCCTTTGGTGCTCTCTCTGGCTATAAAATAAATATTTCTAAATCGGAAGCGCTTAACGTTTCGCTATCTCAAGATATGACACAACTTCTTAAAAACACATTTGCCTTTAGGTGGTGTTCTCACCGCATTCCGTATTTGGGCGACTACCTTACTTCCCACCCCAACTGTCATGGAGCTGATGTAACGCTCCATGCTTCAAACCCCAAGAGACTTTATGTTCATTTATATCGTGTGGTTTTAAATATTTTACATCGTTTGGTTTTAGTTTAATTTAGTTTAGTGTAAAATGGCATAGCTTTGGTTTTAAAAATACTTATATTCCTGTAGGTAAATGTGTTTTTGTGTATATAGTAAACAAGCTTTACTGCTGTGCAAATTATGACTAGTAATTAGTATGGGTATGCAAATTATGACTGTTGGACTTCAGCATAAATGGTGGTTGTTCATTAAAAAATCAGAGAACTCTCAGAGCTCAGAGAGAGAGGATCCTGTTTTAAAGCATACAGCTGCGCCTGGTGTCTTTATTTCAGCGACGCTACACTATACACTATCACCCTCAGAAGGCAGAGAGCGGCCTTCTGGAGATTCCTAACGGCTCCAGGGCAGAGGAACAGAAGCAGGCAGGTCAAGCCGCTCGAGGCGCTGAGGACAGCGCTCCCAGTAGCCGGGCGGACCGCAACGAAGGGGTGTCTGGAGAGCCAGGACAGACGGAAGGGAACAGTTCCTTCACACTGGTGGCAAGCGGTGGGATAAGCTCTCCAACACCAGAAGAAACGCAGAATGGCAGGGTACGCCAACTACAAAAAAGACACCCTGCAGGGCATCCTGGAGAGCCAAGGAGGCACCCCGGGCTCAAAGAACAAAAAGGCCTTGGTCAAAGAACTGCGAGAAATGGACCAGCGAAGAGAGGACACGGGACCCCCGTCCATAAGAGACCGGTTCCAGCGAAGAGTAAGGAGGGCGATGGCCCAGGCCCAGGCGGATGAACCTGGTAACTGGCAGGACGAGCACTGGTGGAAAGATTTTGTCCGCCAGGAGATGTGGAACGAGGCCATCCAACAGGAGGAGGACTGCCTTGAAGAAGCCCTTCCCACTTATACGGAGAGGTACGAGCACCAGTGGTACTTACGGGTGGCCTTTTTGGGAGAACAGCCCCAAGAGGAATGGCTGACGGAGCTAGGCGAACTGGTCCAGAGCGAAATTATACTGGACACCAGCTACAGAGCCCTCCAGTGGTTTACGTCCCAACTAATGCCCAGCGCAGCAGACAGCGACCCAACAAAAGGCTTCGACTACGGCGGCACAGGGCTGCTGTATACAAGGTTGGGCAAAGACCCCGGTTTTGGGGACAACACAGAGTGGCGGCGGGAACAACTCCTGGACCTCCGGTATGAGGAACTGGAAGACCTTGACGATGACCGTGATGCAGAGGAACTGGAGTTCCTGGTTGAGCAGGAATGGGAGCTCGAAAAGGCCTACAAAAGGCTGTTCGACGACGCTCCACAGCTAGGCCTGAGCCCCATTACCTGGGACTGTCTGGCGGAAGAAGCAGGCAGTCAAAGTGACACAGACGAATTGGAGCCCGAGGCGCTCCCTTGGTTCCCCCTCATGACCGCAGCAGAAGAGGAAGCGCTGGCAACAGGGCGGAGTGCCGCTGGCCTCTGCCCAGACCCAGAGATGGAGGACCCCATTCTCCCGCAAGACGACACTGTGTCAGTGTCTATCCCCCCAGCTGAAGTTCTGGCGATGGGGCAGAGCGCCAATGCCCTCTGCCCACCTTTCATAATGGTCACATCGGATCCAGGAGAGGATCCACCCGGGCTGGTTTTCCCGCAGCCCATGACCCCACCGGAGATGGAGGACGCCATCCTCCCGCAAGACGACACTGTGTCAGTGTCTATCCCCCCAGCTGAAGTGCTGGCGATGGGGCAGAGCGCCGATGCCCTCTGCCCACCTTTCATAATGGTCACATCGGACCCAGGAGAGGATCCCCCCGGGCTGGTTTTCCCACAGCCCATGACCCCACCGGAGATGGAGGATGCCATCCTCCTGCCAGAAGACACTTTGTCAGTGTCTATCCCCCCAGCTGAATCGCTGGCGACAGGGCAGAGCGCCGCTGGCCTCTGCCCACTCCCCAAGTTGCACCAAGACGACCCGAGCAAGGGTCTCCACAGGCTGCCGGCCCAGCAACGAATGACCCCACCGAGAATGGAGGACACCATTCTCCCGCCCGGAGACACGTCCCCAGCATCTACCCCTCCAGCGGAAGCGCTGGCAACAGGGCAGAGTGCCGCTGGCCTCTGCCCACCTTTTTCGGTCCGCACAGAAGATTTCGGTGAGGACTCCCAGGGGCTGCCGGCCCCGCAGCCGACGACCCTACCCCGACTGGAGGTAAACTGTTTCCCGTATATTACACCTGTCCCCCCAGCAGAAGAGCTGGCAACAGGGCAGAGTGCCGCTGGCCTCTGCCCACCACCCAACTTGTGCCCAGAGGATCCAGGCAAGTTTTTCAAGAAGGTGCTACCCTCCGGACCAATGGCTCCCCTGAGAATGGAGGGCGCCATTCTCCCGCAAGAAGGCACTTCCCCAGCATCCACCCCCCAGCAGAAGCGCTGGCTACAGGGCAGAGCATTTCCAACCTCTGCCCATCCACCCAACCCTTTAGGCTGGAGGCCTCTTGCCTCACCTATTCCCCTCAATGGCTGGCCAGAGCACCAGGGGCACATGCAGTTGGGACACGTTCCCCCCGGGTTATTGATACCCTGGGAGAAGGTACAGGCGGTACCTCTCCCCAACAGCGAGACACTTCCCCAGGAGGGGACACCAACAAAGGTTTACACTAGCGACACGCCGGGCCCCAGAGTATAGGGCACCGCTCGGACAGCGGGCCAGCCCACAAGGACAAGTGGAGAAACCCAGGGGCTCGCCTCCTCCCGACAGACTATGGACCCACACCCAGGCATACCCTGTGGCGACCGTCGGACCCCACTGGTGATGCTTGTGCGCCAGCACCCTGGAACTTTGAGGATGGCGCAGAAAAAAGGACAAGGTGAGAAGTCTCGTCAGTGGCAAGAGATCCGTTTGGGATCTAAGCTTGCCCTGCCATTCTGGAAGGGGGGACATATGTCATGGAGCTGATGTAACGCTCCATGCTTCAAACCCCAAGAGACTTTATGTTCATTTATATCGTGTGGTTTTAAATATTTTACATCGTTTGGTTTTAGTTTAATTTAGTTTAGTGTAAAATGGCATAGCTTTGGTTTTAAAAATACTTATATTCCTGTAGGTAAATGTGTTTTTGTGTAAACAGTAAACAAGCTTTACTGCTGTGTAATTTATGCACCAGGGCTTTTCCCATTATCTAGCTGCATGTTTAATTCAAGGGATCTCTGATAGTGTGTGTTTAATCTGATATGTTAGAGCAATGGATATACAAATGTTGTGTGAGCTGAAGGCTAAGAGAATGTAAAGAATGTTTATTGTAAATAACTGACCTAATGTAATTAGTATGGGTATGCAAATTAAGACTAGTAATTAGTATGGGTATGCAAATTATGACTGTTGGACTTCAGCATAAATGGTGGTTGTTCATTAAAAAGTCAGAGAACTCTCAGAGCTCAGAGAGAGAGGATCCTGTTTTAAAGCATACAGCCGCGCCTGGTGTCTTTATTTCAGCGACGCTACAATATACACTATCACCCCCGGAAGGCAGAGACCGGCCTTCTGGAGATTCCTAACGGCTCCAGGGCAGAGGAACAGAAGCAGGCAGATCAAGCTGCTCGAGGCGCTGAGGACAGCACTCCCAGTAGCCGGGCTGACCGCAACGAAGGGGTGTCTGGAGAGCCAGGACAGACCGAAGGGAACGGTTCCTTCACACCAACCAATTGTAAGCAGCCAATTATCCCGACATGATTAAACATATCAAATCTTTACTCCGTCAGTGTTCCTCCTGCTCTATCTCTTGGATGGGGCGCATATACGCTCTTAAGCTGACGGCTCTCCCAAAGCTTCTATACCTCTTTCGCACACTACCGATGCCCCTTCTACCGACCATGTTACCTGACCTCCAATCGGCTTTCTATCGCTATGTTTTGCAGGTGAAAAAACCAAGAGTCTCCAGGACCGTTTTGCGCTGACCTGGCAGTCCCAGATCTTACACTATACTATGAGGTGGCGCAACTAACTCAGCTCCTTCAATGGTCCTCGAGACAAGGCAGTGTCTGTTGGGTAGATATTGAGACCAGGTGTGTCTCTCCGGCTTGCTTATCACAGCTGCCCTGGAGACAGATCTTCTCGACCGAATGGAAGCGATTATTGCCTACTTCCATTCACTCACTTAATTTGTGGTCCAAGGTCAAATTTTGGGCGTTTCTTATAAGTTATTACACCGGGCTCTGGGATGATTCCTTTGAGGGATAACCCCCTTTTTCCGCCATGGTCTGGGAGAGAGGGAGGAGCTTTTCAGTGGCGGCAGAGTAAGGGTTTCACGACACTGGGCTCAGTGCTCTTTCAAGGGAAATTCCCCTCTTGGGAGTATTATAGAGAATCTCATGATATTCCGTTGAGGGAATTTCACCGTTACATTCAATTACGTCACTTTGTCCACAATTGTTTTACTTCAGGTATCCCTATCACCACCCCGTTTGAAAGCCTGGCGATGAGGAGCTCGAGTACGGCTGGGGCGATCTCTCTACTTTATGCACTGCTCCTTTCCCCATCACTTGATAGACCATGCTCATATCAACAGCTGCGGGAGAGGGCTGTTGGATGCCCTATTCCTCGGGAGGAGTGGGAGGCGCTGATGGAGTCCTCCATGGGGATAACCACCTGTACCTTGGTGAAAGAGAACTGCTACAAACTTCTTTCCAGATGGTACCTGGACCCTGCTAGACTACAAAGAATTTACCCGGCCTCTGTACTAGAGGTTGTGGCCATCGCGGAAAGTTTTACCATATGTGGTGTGAATGTGGGCATGTTACTGTTTTGTGGTCCTCAGTTTTTATGTTAGTTTCGTGCACTATCGGTCTACAGATACTCCCTGAGCCATTGCTGGCTTTACTCAATAGCCCGTCCCATCGCTATTGGCTGTCTCGTCACTGCCTTAAATTGGTCCATCGAGTTTGCACGGCCTCACGCATCTGCATAGCGTGTTCGTGGAAAGTGACCCTTGCCTCTGTAGCGGAGGTGGTCACGAAAGTGTGGTATGTCTATAAGATACACGATACCGTTCCGCAGTGTACTAAGATATGGGAACCGTGGCTTGCTACACAACCGGTTCCATAATTTATGCATTATTTATTTGACCAGGAGACCTTGATTTCCCCCCTCCCCCTTTTTTTTTGTGTTTTTTTTTTTTTTTTTTTTACTTCTGCAATTGTTACTTTATTTCTTTTCAAGGCACTGTTTTGCTTCGTGGTTAGAATGCTGATTTAGCATTTTTGTTTATTGATATATTGTGTTACTTTCCGAAGTACTGGCTTGTTTTCTGTGCTTCATTTGGTGCCTTGTAGCGGTTTCTTGTATTATTAAAAAAAAAATTTATTGTCTACTTATGTAGCACTGGAACTTGCAGCAGCACCCTTCTGTCGTTAGCCCAGCGCAACTGATAGTCACAAGGGGTCTCTATATGCGAGCACCCTCTGCCTGAGAGCTCACTTTGCTGTCAAACAGTAAGCAGCTAGATTAACGGGCATTGCCAGGCCCACAAATGAGTGTCAGGAAGGGGATTTGTCATATCCATTCCTAACCTCCTCCATACTCCTACTGAAAATGTCTGGTCATAAACATGGGATTGTGGAGCTGCATACTACACCTTTATAAACCCATCATGCTTTCCCTTCAGCAGGTAATAGTAAGGGAGATCTGGAAAAAGGAGCAATTGGAGGTGGACAGAGGTAAGGGGGAGCTGAAAGGAGGAACAGTGGTTGGTGGAAAGGGGACAAGTGGAGCTGGAAAAGGGCCACAGAGAGATAGAAAGGGGTCAGGGAGAGCTATAAAGAGTTACAAAAGGAGGGCTTGCAATGATTTTGGGGCCCTGTATCAGAAATATATTTTTGCGGGTGTGTTTGACATTGTCTCTATGTCCCTGTGTTTATGTCAATGCCACTTAATCTCTGCGCTGCATATTGTGTCGGTGTCATTGGCAATCTCTTTCTCTCTGTGCTAGTCTGTCTGTGTTCAGCTAGTTCTCTGTCATTGTCAGTGTGTCTACAACAAAGCTTATTTTGTGCACAATGTTTTTTGTTATTTTTAACCAAGCTGTCATGCCCCATGATTTAGGATTTATTGTATATTTTTCTGTTTTGTGTTGAATCCGCCTTTGCTGCTTACATGCTATTGATTTCATGGTTATTTTGTCCCTTCTGGGTTTCCCTAGCTTTTCTGTATCCAGCTAGTTCCCATCCCTCTGCTCAGTGTCTTGTTTTTAGTTACTTCCTGGTCACATAGCAGCCATTCTGTAATCACTGCTGGACAAACTAAAGTCTTTGTATCTGCATAGCTGTACACTAACAAGATTGTCAGTCTGATCATTAAACTCTTCAACTGGATTCATCTTTCTACGTGTCAGTTTTGCTGAGTTGAAGCTATCTGCTGAACATCGTGTGAGTACTGGTCAAATACAGACTTCAGCTAGTCTAAAGCACCCACGCCTCACAGCTTTGCTTAGGGAAGCAGAATACAAGCACTGATATCTCTTGGGTAGCAGTTTAAAATTAGCAGACAGCCACACAGTATACAATAGACTAGAAAGGTTGGGGGGGGGGGGTACTGTTGGAAACAAGGAAAACACAAAGAAGATATAAGAGGGTGATGTGAGGTGGGGGAAATAGGTGAGTGGATGGGAAGAGATTAACAGAAACATTAAGCATGGATGAAATGGGGGAAATAGACCTTACAAGAGTATGAGAAGTATTATGGGAACAGAGAAACATTTGGTGTGAATACACTGGGGAGAGGTGTAGGCAAAAAATTTCTCGCCTAGGGTGACAGAAATCCTTGCACTGGCTCTTGTCTTGTGGATATACACGTCAAGACAAGTGGCAATAGAGATAAGGGAATTTAAAAGACACCACACTTCAGCTCTTCTGCTTATGGTGGACTGGTGACATCTTCAAGACAAACCCAGCAAGGGAAGTACATTACAAGCCATATCACTGGAGTAGAACACAGTGATTAGTACAGGAAATGGAGTGGTAAATTTATTCATAAAAGGATAGCATGGTCAGACCTTATTCCTACAATACCTCACGTGACCTTTTGGGATGTACATATGTGGAGATACAAGGGTCCAAAGGACCTCCCTCCACTTTTAAATTATGTCCAATTATACTGGAGATAAGGGGGTGATGCCATGAGGAATCTGCCTTCCAGGGATTGCCCTGACTTGACCTGACACCGTGTCAGCCAAGGGAAAAAAGTGTATAGGGACAGAAGTGGAAAAGGTAATCATGGTGACGATGCATAGGACACATCATCTTCTCACAGCAATGACTGCGAAAGATGTATCCCATGTATCCCATGCATATGCACTCCCAACCAGCTGCTTTAAAAGTAAACAACCAAACTGTAAAACACCCCCTAGATGTAGCAAATGCTTTTAATAATTATTTTGTTGGATGCGCCACCGCCCTGATTGCTAAACTAGGAAATGACACGCAATCAGAAAGGCCGCACGCAGGTCAGGACCCACCAACAGTGCAAAGACCCCGTAACGCAGAGAAATTCAGTTTTAGGCCAGTGCCTGTCAGTGCCATCACTAAACTTCTCCGTAACCAAAAAATGAAATACCAGTCTGGACCTGATCAAATCCCAGCAATGCTGCTGAAAATCAGTGCACCAGCAATTGCAAAACCTGTCGCAACCCTGATTAATGAATCACTGGCGACTGGATACATACCCAAACTCTGGAAGACTGCAAGGGTGGTACCTATCCATAAAAGTGGAGACAATACTTTGGTATCCAACTACCGCCCAATATCACTGCTCCCTGTAATGTCAAAAATTCTGGAAAAATGTGTCTACATTCAATTACGTGATTATTATCAGTATCAGAACTATTTAACCCCAGATCAATCAGGCTTTCGTCCAAATCATTCAACTACAACTGCCCTTTTAAAAGTTTGTAATGATATCCAAGCTGGCATGGAACAAGGAAATCTAATTGGAGCCATCTTCCTTGATTTTGCCAAGGCTTTTGACACAGTAGACCATGGCATCCTATTACAAAAACTTAAGAACTCTGGTATTGGTGATAGTACATTAACCTGGTTCCAATCATATGTGTCTGATAGGTCTCAATTTGTGTCCATTTCTGGCAGCTTCTCCCTCCCCCTCCCAGTCACGTGCGGTGTACCCCAAGGCTCGATACTTGGCCCCCTGCTATTCACAATATTCATAAACGATCTGCCCAATGTCTGCAAAGCTTCTACTGTACACATGTACGCAGATGACACTGTAATCTATACCAGCAAACAAATCTCGCACAGCTGGAGGCAGTGCTGCAAGAACAATTCACAGGGGTAGAAAAGTGGATCGCAAATAACAAACTTTTTCTAAATACTGACAAAACTGTTACAATGCTCTTTGGAACCGCACCTAAACTACACAAATTGCAAACACCCCATCTATGTGTTGGGACAAAATCAAATGGCACGCTGACCACAGTCACTTCTCTCAAATACCTAGGTATGTGGTTAGACCCAAATCTATCTTTTGGCCCCCACATCGAAAAACTCTCATCTAAACTCTACCCCAAACTAGGTGCCCTGTACAGAAACAAATCCTGCCTGAGCCCCGCGGTAAGACAGCAGATTGTACAACAAATGCTTATGCCAGCCATTGAATACGGAGATGTAGTGTATGCAGCCGCCCCGCAAACACACCTCCAGAAACTTACTACATTGTATAACTCATTCTGTCGCTTTGTGCTACAATGTAACTACATGACACACCATTGTGACATGTTAAAAGAACTAAACTGGCCATCACTGGACTCTAGACGCACCCTTCACCTTTCCAACCTGGTGTTTAAGAGCTTTTCTGGGAAGCTACCACCCTAACTGAATATGCGGCTTCCTCCGGCAGTTCCCTCATCCTATAACCTCAGATCCAGGACCAGCACCTTACTTGCAATACCGCAATACAAAAAGAAAATGGCTCGATCCTCATTTTCCTACAGAGCACCGCAAATATGGAATAACCTCCCAGACGCCATCAAATCTTCCCCCAGTCTAAAGTCCCTTAAGACTTCCCTATTAACATACCTCAATACGAAATGCACCTGTAAACATGTAACATAATGACTTTATTTCCTCCATATTTATTTTTCTGTTAATCTGTATATTTGGTCTTGTGTTAATATCTTGCATTTTACTATTTTTTTGTATTTCTGTAACCACTCAATGTTCTCGAACCCAGGACATACTTGAAAACGAGAGAAATCTCAATGTATCCTTCCTGGTAAAATACTTTTATAAATAAATAAATAAATAAAAATTTCACATCAAACAGGTTAAGGTATTTAATTTTTACAGTAATAAATCAAGACGACTAGTGTATTCAGGGGGCAGTGAGCAGAGATAAAAAATGGGGTAAAGATTGTTGCTTTGGGGCAATCACTTATTGGAAGATTAGAAATACCACCTTAGTAAATTGAAATACAATTTAAAAATATACACTTACAAGGGGGTGTTGTTTGCCAGTCTAGGAAGATGGCCACCTGACCTTGCAGCTCTGCGCCCGCATGGCTCGTATTCATCTTACATTTGTACCCCATAACCCTGCAGATATACTCTTTACTTCCAAAGGGGCTCTGCTATGACCAGGAATAAGCAGAAGGGCAAATTTGGGCAAGCCGAGATCTCTAGCTACTTCCCGCAGCTCTCCCAGATGATCTGTACCAGAGTAGTCCAGAAGAAAGCTCTCACCACATGATCACCACCAGCGGCAGACCCCTGTAGCATAACAGATATCCAAGAGCTGTGCCAGCTGCTCCACATGCTCAAGAATGACCCCCTGGCCCATTTGAGGACAGGATTGAAGGGCCTGTGATTCAATATCAGGACCCTTGGCACCCAGACAGCATCCCTGGAAACCGAGGTGGCCCACAACCTAAGCACAGCTCCATAGCCTCCACAACAATTATGAGGCACAGCAGGATACAGTGGAGGATTTCGACAGTGACTCCAGATATTCAAACCTGCAGCTCCACAACATCCCTGAGATTGTATCGACCTCCCAGACTTCGATAAAAGTATTTCCAACTGCTCCTGCCACAGCTCTTGGTTGAAGCCCTTGCCCTTGACATGGTGCACTGGTTGCTCTGGAGCCCCACGAATGCTCCAATAACCCCCCACCTGGACATTTACCTCAAATGTTAGTACCACTGAGGAAGCTGTCCTGCAGGAGGTAAGCGATACCTCCCCAACCCTGGATGACGTGACCACCCAATTCTACTCAGACCTGGTCCCTCCCACTCTACAAAAATGGAACCTGAAGCCCCTTACAGATCTCCTGAGACGCAATGGCTTTCACTACTGCTGGCGGTTCCCTTTCCATTTATTACTCCCCCATAACAGGTCACTGGTGTCACTCAAATCAACCACTAACTGCTCACAGATGTTAGAGTCCCTGGGCATCCAAATGCCACTGGAACTATTCATCCCTGGGTCCATTCAGCTCATGGAATCACACGCTTTACCACCACTTGCAAGCCTGGTGACAGGAACCTTTGACCTAATGTAGACCCACTGGAGCTCTAAATAGAAGCACACCCTTTTCTCTTGGGCTTGTAGACACCCTTTCAAGATTGAGTTGACACCCATGATTCTTTGATATACACATTTGGATGTGTATATGCCCCTTGCCCCACAGAATCAACCTTTTACCATGAACTTAGAGATTTTCTGTCCCAACTTCCCTACCACACAGTTTACGTGGGCGAGAATTTTAACGTCGCTTTGGACCCATACTTAGACAGGAGCTCCACTGCCTCCACTAGCTACCCTCCCTGCCTTTACCGACCATTGAGGACACTTCTAGATGACTTGAACCAGTACAACTCTTTTGCGGCTACTTCCACCACAAGAAAGAGACTTCACATTCTATTCCCATCCTCACAACATAATTTCCTGCGTTGAATACATCTTCCATTGCAGAAACCAGATTTAACAATTCTTTCCTACTAGACCAGAAATTCGCACTCCCTTAAATGACAATCTTTGTGAGTTCCTGGCTATCGACGGCACCCTGGACGTGAGTTCAACGAGCTATCAGCCTAGTAAAAATGGTGAAAGTCTGTGCCACTGGCGCCACCAGGTGATGATGGCAAATAAACAACCTCAATACAATCAAATAAAATACAATGCAAGTAAAATAGTGCAAATAGGATAAAACGATCTAGGATAAAACAAAGTAATGTGACATTTACAGTCTTATCCTGTATATTCCAGGTTGTAAAAGTCTTAATGATTGTGAAAGTCTTAATAATCAGTGCAGGGAAGAATAAAAATAAAAGTCATACAGTATCTCGTATTTGTGGAGTCAGCTGCCTCTCCAGACCACTTGGTGGTATATCCCTTTTCCACCTTGTAAGTCAGCATAAAAGAAAGATGTGCTGGCGCTTCTTGTCCTGTTAGTCATTTTATATTCTGAGGGACATCGAGGATGGTAACCCTGTAAGGAAACCACACTTCTGAGCCACGGGGTGCAGCAGAAGGAACCACTAACAGGACAAGAAGCGCCAGCTCCAGCACATCTTTCTTTTATCAGCCTAGTAGGCTGTCATACTATCTCTGAATGTAGAGAAGGCCTTCGACTGAGACGCGCTCAGTGTGTTCAGGTTTTTTCATCTCCCTCGCTCAGGCCGCATCATGATGCAGCGCTGAGTGACGGGAGTTGGAAAATTAAACTTTCCCCTTGGCGGAACGGCACAATGAAAGGAGGGGCAGGATCTGCAGAAGCCTCGTAACGCCGCAGACTCTGGCTGTCAGTGTTGGCAATAAAGGTCTGGTCTGAGGTCTGTGTGAGTGGACATGATCTGGTCTGAGGTCTGTGTGAGTGGGAATGATCTGGTCTGTATATATGTATCCGGGCATGATCTGGTCTGAGGTTTATGTGAGTGGGCATGATCTGGTCTGTATATATGTATCTGGGCATGACCTGGTCTGAGGTCTGTGTGAATGGGCATGTTCTGGTCTGAGGTCTATGTGAGTGGGCAATATCTGGTCTGTGGTCAGTGGGCTTGATCTGGTCTGTGTAAATGTATCTGAGTGGGCATGAACTGGTCTGTGAATATGTATCTGAGTGGGCATGATCTGGTCTGTATATATGTATCAGAGTGGGCATGATATCGGTGTGTACCTGAAAAAAGTATTGGTACTTGTACTTGGTCTTAGAAAAGTGGTATCGGTGCAACTCTATTGTGTGTATGTTACGGTTAAAGCCTGAAGTGTGGTTAAAATTACCCGGGTAATCCTGACATTACCCAAACCGGCTGGGTAAAGCTGCAAAAAAAAATGAAAAATTCAGGCTTTACCCGGTAATCTTAGGACTAACCAACTGCCCTTGGGTAACAGTCTGGAAGAGCTTAAAAATTCGCACTTTACCCGGATGATCTGTAGACTATCCAACCTTGTGCGGTTAAAACCAAATTTTGTTATCATTCAGATAAAAGTCTGTAGCTTCACCCGGGTAATCTGAAGACTATCCACCGCTTCACTTGGGTAATCTGCAGAGCATCCAACCCTGCTTGGGTAAAAGTGAATTTTGCCAATATTTACGGATATTATCAATGAAAATGGCAAAAGACAAACATTAAAATGTATTAAGGATATAATGAATATACAGAGTAACAGGATATGTTTCTTATATGAATGTTAAAGAGTTACATGATCTTTATTATGTGTCATATGTGCTTATATATCATTTAGAAAACATAATAACCATCAGGTTACTCTTTATGTAATATCTTTATCTTCATAAATTAATTTTCAGACAATTAAAGGAACACTCCAACAAAAAAATCACCCCCCGTTTTTTTTTCCTAACCTATCCCTATTCCCTTAATAAAACCTTCTTTTTTTTTTCTTTTCTTGTAACTGCAATACTTACCTTAAAATCCTCTGGTTTCCAGCGGCGTTTTTTTTTTTTTATACTCACCTCCCTCCTCTTCCGCTCCCGTCCTTCTTCTTGCTGCGTCTTGGCTTCTGGTTTACGTGAGAAGCGCGCATGCGCGCCTCTCACGTAAGCCAGCCAATCGGCAGGCTTCCTCCCGGCTCCCTCTGAGGATTAGTGTTGCGCGCAAGAGGATGCGCGCAACACTAACCCGAAGAGAGAGCCGCCAGCTTCTGCGGGGAGTAGGAGACGTCATCGCGCTGAAAGCGCGATGACGTCTCCTACTCGGCAAAAGTCGGCAGAAGCGGGAAATATGATTCCCGCTCTGCTGACTGACAGCTGGGAGGGCGGAGTAAAGTTCTCCGCCTCTCTCAGCTGTTTTCAGCATTTTCAGCTGATCGGCTGAGCGGAGGGAGGGGGGACAAAGGGCGGCATACTCCGGGCATCATGACCACCTAAAATAGCTTAGGTGGTCATGTTGCTTAGAGTATCCCTTTAATGCACAGTTACATGACAGTTATTTAGTGTGGTATGTGACTGTGGATACAATTTGGTTAAAAATAACAAAAAACACAATTTTGTTACCAGTCAGATAACAGTTTGCAGCTTTATCCGGGTAATCCTAGGTTTTCAGTCAACTATAACCTGCTGAAAACCCAAGAAAAGCGTTAGTACCCAGAGGCGTTTGGATACTTTGCAGATTACCAGGATAAAGTCCGAAATTTAATTTCACTTCAGACTTTTGCTAATGACGCCTGGGTAATGTCAGGATTACCCGGGTAATCCTAAAATTAATGGCAATTCAGGCTTTAACCGTAACATATATACATACATACATACAGTGGGGCAAAAAAGTATTTAGTCAGCCACCAATTGTGCAGGTTCTCCTACTTAAAAAGATGAGAGAGGCCTGTAATTGTCATCATGGGTACACGTCAACTATGAGAGACAAAATGGAAAAAAAATCCAGAAAATCACATTGTCTGATTTTTATAGAATTTATTTGCAAATTATGGTGGAAAATAAGTATTTGGTCAATATCAAAAGTCCATCTCAATACTTTGTCATTGCCAACAAAGGATATATAACAGAGGTCAAACGTTTTCTGTAAGTCTTCTCAAGGTTTTCACACACTCTTGATGGTATTTTTGCCCATTCCTCCATGCAGATCTCCTCTAGAGCAGTGATGTTTTGGGGCTGTCTCTGGGCAACACGGACATTCAACTCCCTCCAAAGGTTTTCTATGGGGTTGAGATCTGGAGACTGGCTAGGCCACTCCAGGACCTTGATATGCTTGTTACGAAGCCACTCCTTCGTTGCCCGGGCGGTGTGTTTGGGATCATTGTCCTGCTGAAAGACCCAGCCACGTTTCATCTTCAATGCCCTTGTTGATGGAAGGAGGTTTTCACTCAAAATCTCACGATACATGGCCCCATTCATTCTTCCCTTTACACGGATCAGTCGTCCTGGTCCCTTTGCAGAAAAACAGCCCCAAAGCATGATGTTTCCGCCACCATGCTTCACAGTAGGTATGTTGTTCTTAGGATGCAACTCAGCATTCTCTCTCCTCCAAACATGACGAGTTGAGTTTTTACCAAAAAGTTCTACTTTGGTGTCATCTGACCATATGACATTCTCCCATTCCTATACTGGATCATCCAAATGCTCTCTAGCAAACTTCAGACGGGCCCGCACATGTACTGGCTTAAGCAGGGGGACACGTCTGGCACTGCAGGATTTGAGTCCCTGGCGGCGTAGTGTGTTACTGATGGTAGCCTTTGTTACTATGGTCCCAGCTCTCTGCAGGTCATTCACTAGGTCCCCCCGTGTGGTTCTGGGATTTTTGCTGACCGTTCATGTGATCATTTTGACCCCACGGGGTGAGATCTTGCGTGGAGCCCCAGATCGATGAAGATTATCAGTGGTCTTGTATGTCTTCCATTTTCTAATGATTGCTCCCACAGTTGATTTCTTCACACCAAGCTGCTTGCCTATTGCAGAGTGGGAATGATCTGGTCTGTATATATGTATCCGGGCATGATCTGGTCTGAGGTTTATGTGAGTGGGCATGATCTGGTCTGTATATATGTATCTGGGCATGACCTGGTCTGAGGTCTGTGTGAATGGGCATGTTCTGGTCTGAGGTCTATGTGAGTGGGCAATATCTGGTCTGTGGTCAGTGGGCTTGATCTGGTCTGTGTAAATGTATCTGAGTGGGCATGAACTGGTCTGTGAATATGTATCTGAGTGGGCATGATCTGGTCTGTATATATGTATCAGAGTGGGCATGATATCGGTGTGTACCTGAAAAAAGTATTGGTACTTGTACTTGGTCTTAGAAAAGTGGTATCGGTGCAACTCTATTGTGTGTATGTTACGGTTAAAGCCTGAAGTGTGGTTAAAATTACCCGGGTAATCCTGACATTACCCAAACCGGCTGGGTAAAGCTGCAAAAAAAAATGAAAAATTCAGGCTTTACCCGGTAATCTTAGGACTAACCAACTGCCCTTGGGTAACAGTCTGGAAGAGCTTAAAAATTCGCACTTTACCCGGATGATCTGTAGACTATCCAACCTTGTGCGGTTAAAACCAAATTTTGTTATCATTCAGATAAAAGTCTGTAGCTTCACCCGGGTAATCTGAAGACTATCCACCACTTCACTTGGGTAATCTGCAGAGCATCCAACCCTGCTTGGGTAAAAGTGAATTTTGCCAATATTTACGGATATTATCAATGAAAATGGCAAAAGACAAACATTAAAATGTATTAAGGATATAATGAATATACAGAGTAACAGGATATGTTTCTTATATGAATGTTAAAGAGTTACATGATCTTTATTATGTGTCATATGTGCTTATATATCATTTAGAAAACATAATAACCATCAGGTTACTCTTTATGTAATATCTTTATCTTCATAAATTAATTTTCAGACAATTAAAGGAACACTCCAACAAAAAAATCACCCCCCGTTTTTTTTTCCTAACCTATCCCTATTCCCTTAATAAAACCTTCTTTTTTTTTTCTTTTCTTGTAACTGCAATACTTACCTTAAAATCCTCTGGTTTCCAGCGGCGTTTTTTTTTTTTTATACTCACCTCCCTCCTCTTCCGCTCCCGTCCTTCTTCTTGCTGCGTCTTGGCTTCTGGTTTACGTGAGAAGCGCGCATGCGCGCCTCTCACGTAAGCCAGCCAATCGGCAGGCTTCCTCCCGGCTCCCTCTGAGGATTAGTGTTGCGCGCAAGAGGATGCGCGCAACACTAACCCGAAGAGAGAGCCGCCAGCTTCTGCGGGGAGTAGGAGACGTCATCGCGCTGAAAGCGCGATGACGTCTCCTACTCGGCAAAAGTCGGCAGAAGCGGGAAATATGATTCCCGCTCTGCTGACTGACAGCTGGGAGGGCGGAGTAAAGTTCTCCGCCTCTCTCAGCTGTTTTCAGCATTTTCAGCTGATCGGCTGAGCGGAGGGAGGGGGGACAAAGGGCGGCATACTCCGGGCATCATGACCACCTAAAATAGCTTAGGTGGTCATGTTGCTTAGAGTATCCCTTTAATGCACAGTTACATGACAGTTATTTAGTGTGGTATGTGACTGTGGATACAATTTGGTTAAAAATAACAAAAAACACAATTTTGTTACCAGTCAGATAACAGTTTGCAGCTTTATCCGGGTAATCCTAGGTTTTCAGTCAACTATAACCTGCTGAAAACCCAAGAAAAGCGTAGTACCCAGAGGCGTTTGGATACTTTGCAGATTACCAGGATAAAGTCCGAAATTTAATTTCACTTCAGACTTTTGCTAATGACGCCTGGGTAATGTCAGGATTACCCGGGTAATCCTAAAATTAATGGCAATTCAGGCTTTAACCGTAACATATATACATACATACATACAGTGGGGCAAAAAAGTATTTAGTCAGCCACCAATTGTGCAGGTTCTCCTACTTAAAAAGATGAGAGAGGCCTGTAATTGTCATCATGGGTACACGTCAACTATGAGAGACAAAATGTGAAAAAAAATCCAGAAAATCACATTGTCTGATTTTTATAGAATTTATTTGCAAATTATGGTGGAAAATAAGTATTTGGTCAATATCAAAAGTCCATCTCAATACTTTGTCATTGCCAACAAAGGATATATAACAGAGGTCAAACGTTTTCTGTAAGTCTTCTCAAGGTTTTCACACACTCTTGATGGTATTTTTGCCCATTCCTCCATGCAGATCTCCTCTAGAGCAGTGATGTTTTGGGGCTGTCTCTGGGCAACACGGACATTCAACTCCCTCCAAAGGTTTTCTATGGGGTTGAGATCTGGAGACTGGCTAGGCCACTCCAGGACCTTGATATGCTTGTTACGAAGCCACTCCTTCGTTGCCCGGGCGGTGTGTTTGGATCATTGTCCTGCTGAAAGACCCAGCCACGTTTCATCTTCAATGCCCTTGTTGATGGAAGGAGGTTTTCACTCAAAATCTCACGATACATGGCCCCATTCATTCTTCCCTTTACACGGATCAGTCGTCCTGGTCCCTTTGCAGAAAAACAGCCCCAAAGCATGATGTTTCCGCCACCATGCTTCACAGTAGGTATGTTGTTCTTAGGATGCAACTCAGCATTCTCTCTCCTCCAAACATGACGAGTTGAGTTTTTACCAAAAAGTTCTACTTTGGTGTCATCTGACCATATGACATTCTCCCATTCCTATACTGGATCATCCAAATGCTCTCTAGCAAACTTCAGACGGGCCCGCACATGTACTGGCTTAAGCAGGGGGACACGTCTGGCACTGCAGGATTTGAGTCCCTGGCGGCGTAGTGTGTTACTGATGGTAGCCTTTGTTACTATGGTCCCAGCTCTCTGCAGGTCATTCACTAGGTCCCCCCGTGTGGTTCTGGGATTTTTGCTGACCGTTCATGTGATCAT
Organism: Leptobrachium leishanense; assembly: GCA_009667805.1. NCBI lineage: Eukaryota > Metazoa > Chordata > Amphibia > Anura > Megophryidae > Leptobrachium > Leptobrachium leishanense. The sequence goes on from CM019068.1 coordinate 117,590,008, forward strand.
TTTGACCCCACGGGGTGAGATCTTGCGTGGAGCCCCAGATCGATGAAGATTATCAGTGGTCTTGTATGTCTTCCATTTTCTAATGATTGCTCCCACAGTTGATTTCTTCACACCAAGCTGCTTGCCTATTGCAGATTCAGTCTTCCCAGCCTGGTGCAGGTCTACAATTTTGTTTCTGGTGTCCTTCGACAGCTCTTTGGTCTTGACCATAGTGGAGTTTGGAGTGTGTCTGTTTGAGGTTGTGGACAGGTGTCTTTTATACTGATAACAAGTTCAAACAGGTGCCATTCATACAGGTAACGAGTGGAGGACAGAGGAGCCTCTTAAAGAAGATGTTACAGGTCTGTGAGAGACAGAAATCTTGCTTGTTTGTACTGTACTGTATGTGACCAAATACTTATTTTCCACCATAATTTGCAAATAAATTCTTTAAAGATCAGACAATGTGATTTTCTGGATTTTGTTTTCACATTTTGTCTCTCATAGTTGAAGCAGAGCCGGCGCTACCTATAAGGCAGGACAGGCTCCTGCCTAGGGGCGCCTGTCCACCAGGGGGCGCTAAAATCCGGATTACTCCACTGTACGCTGGAATCCTCTCAGCCTGTCAGCGCTGTCTCTCTCTGTAGGGAGAGATCAGCGCTGTGCAGGGGAGAGGCCCGCCCCCTCCATGACACTGCCCAGGTGCGGGGAGAGGAGAGAAAGCAGCCCGCCCACCATCAGGGCTCCCCCTGCTTCCCCTGTCTCTGTGTGCCAGGAGAGAGCCAATGGGAGCCTCTTGAAAAATGACCCGCCCCCTTCCTCACACATGATCACCACCAGCACGTGGCTGAAGCTGTGTGGAGGAGGAGAGGAGCCAGCAGCCTTGACATGCCGTGATCTGCAGAGATGCAGGTAACAGGTGGAGAGAGACAGGGTAACAGGGGCAGAGAGACAGGGTAACAAGACATCCCAGCTCACACATGTCACAGCTCCCCCACTTACATGGATCCATGGTGGCTTAAAGTCTCCACCAGCATCACGTCCTGCACACACTGCACAGGGAGGGAGGGGTGAGAGCTGGCAACATATACTCTATACTGGTCCCTGCTCTCCCCCCTCTGCAGGGGAAAGTCTTCTTGGCCCTTCTGCACATGTTTAGAAATTCTCCCCCAAGTAGCCCAGAGGCAGCAGCAGCAGCAAGACATGGCAGATTCTCCTCACTCTTTGCCCCCTCCTTCCTCTCCCATAGACAGGGTTAATACTGGTCAGAGCATCCAGGACATTGTGCAAAGAAAATGTGCACATCAGTTTTGCTGAGGACACAAGAGTGCTAAGATAACTTCCATAGATAAAATAACAGTCCTGGCTCTGCAGCGTGGTGGCACTGGCACGTGGTGGTGGTGTGGTGGTGGGGGGGGTAGCTCTGAAAGTTGCAGGGCTGACACTGAGGCCTGGTGCAAACTTGCTGTAAATGTCAAATATCTGCTACTATTCTCTGGAAGCTCAATATATTAAAGTTATTCAAGTTATACAATGTATTGTATATATAAAAAGGCACACAATTGTGTGTAATTATATTTTATAATGGGATATTTTGAAGATAATTCAAGGTTTCTCTAGATTGTAAGCTCCTATGATCAGGGCCCTCTACACCTCTTGTTTCCATCCTATGTCCGTTTATCCATATCTTGTTCCCTTTTAATTATTGTAAAGCGCTGCAGAAACTGTTGGCGCTATATAAATGATGATAATATCTGGTCCCTCACTGCTCACACTCGGGTCTGGGGCGTCTGGGTATGCATGTATCTGGGTTCTGATGCGTCTGGGTATGCATGTATCTGGGTTCTGGTGTGTCTGGGTATGCATGTATCTGGGTTCTGATGCGTCTGGGTATGCATGTATCTGGGTTCTGATGCGTCTGGGTATGCATGTATCTGGGTTCTGGTGTGTCTGGGTATGCATGTATCTGGGTTCTGATGTCTGAGGTTGCGGAGGGTGGCATAGAACACACTAGGTTAGGGAGGATGAGCGGCGACACATTGAGGACTGTAGAGGGTGACGGGTTGGGGAAGACAGCGTTTTAGATTGGAATGACTATTAAGCTTAACAGGGGCATAGTGAGGGCTGGAACTGACTTATTGTAGCCCTGGTGAAGGCACGTAAGGGGACAGGAGAATGACCACAGTCACATTTTGAGGCAGGGAATGGTGGCAGAGGGGAGCCGAGGAGGTTGGCAGAGGAGAGTGGCAGGACACTGGGGCAGTGGAGACCAGCATGGGATCACTGGGTGTGACGGGATGCAGTGAGGCTGGCAGGAATTACAGGGGGCTGAGGAGAAGGGCAGGGATCACATTGGGGAAGATGCCAGAGGGTAGAGGATGGTCTTGGGAGGATTAGCAGACAGGACAGAGTGGGAGATGAGGTGGAGGGTAGGAGACACATGGGTGACAGAAGAGATCATTATATTAGAAGGATTTACTAACATACTCAGGAGATAGAAACACAGAGAATGCGGGATAATAGGTTTGATCATGAAGTATAGGAGTATTAGTGAAGTATTTTGTGGGATAGCGAGATACGTGGATTAGTCATGGGGTTTGGGGGGGGGGGCGCCAAAGTGACCCTTCGCCTTTGTTGGCAAAAATTCATTAATATTTATGATATATTGATGTATCCCTGGAAGTCCAATGAGAGAGCAGTGTGGTCTACAACTGCAAGCCACGCAACTGTCCTTCACGGTCAGTGCTCAGTGTAAGTCAGAGTCATTGACACTAGGAAGCCAATTGGAGAACACAATGTCTTAGGTTAATTGGCCTAGTGAACCCACCTTTTAAGACCTTTTTATTTGAACTCTTTCACTACTGTGATAGTTATCTCAATACTCCAAAGCGTCATCAGGTCCCAAAGAGAGACTCGACTTACTATGGAGGATTGCAAAGCAAATTTTGTTTCTTATAAATTTATTTCATTTGCAATATGCTCCAGACTATACCCCTAACGTTACAGTACATCAGACTTATCAGCCAATGTGCTGTAACTCACTATACGAACACTGCAGTCTCTGCTAGTCTCTTGGATAGTTATAATAGTACTGGATTTTACAAGCAGAGGTCAAATTGTGCATACCGTCTCTAAACTGACAGTAATGATAATAAGAATATGGAGGATGGTACCACAAAAATTGAGTGAAGTCCGGTGGGAAAAAACAGGCAAACCTTGGTGAAAGGATATGGTATTGGAAATTCTTTTTTTTTTTTTAACCTAAACAACATTAAACCATTGAAATGGTCTCTGTGCAGTATTTGCATTGATTATTAAAACCAATTGTACTTACTTTTATCCCATAGCCTCGAGCAGCCTCCCAAATAAATTTTTTGCTGATACCACCAGATCCAATTACCAATACCTCCTTCGTTTCCATAACATAGATTAGGGATTGTCGAAGCATAGTTTCCACTAGAGGTTTTGATGCAGATTTAGTAGTGATGGTCGCTCCAGCACCAAGATTCAACAGCATGCATTCATGAACTCCACAGCTTTCCAAACAATGGTTTGATGTTAAACCAAGAATCACTGGGGTTACCATATAGTCCACAACAGTTAGTAGGAAATCCACACCTAAAGACAAACACAAAAACTAGAGAATGAGTTAACAACTGGCATCCCTGCTTATTCCTCACTCCATGGTTGAAAATTACAGCACAGTCAGAATGTATTCAGAACCCTATTTTTATCATCAGTCTGCACTCAATAGCCCATATTGCAGAATGCAGGTGGAGGGGAAGGCCCCCTGTTCTTAGCTCACTAATTGCCATCCCGAGACATATGTTATCGGGGGGTCAGGTTTGTTGCGATTCATTCAATTTGTTTTAGTTCAATATCTGGTATTGGTATCTAGTGGGAACAAATTTAATGAAGTACTTCCATATACTGTACACTGATCACTTGGAGACAGGGCCGGTGCTCCCACTAGGCAAGTTAGGTACCATTTATGGCGCACTGCTGCCTAGGGGCGCAATCGGCCCCAACCTGGGTTCCATTATGGTACCCGTTCCTCATTGAATGGCTTGTGTAGCCAGCAGTAGCAGCTCGCAAAGCCGATATTGTCAGCTCTCGGACCCCCACTAGCAGCGTAGGAGGTGAGTGTCTTATGGTGGCGCGCAGGCGCCACCAGATGATGTGCGGGTGCCACCAGAGGCAGATGAAAGAAAAAAAGAGGCAGAAGAAAAAAATTCACAGGAGAAAGAGACGAAGGCACAGAAGAAAGAAAGAAAAGCATGAAGAAAGAAAGGCACGGAATAAAGGCACGAAAGAAAGCGAGAAAGAAAGAAAAAATGAGGTACAGAAGAAAGAGGCAGAGAAGAAAGAATAAAAGAGGAGAGAGAAAGAAAGTAGGGATGCACCGATACCACTTTTTTAGGACCGAGTACAAGTACCGATATTTTTTCAAGTACTCACCGATACCGAGTGCCGATACTTCTATTTAATGTCATGTGACCACTTTCCAATAAGAACAGATATACCTGTATATATATATATAAATATATCTGTGGGGATGTGTGTGTATACAGTATATATGTCTTTGGGGGTATATGTGTGTGTGTATATAAATAATCTCTCTAGCTCTTTGGGGTTATGTATGTCTTTGGGGGTATGTGTGTGTATATACACACGCACCCTAGGGGTTCACATAAACACATGAAAACATATAATGTTTGTGTTGTATTATTTTAAGCAGACTGTGTTTTCAAATTGTTGTGACTTCGATGAAGATCAGAGCACATTTTATGACCAATTCATGCAAAACTCCACGTAATCCCAAAGGGTTCACATACTTTTTCTTGCAACTGTATGTGTATGTATGTATGTCTGTGGGATATGTGTGTGTTTTTATATATACATATCCCCACAAACCTGTATATATATATACACATACCCCCAAAGACATACATACACACATATATATCTATTTGGGGGTATGTATGCATGTCTTTGGGGTATGTACCGGCTGGGTGGAGTAGAGGTATTGTCACTGGGAGAGAGCCTGTGGAGTCATGGGTTCGATCCCAGCGAGCAACCTCTCCAGTAAGTGTCCTTGGCAAGACACCTAACGGTACATACTCGCCACCCAGGACATACTTGAAAACGAGAGAAATCTCAATGTATCCTTCCTGGTAAAATCCTTTCTCAATAAATAAATAAATGTGTGTGTGTGTATATACACACATATTCCCCACAGACATACATATCTACATACCCACACAGACCTGTAAATATATATATATATATATACACATACCCCCAAAGACATACATATAGAGTGTGTGGTATGTGTATACCATACATACATACATACCCCCACAGGCCTCAGAGCACTCCAGCCAGCCTCCTCTTCTAACGGGCCCCATCCGGGTGGATTTGTTTGTTCGAGCGGCCGCTGGCCCGGCAAGGTTGCAGCCTGGCCACTCGCTTCACTGGGGAATCTTGCGAGATCCCGGAGTTCGCGGGATCTTGTTACCTCTGAGATCTCAACGCCAGCCAGGATCTTGTGAGATCCCAGAGTTCACGAGATCTCGTGAACTCTGGGATCTCACGAGATCGCGGCTGGCATTTCCCCCAGTGAAGCGAGCGGCCAGGCTGCAACCTTGCCGGGCTGGCGGCCGCTCGAACAGAGCACTCTGCCAGCCGCGCCTGCCCCTCAGACACCGGCCGGAAAGCCAGAGTTGGCTTCTGGTATTGGTATCGGTTGAGGTATCAAGTACCAAGTAGTCGTGCAAGACCCGGTATCGGTATACTAGTATCGGTATACTAGTATCGGTGCATCCCTAAAAGAAAGACAGAGGCAGAGGAGAGAAACAAAATAAATTGAAGAAAGAAACAAAAGAGGCAGAGGAAAGAAACAAAAGAGGCAGAGGAAATATATCGTGGAAAGAAAGAGGCAGAGGAAAGAAAGCAGCAGATGAAAGAAAAGGGGAAAGAAAGAGGTATGAAAGAAAGAAAAAAGAAAGTGGCACAGAGGGCAGAGGAAAGAAAGAGGCAGAGGAAAGAAAGAGGTACAAACCGATTCCGGGCCCAACCAGCAGAGCGGTAAGATGGCAATGAACAACCTGTGCGGCCCCCGTGCACAGTGTGCCTCCTGCCACGTTTTAACAGTTTTCCACTGAACACCAATGTGGCTCAGTTGGAAGGTAACCAAGGAAATTAAAAATAAAGAGAAGGCATTTAAAGCTTTTAAATATAATAAATCTAAGGCATCCTATAAAGCATATTAGGCAGCCAATAAAGCATGTAAAAAAGCGATTAGATGGGCTAAACTAGAAAATGAAAAAGAAATAGCCAAAGAGAGCAAGACCAACCCTAAAAGATTCTTTAGGTACATAAATTCTAAAAAACCCAAGAATGAAAGTGTAGGTTCACTAAAATCTGAGTCAGGGGTGTTATTAACTGAAGATCGAGATAAGGTAGAAATTTTGAATGACTATTTTTCTTCAGTATATCAAAGTCAAACCTATTAATTTTGCCTCTTTATAAGTCAATGGTAAGACCGCACCTTGAATATGCTGTGCAATTTTGGGCACCTGTCTTAAGAATGGATAATATGGCGCTAAAAAAAGTGCAGAGACGGGCAACTAAATTGATAAGGGGAATTGAAGATTTAACTTATGAGGAAAGGCTAACAAGCTTAAACCTGTTTATTTTAGAGAAACTGCACCTTAGAGGGGATCTGATAACTTTATATAAATATATACGGGGCCATAGAAACATAGAAACATAGAAAAATGTCAGCAGATAAGAACCTTTCGGCCCATCTAGTCTGCCCAATTACATGGATACTTTACCTGGATTTATCTTTTGTTTAGGATAGCCTTATGCCTATCCCATGCTTGCTTAAATTCAATTATAAACCATTGTCTGGAAACCTATTCATTAATAGGACTAAACACAGGACACGAAGGCAAGTATTTAGACTGGACGAAAGGAAATTCAGCCCAAACATAAGAAGGGTTATTTTATGGTGAGAACAATAAAGCGTGAATTTCTTTGCCTGTTGAGGTGGTTGGGTCAGAGACTGTACAGACTTTTAAACAACAACGACTGGATGACTTCCTGCAAAAACATAATATTAAAGGTTATAATATTTAATATGTGGGTAAAAGCTTCTTGATCCAAGGAGAAATCTGTCTGCCATTCTGGGGTCAAGAAGGATTTTTTTCCCAGTATGTTGCATACTGGCGAGCGCTACAGACTGGGTTCTTTGCCTTCTTTTGGATCAACAGCAGTAGGTGATGTGTGAAAGGCTGAACCCGATGGAAGCATGTTTTTTTCAGCCTATGTAACTATGTAACAGTTAACAATTTTTTCTGGGGTGGCGCAAGTAGCTGGTCTTGCCTAGGGCGCTAAATAGTCTAGCACTGGCCCTGCTTGGAGGATTGCAATTTTCATCACATCACAGCTCTGATGTAGAGAATTGTTTAAGCTGCATTGGCGGGTAATGACAATTTGTGCCACTATAGTTTTTATTATTAGTTTAACGGAAAATGGTCATTCTGAATAATTGGAATTTCTTCCTCCTGATAACTGCATTACATTGCAATTTTTCCTGTTCACTATCGATAACATTTTTGGGACAGAAAAAAGTATCATATCTATCGGTTTGACCTGTAATCTAGAGTTTGTCCTATTCCACATTATATGACTTACCCAATATGTCAATTTGTGCCCTGCGTCCTCTGTGTCCCTTATGGCTGAGTTTGTTTTCTGCCTCCATAACCGCTTTCATGACAGTTTCTGCAGTTTCCTTAAGTTGGGTGAAAATGTTGTCCTTTTGATTTTTGTCATTCACGCCCCACAACTCCAAAGTGGTTTCCAGTGATTGGGGCAAGGCAAAGTGGTGACAGAGAGGCTTCTCTGCCCGGCCCACAGAACATACCACCTGTGAGGTGGACAACAAATAACTCATGGATTGCAGAGTACATTGGATGCAGCCTCATAAATCAATAACTTATAATCATTTTAAAACATCCTTTTGGCATTGAGGGATCGGAGGATCAGTAGTCCATGAAAAACATCTGAGATAGCGAAAATCCACCAAGGGAGACATAACTAAAGGGCCCATGTCTCCAGATCACTTAGTACAGGGGATTTGTAGTTTTGGTAAGTTCCCCTGGAGGATGGGGCCAACCCTGTTACCTTGCTTAGGATTGGTTGGTCTCCGCGAGATCTGCAGACAACGGCACATAGACGGATCGTCAGCTCTGGGGGGCGCACGGAGCAGCCTGGGGGGTTGGGCAGAGACAGTAATATAGGAAGAGAGGAAGGGAAAGAAAAGATGGAAGCAGAAATCGAAGAGAGTGGAGAATGGAATAGACAGATATGCAGAAACAGGGAGAATTAAAGTAACCTTGTCTCTCTGCTTTTTCAATGCAGTATAAATTGCCTAACAGACTAATGAACACCAAAGAGCCAACTCCTGTGTTGTGAAACTATACAAACAGGTTTAAGATCTTCAGCAGATATTAAGTGTCTCAAAGAGAAACAGGGAAAAATAGAAACGGGGTGAAATATATAGAGTGGCATTTGAGACAGAAATAGAAAAATGAGAATGCAGATGAGAGGATATGTGTTAAAATGTAAAATGCCAGGTGTAGTGGACTACACTATCCATCATGGAAACCACAGTCCATTAAAGCTGGAGTGTCAGACATAAGGTATCGCTGACATTTAAAATAATGGGACAGAGAAGTGAAAATAATAATATCAAAGACAGATAAAGGAGACAGGTATAGGGAAGGACAGCTGAAAGAAAGACAATACATGTAAAGAGTATCATACATTTTGAACCCTCCCCTGATCTAGTCAGAAGAACATACGTCTGTTAAGACCCATTTTACTTACTTGATATCACAGGCGGAGGCTTTGGTGGACGGATCTTTCGTGGAGGCAGAGTTCTTATGAACCCTTCCAGCAAGATTGCTTCTTTATCACAGAGATGTGAAATGAGCCCAAAGACTGCTTCAGATACACATATTGTGTCAAATACTGAATAAAACGTAGTAGGAAAGGAATGTTTCTTCTGTGGTCCGCAGGTCTTAATCACAACCTAAAAAGGAAACAATAGTTCAAAAGACAATTTGAAATGTGAATGGAGTTTATAGATTTTGACAAAACCAGATGGATATGAAATAAAAGGGAGAAGAAACATATGCATGATTAAGAATTCAAATTATTAAAGCATAACTCCACTCCTATGGAAATAGCAGGTATGTTCTTCATCTTGAGCAAACTTAAGATTCAGATGTGTGTGAAATATACTGCCCTTAGCACTGCTCATGTCTGTCCCCCACCCATGGCCTTATACACCCCCAATTCTCATGAAGTCCATTCGGGTGACATGTTGATACAAGCATCTAGTCGGATAGTGGCACAATAAGTTATGAACCCATATACTCTATCTATATATACAGTTGTGTTCAAAATTATTCAACCCCCAATGCTGTAAAGGGTTTTAGGGAATTTAGTGTACATTTGTAATTGTATTCAGAATGAAATCCTACAAGGACTTTTTAAAGAACCATATGCAACTAAAATGACATCAATTGGTTTTGTAATACAGTAGTAAATGTTTCTTTTGTGAATTATTCATTGACACAATTATTCAACCTCTTAAAGACTACCACTCTGAAGAACAGAGGTTCATTCAAGTGTTTTCAATCAGGTATTGAAAACACCTGTGGATGTCACGGAGCAGCAATAAAGCATAATAAGCACCAATTAGGCAGCTTTAAAATGACTGTGATACTCAGCTCCTTCTAGACATTTACTGGTGTGGTTACAAACATGGTGAAGTCAAGAGAATGGTCCAGGAAGACAAGAGAAGAGGTGATTACTCTTCACAGGAAGGGCAATGGCTATAAGAAAATTGCAAAGATGTTAAACATACCAAGAGAGACCATAGGAAGCATCATTCGCAAATTCAAGGCAAAGGGCACTGTTGAAACGCTACCTGGTCGTGGCAGAAGAAGATGCTGACTTCGACTGCTGTGCGCTACCTGAAGCGTAGAGTGGAGAAAAGTCCCCGTGTGACTGCTGAGGAACTGAGAAAAGATTTATCAGATGTGGGTACTGAAGTTTCAGCTCAGACAATACGGCGCACACTGCGTAATGAAGGCCTCCATGCCAGAACTCCCAGGCGCACCCCCTTGCTGTCTCCAAAGAATAAGAAGAGTCGACTGCAGTATGCCAAAAGTCATGTGGACAAACCACAGAAGTTTCTGGATAGTGTTCTGTGGACTGATGAAACAAAATTAGAACTGTTTGGGCCCATGGATCAACGCTATGTTTGGAGGAGGAAGAACAAGGCCTATGAAGAAAAGAACACCTTGCCTACTGTGAAGCATGGCGGGGGTCAATCATGCTTTGGGGCTGTTTTGCTTCTGCAGGTACAGGGAAGCTTCAGCGTGTGCAAGGTACCATGAATTCTCTTCAGTACCAGGAGATATTGGATGACAATGTGATGCAGTCCGTCACAAACCTGAGGCTTGGGAGACGTTGGACCTTTCAACAGAACAATGATCCCAAGCATACCTCCAAGTCCACTAGAGCATGGTTGCAGATTAAAGGCTGGAACATTTTGGAGTGGCCATCGCAGTCACCTGACTTAAATCCAATTGAGAACCTCTGGTGGGACTTAAAGAAAGCAGTTGCAGTGCGGCAGCCTAAGAATGTGACTGAACTGGAGGCTTTTGCCCATGACGAATGGGCGAAGATACCCGTAGATCGCTGCAAGACACTTGTGTCAAGCTATGCTTCACGTTTAAAAGCTGTTATAACTGTAAAAGGATGTTGTACTAAGTACTAAGATTGAATGTCACTTGGGGGTTGAATAAAACTGATAATGATGTGAGCACAGAAGAGACATTTGTGGTTATTTCATTATAAATGTTATGTTATATTTGTCTGACCTACACGTGCCTCTTTGATTTAATTGTAAGCAAGATGACTGAATGATCAAAATCAATGTCAAACTGGCCAAAACACTCAATTTCAGTGGGGGTTGAATAATTTTGAACACAACTGTATATATATATATATATATATATATATGCGTTTGTAACGCGTCCGTCGCCGACTGCGTGCACACCCATCACAACTGCTCACTCAGCCCTCCCTCTCGGCAGCTAAAAAAAACTCCTCCCACTGACGAGTGGAAACCTGAAAGTCATAGATGGACGAGAACAAGGCTGCTTATTACCAGAAAGTGATGCATGCTTTACAAAAAATGGTGTACAAAAGAAATATATTCAAAGTAGGCAGAAAAAGAAGACCTCGATAAAGAAAAAAAAACATGGGACAGAATGCGCTATGGCCTGCCCTAGGTGGATTTTTATTTCCTGCGAACAATTCTGCAAACCACACTCTACAACAATAGACAGCCCTCTGGGTAGGCTTAACACCTATTTATATATGTATTTTATGTAGTTCCACCAACAGTCCTGCAGTCAAAACGGCTCTCTGCTGATGCTCGGTGCACTGTCTGACCACTATATACATTTCCAAAGATGACAGCATTCCAGGCATTGATTATTTGCAAAGTATTTTACCAGAAAGGATACATTGAGATTTCTCTCGTTATTTACTTCTCAAATATTTATTAAGGAAGTTGAGTATTCATTCCGTTAATCACCAGGACCTGATGAATGTCCAAGAGTGAGGACTGAAACGCCTAATTTCTTAAAAAATATTTGAAAAGTAAATAAACAAGACCCAGGAGTGCGGTCATCTTTGGAAATGTATTTATATTTCCTAAATTACAAGTAAAGTCTGAAATCTGAGTAATGATAAAAAAGAGGTTTGTGAGGGTCCTGAGGACGAGCAGCTACACCAGTGGCCTGCTCTACGATGGGGCCCGCTCAGGTCTCACAGGGTTTCTGCTCAATTGTGCCATTACAGGGACGAATGTTCCATATGCAAATCAGTCTGCTCTCACCCAGAAAGGGTGGCCAGTACTGATTGCCAAGGACATCATCCCTGCACGAGAGGTGCAGCAACCCAGGTGCAGAAAATCTGAGTAAACCTGTGTAAAACTGACATTATCCAGCCAGCTTTGAGTAAAGCCCAAAATGAAACCCGGGTAATCCCAGTTCTACCCAAACGCCAAAGAGTAATGTGTTTTCTGTGAATTTAGAGTGTCTTACAGTTGACACGAAACCTAGGATTACCCATATCCATGGCCAACCCTAGCTGTGACCCTAAATATGGCCCTAACCCTATCCTCAAAAATCTCTTTTCCTCAAGGGTTGCTATTGAGGTAAAACCCAATGTTTAATTTCATTTCAGGATTTATCCAAATTTGCTTGGGTAATGTCAGTTTTACCCAGATTACAGACTTTATCCATATGTTGCACGTTTGCAATCAAGAAACGCACACTCTGTTCTTCTCTCCTCTTCCTACCATTGACCATATATGATGCCCAGGCTGGATTTTTTTTACACTCTGTTCTTCAGTTAGACCTTTTATTAACCTGTATGCCTGTATGAAGTAAAAACAGTCAGAGTTATTCAAAGAGAGGTGAAAAGCAGGAGAATGACTGGGAGATGGAAAATTCCAGCAGGGCTATTCAGAGAGAGGTGAAAACAGTGGCGTCACTAGGGTTGGTGTCACCCGGTGCCGTAACTCATGGTGTAACCCCCCCGAGTTTTACAGTTTCTTTTTTTAACTACTCTTAGTCATAAATAAGTACTACCATATAACACTGAATGCTCATACATGCAGGGCCGTATTTGCACCTCAGGAGCCTATAGGCACAGAAATGCGGAGTGCCCCTATCCCCCAAACAAAAAAAAGGAAACATGCCAAAATTACTATTTAAATTTTCGTTTTGAGGCAAGAAAAACCTAAAAAATAAACATTTTAAAAAACGGAAAGTTTTTTCTCTGCACTCCGATCAAAAGGCGAGGCAGAATCTGTTGCCTTAGTTGAGTTAGATACAGTTACAAGTATTTATAAAGTGCGAACAGGTTCCGTAGAGCTGTACAATGGGAGAAACAGAATAACAAATATACTTACACGTTACACACACAGAACAGAAGGAGGGAGGACCCTGCTCGAGAGCTTACAATCTAAGAAGGGAGGGGTGACACATTCGGTGTGTTGGAGGATGGAGTAAGAAATGAACAATGGGGGATCATGAAGTGAGTCGATAGGCTTCTCTAAGGTAATGTGTTTTCTCTAAGGTAATGTGGTAGTGGCCAAGAGTGGTGGTATAGATCGAGAAGTGTAGGGGACCCAGAAAAGAGCCTTGAGATACCCAACTGAAAGAGGAACTGGTGGTGAAGAGGCACCAGCAAAGGAGACACTGAAGGAGTGAAGAGTTATAGGAAGAGGCCATGTCACTGAAGCCAAGTTGACGCAGCGTGAGGAGCAGGAGAGGGTGGTCAACAGTGTCAAATGCAGCAGAAAGGTCAAGAAGAGGGAGGGAGAAGTGACCTTTGGTTTTAGCGGCAGCTAAATCATTAGTCACCTTGGTCAGAGCAATCTCAGTTGATTGTTGGGAGCGAATGCCGGACTAGTGCGGATCGAGTAGAGTTAGCCGCGAGAAAACCAGTGAGCTGGTTATAGATCAGGCATTCTAGTATATTGGAGGCAAAGGGAGAGGTGGGACTGTAGTTTGAGAGGGAGGTGGGGTCAAGAGATGGCTTCTTTAGAATGAGGGTGATCAGAGCATGTTTGAATGCAGAGGGGAAGACTCCAGAGGAGAGGGAGAGGTTAAAAATAAGAGTCAATGCAGGGTCAATTACTGGTAGGACAGACCGAATAAGGTCTGAGGGTATGGGGTGAAGTGGACAGGTGGATGGGCAGGAGGACATGAGAACTGCGGAGACATCCTTCTCCAAGACCGGAGAAAAGGAAGACATAGTAGAAGAGGTGGCAGAGAGTGAGGGAGTCAGTGGGGTAGACTGTTAAAGGAGGAGGGCAGTGAATGCCACTGCATTGTTTGTTTTATATGTACTGTAAAAGCATATATTGCCTCACTGGAAAGGCTATAAGCAGGTCCAATGATATCTCACATGTCCTGCTAGCTCTTAGGGCTCCAGAGATACAGTGGTCTGTGCGTTATTTGCAATAATTTAGAGAGAGCAAGGTGCCCCCTTGTGGCAGGTGACTGTAGGCACATTTTTAGAAAGGAAAAAGGAAAGGTGCTGGAAGCAACCTAAACGAAATGCAGCATTAAGTATTTTGTCAGGAAAAGGGACATGACCCTAGGGGGTTAACCCTGTACAACAAGGAAAAAGAAGCCTGGGTAGGCTGAAAAAGCTGACAACAATAAATGTTATTAGTAGACTTTATAACACTGGTACAAACAGTTTTAAAATACGGATAGAGACCCCTATGAATAGAGGTAGAGGTACGGGGGACCCCTCACTTCTGATGAAGCCGCGTTAGCGGTGAAACGCATTGAGATTATGCTTATCATTTAACTGTTTTACTATTGTCTTTCTCTCGCAGCCCGTTGTCTTCTCCTTCTACCTTAGTTAACAGATCAGTGGCGTTAAGTAGGTGGCATGAACCACCGAGGTATAGACTAGATTACTTCCACTAACTGTGGGGACTCCAAGAATCTCCATTATATTTACTACCTATTTAAAATACCCCTAATGATCGGTATATTTTGCTAGGAGATAATACTTCTTTTTCTGCACTGCTAATCTCTTAAGTGCGTTCGTTACCTTTGCTATTATTTTCTACCTGTGTAGACTCCTACATTCTGGCTACGTATGTAACTTGGGCGCTCTTGATTATTATTATTATTTATTTATAAAGCGCCGGCATATGAGTTATTTTCCTCTGCACTGCCATTATACCAAATGTGTCTGTAGGTCCTTATGACAGATCTTGCTAAAATAGTTTCTGCCTAGTAATAAGCTAAATTGTATCTTATGCTGTATACAATAGGTCTGTGGGTCCTCGTGACAGATATTGCTAGAATTGTCTTCGTATTGCATCTAGCTAAATTGCATTTCACGCCGTATATAATAGGTATCCAACTCTCACTCTAAAAATACTAAGGTTCATAGACGGCCGATCTATATCAAGCGATACAATGCATCTATCGCAACTAGAAATTTAAATCCATCTCGTTTATATATTTCTCTACCGTACGTACCTTTTATAAGGAGTTAAATTTATATATACTGATTACAATCTCCCCTTTCGATATCGAGTCCCTTTTGGGATTAATAATTTAATTGGGAACATTGTAGGAATTATCTATCAAGGGCAGCCATCACTACTCTGTATCCGTATTTTAAAAGTGTTTGTACCAGTGTTATAAAGTCTACTAATAAAATTTATTGTTGTCGGCCTGTAGGCACATGCCTACTCTGCCTAATTATAAATCTAGCCCTGCATACACGATGCACATTACTGCGAGTTTTATTGCTGTGGAGTATATATATGTATATATACCCACATAACTGAGTTTAATTGCTGTGGATTCTCTGATACACTCATGCACACCGCACATTACTGTGAGGTTTATTGCTGTGGAGCTCTGTGATATGCTCACACACAAATTTTGGCGAACTGCCAGCAAATACGGTGCCTGTTCGAAGGGAGTGAAAGTCCCCATAGAGAAGTAATGGTTAATCTGTTCAGAGAACACCGAACAGCAGAGAGATGTCCTGATGTCCGGTGGTTTCATTCGTCAGGTGTGTTCAGACGAACACCATAGGTTTCAATGTTAAAAATATTCCCGTTTTTATCCGGTATCTAATAAATAGGGATGAGCTGTTCGGTTCGATCGGTTCGGAGTTCGCATCGAACATAGCCTGTTCGCATGTTCGCGAACTATGAACATTTCTGTCTGCTCGCCGCGTGTTCGCCCACAATGCACCACAATGCACTATTCCACTGGCCTGAAGTTTGTAATTGGCTACAGCCTTGCACCTGTCCACAGGTCAGGTGCAAGACAGGTTCAACACTATGCCAATCACGGCTCAGAGTCCTGATTGGGCAAATTTTGCCCAATCATGGGCTCACAGAGCTAAGTCCCGCAGCACACTATGTAAGGCTTCACACAGCGCTTCTGCACGCGTTTGAGAGGAGATTTCAGAGGAGATTGTTGTGTTAGTGTGTGTTCTTACTGCCAGTCTGCCACCAGCTACTGGGGGGGTCTCATCTACTGGGGGGGTCTCATCTGTTGTAATCTTTGCGTTCTCACTACCAGCAACTATTTTGGGGGCTCACTAATTTCTACAAAATATTTGTGAATTGAGGTGATCTGTGTCTTGTGATTCACTGCCAGTGCCACGCAGAATTTAGGGGGTAACTAATTTCTACAAAATATTTGAGAATTGAGGTGATCTGTGTATTGTGACTCACTGCCAGTGCCACGCAGTATTTTGGGGGTCATTAATTTCTACAAAATATTTGGGAATTGAGGTGATCTGTGTCTTGTGACTCACTGCCAGTGCCACGCAGTATTTTGGGGGTCACTAATTTCTACAAAATATTTGGGAATTGAGGTGATCTGTGTCTTGTGACTCACAGCCAGTGCCACTCAGTATTTTGGGCATCAGTAATTTCTACAAAATATTTGGGAATTGAGGTCATCTGTGTCTTGTGACTCACTGCCAGTGCCACGCAGTATTTTGGGGGTCACTAATTGCTACAAAATATTTGGGAATTGATGTGATCTGTGTCTTGCGACTCACAGCCAGTGCCACGCAGTATTTTGGGCGTCACTAATTTCTAGAAAATATTTGGGAACTGAGGTGATCTGTGTTTTGTGACTCACAGCCAATGCCACTCAGTATTTTGGGGGTCACTAATTTCTACAAAATATTTGGGAATTGAGGTGATCTGTGTCTTGTGACTCACAGCCAGTGCCACGCAGTATTTTGGGCGTCAGTAATTTCTACAAAATATTTGGGAATTGAGGTGATCTGTGTCTTGTCACTGCCAGCAAGTATTTTGGGGGTCAGTAATTGCTACAAAATATTTGGGAATTGAGGTGATATGTGTCTTGTGACTCACGGCCAGTGCCATGCAGTATTTTGGGCGTCAGTAATTTCTACAAAATATTTGGGAATTGAGGTGATCTGTGTCTTGTGACTCACTGCCAGTGCCACGCAGTATTTTGGGGGTCACTAATATCTACAAAATATTTGGGAATTGAGGTGATCTGTGTCTTGTCACTCACAGCCAATTCCACACAGTATTTTGGGCGTCAGTAATTTCTACAAAATATTTGGCAATTGAGGTGATCTGTGTCTTGTGACTCACAGCCAATGCAACGCAGTATTTTGGAGGTCACTAATTTCTACAAAATATTTGGGAATTGAGTTGATCTGTGTCTTGTGACTCACAGCCAGTGCCATGCAGTATTTTGGGCGTCAGTAATTTCTACAAAATATTTGGGAATTGAGGTGATCTGTGTCTTGTGACTCACAGCCAGTGCCATGCAGTATTTTGGGCGTCAGTAATTTCTACAAAATATTTGGGAATTGAGGTGATCTGTGTCTTGTCACTGCCACCCATCAGGGGGTCTCACTGATTTATAGGAGGTTTCTGAGACATGTAATCTGTGTCTTCTCACTGTCAGCTATCAGGGGGTCCCACATACTTTTAGCAGATTTCTGCGAATTGTAATCTGTGTCTTGTCACTGTTGCCAGCTATCAGGGGGTCCTATCAAAGGGTCTAACTGACTTGTAGCAGATTTCTGCGAATTGTAATTTGTGTCTTGTCACTGCCACCCATCAGGGGGTCTCACTGATTTATAGGAGGTTTCTGGGAATTGTAATCTGTGTCTTGTCACTGGCTGCCAGCTATCAGGGTGTCTCACTGTGTTATACAAGAGTTCTGGAAATCTTTAATCTTTATACCAGAGTTGAATCAGAGTTCTGTATATATTTAATCTATATATCACTCACTATGTCAGAAATACCAAAAAGGACAGGCAGACGCTCCCAGACACAGATAAGAGGGCAAGCAGCCTCTGTGTCGAGAGGCTGTGCCTCTGGACGTGGTGGACGTGGTGCATCCTCTGCAGGGGCATGCTTGTCCTTTCTAACTGGTGCTGGCCGTCTTAAGTAGCAGCAACATACAGAGGATTTGGTGGATTGGCTAACCAGGTCACCCTCATCCTCCGAGTCCTCTGCCAGCTAGGCTTGTAGTGCTTTACAGTCCACCACAGCTGCCGAAGCATCTAATGCAGCCTCCATGTCCACAGCTACTCCTGCCGTAGCCTCACTATCACACACGCAGGAGTTAGCTGAATTGTTTGACTACAATGACAGTGACATGCTGCTTGAGGATGCGCAGCAAGTACAGTGCTCTGATTCAATCTCTGAGGTTGAGGAAGGGAGTATAATCAACCTAGAGGAAGGGGGTGCCAGTGATGACACACAAATAACTGGCACTCATGTTGCCCCAGCAGCTGCAGCATACTGCCAAGTTGGCTCCAGTGACGAGGAGTGACGAGGAGATAGGAGGTGATGATGACAATGATGATGAGGTCACTGACTCCACCTGGGTGCCTGATTGAACAGAAGAGTCAAGGGAGGAGGAGGAGGCAAAAGAAACACGAGGCACAACATCCTCTATGACCAACCGTAGCACTGGCCAGTCCAAGGAATCAGATGTCAGAGCTGCTCAGGTGCAGAGCGCTGTTGTCTCAAAGCACACATCCAGGAACTCTGCTGTCTGGGAGTTCTTTAAGAAATGTGCAGCAGACCCCACTGTTGCTATTTGTAATCTATGTCAGATGAGGCTCAAGCGTGGGAAAGACAGCGGACGCTTGGGTACCACGTGCTTGAGGCGACATATGACCACCTGCCACACATTCCGTTGGCGCAAAACTTTGCGTAGGTCCTCCTCCTCCTCATCTGTCTCTACCCCCACTGTATGTCCTGCCATGTCATTGCCTACAACCTCCACTGACAGGGATGATGCTACAGTAATGGATGTACCAGGTCCTTCCTCACAATGTGACAGCATCCCATCAGCTGAAGATTTATGCAGTCAGATTACGTTGCCCCAGCTGCTGCAGCGTAAGAAAAAATATAGTCCCAACCATCCCCAAGCACAGCGTCTAAATGCCAGCTTAGCAAAATTACTCGCATTGCAGCTGCTGCCTTTCCAGCTGGTGGACTCCTTTCTTCCGTGAATTTGCTGAATGTGCTGTACCACAGTGGCATGTTCCAAATCACCATTACTTTTCACGGAAGGCCATTCCAGCACTATACCAGCACGTGGAAGACAATGTTATTGAGTCATTGGGAAAGGCAGTCAGCAGCAAGGTGCATGTGACTTTAGACACGTGGTCCAGCAAGCATGGACAGGGTCGTTACATTTCCTTCACGGCACACTGGGTAACTCTGATTGCTGCAGCTGGGAGGGATCCAAGACGGGGCTCTGTACTGGAGCTTGTTCATCTACCACGCCTCCAGAAAGCTGCTTGTATGAGGTCTGTCTGCTCCACCACCTCTTCCTCCTCCTCCTACTCCTTCTGTGTCTCTGGCGAAGTGGCAGTTAAACCGACGCCTGACAGGGGCTATGCAATGGCTCAAGCAAAAAGATACCATACTGTGCTTGAGTTGGTTTGTTTAGGGGACAGGAGCCACACCGGGCCAGAAATTCTGTCAGCTCTGCACGGACAGTTGCAGAGATGATTCACACCACGCCAGCTTCAGCTGGGAATGGTCGTCTGTGATAATGGCAGCAACCTTCTCTCCGCCCTACGCAAGGGTAAATTGACGCATGTACCATGCCTAGCACACGTCCTAAATCTGGTGGTACAGCGTTTCCTAACCAGGTACCCAGGATTCCACCTTCCCACAAACTGTCTGATCTGTGACATGCCCACCAGGTGGAACTCGACATTGGCAATGCTGCAGCATCTGCACAAGCAGCAGAGGGCCATCAATGAGTACCTGTGTTCAGGTCAACTTGGTTGACCCCCCCCCCGCAGGCACGCACATAATCTCCATAGGCAATGGAGGTTCTGTTTCCACAGGTGTACTGTGATAGTCCATAGAGACAGGAGGGTCAGACTCCTCAGGTATGGGGGTCTCGTACTCCATGGGCAGTTCGGGTTCTTCCTCCTCTCCTGCATAGTCCTCCAGAGACTCCCTACCCCTGGGTACAGCGGGCTTGAGTCTTCTGGGTGCAGGCTTAGGTGTAGGAGGTTTTCTGGGCATAGACTTGGGAATTGGGGGCCTAGGAACAGGCTTGGGTACCTGAGATCTCTTTGGAGCAGGCTTGGGCTCAGGTGCAGCGAGCTTAGCATGTGGTGCCTCTTTAAGCACTGGACTTTTTCAAACACAGTCTTTTTCATTGGGGTTTGCTGGGAGACCCTAGCCGTCTCGGGTGTGGGAGCTGGCCTTTTTGGGGGTCTTACGGGACAGGCTGCGAGCCAGTGGTCTCTTGAGGCACAGTAGATACAGAGACCGTCCGCCATCCTCCTGGCGCGCTCCTCTGTAGTAAGCGGGCCTCTAGGTTTCTTTCCTGGGGCAACACACACTTTAGGAAGGGTGCTTCTTAGGGAGGCCATAACAGTCCATAGCTCCTCCACTACAACACATAATAGGTGGGCCAGATCTTCCAGGGCTGGTAGCATCCCTGTGGGCTCAGTTGGTGGGCTTTGCATTATGTCAGGGTGGCACCTGGCATTCGCCGTGGTGGGACCCATGTTCAGGTGGTTAGAGCCCTTTAGGCAGGGATATGCTGGAGGTACCTGGGAGTTAGCTGACTGAGGCAGGTCAGAGTCCATGGCGAGGTACAAAGGGAGCAAGCAAAAGAGTAGTCAGGACGGTCTGTGGTCTGTGGCTGGCAGCAATGAGGCAAGGTCGGTGGGTCAAGCAGGGTCTGGTACACGGTTGATAGCAGGATAACAGAGAGGGGTCAGAACACTTTCAGGGAATGACTTGCAATGCAAAGCTAAGTTGCACAGGGGGATTCTCTTTTATTGACAGACAGACATAGGGTGTGGTGTGTTTGGTGTTTACACTTTGGTTAACCCCTATCAGTGGCTGGCAAGGTCTGAGGCAGCACTTTACA
Source organism: Leptobrachium leishanense (assembly GCA_009667805.1). Classification (NCBI taxonomy): domain Eukaryota; kingdom Metazoa; phylum Chordata; class Amphibia; order Anura; family Megophryidae; genus Leptobrachium; species Leptobrachium leishanense. The sequence continues at coordinate 117,611,046 of CM019068.1, forward strand.
TGGTTAGCACTGATGTAGGTCTGGTTGTTGCACACACGGGTGCTGATCCCTGACACTCTCAAGGCCACAGTCTTTATGCCGACAGCATTCCTGCGGGTCCTCAGATCAGACAGGAGGAGGATAAGGAGGGGGAATATTTAAGTTGTGGGGGCATTGAAGGTGGGGATTCCTCAAGGAAGGGTATTGTGTCCCCAGAAACCCAAGGACTAGTACGTGGCTGGGAGGAGGTAGTGCACGATACGGTCATCCTCAGCGACCAGGAACACTCTGAAGCTAATGCCACGTCCAACCTACGCTGCATGGGCTCCCTGACACTGCAAAGCCTGCTAAAGGACCTCAGGATTCGTGCTATCAAGGAGAGGGATCATTACTGTTTGGCAACCCTTCCTGATCCACGATACAAGGGTAAAGTTTCAGAGCTCATCCTGCCCGCACAGAGGGAGCACAGGATGAAAAAACTTGAAGACGCTCTAAAGCGATACTTGTGTAACACCTTTCCAGGCACTGGTAGGTTACCAAGTGATGAAACAGGTGCTTCTGAGGCTGCGGATGATCAGAAGAATAGTGGTGAAGGTCGGGGCCGCTTGACTGATGCCTTTTTAAATTTTTTTAGTCCACGACGCACAGGGACGTCAAATGTAGGCACCCATTGCCAGCGTCTTCACCATATGGTGCAGGACTACCTAGGGGCAAGGGCAGACTGGATACCTTTCCAGCAGATGATCCACTGGCTTACTGGGGTGTTTGAGATTGGATCACTGGCCAGAACTTAGCCAATATGCTATGCAGCTACTAGGTTGCCCTTCATCTAGCGTGCTTTCTGAAAGGACGTTCAGTGCCGCTGGAGGTTTTGTCACAGACAAAAGAGTGAGTCTGTCCACCGACTCTGTAGACCGGCTGACATTTATAAAAATTAATCAGTCCTGGATCAGCAGCTATCAATCCCCTGATGCTGACGTAACGGAATAGATCGGGGATGTCTTCTGCATTCACAAAACCTCCAGCACTGAACTCTTCCACAATACCACAAAGGGGTTACGGTGTGAAGGCACTTGCTGCCATGAAAGGCACAATATTTGGCTGCACTGACGCCTGTGCCAGATTTATATCTTTTTAATTTTTTGAACCGCGGGGTCCAACCCTGCACTCTTCCACAATACTATAGAGGGGTTACTGTATGATGGCACTTGCAGGCCTGGCACCAAAAGCACAATATCTGGGTGCATTGACGCCTTTACCATATTCATATCTTTTTAATATAGGACCGCATGGTCCAACCCTGCACTCTTCCACAATACCACAGAGGGGTTACTGTATGATTGCACTTGCTGGCCTGGCACCAAAAGCACAATATCTGGGTGCACTGACGCCTTTACCAGATTCATATCTTTTTAATATAGGACTGCATGGTCCACCCCTGCACTCTTCCACAATACCACAGAGGGGTTACTGTATAAATGCACTTGCTGGCCTGGCACCAATGGCACAATATTTGGGTGCACTGCCACTGACACCTGTATCAGATTCATATCCTCAGAGTGGTTACTGTGTGACGGCACTGTTGCCGACGCTAAAGGCCCAATTTTAAAGCACCTATTGTTACTTTCATCCAAAGCCTGCATAAGTTTCACCATAATTTAGCCAAAAAATCACTAAACTTTTTCTGCGCGTCCTAAAATGTCTTTTCATACAGGCTGCCGCCCCAAGCAGTTGTTTATGAATAGATTAAAGGAAAAGTATTTACTGTCATTTTAAACGTCATATGTTTGTTTTAAAATGTTTCTATACATCCTAGAAATCCGCCACTTCACGGGCAGGTTATGGGGACCTCCTAGGCACGATATTTGAAGGAATTTTTCATTTTTATTTTTAACCCTTATTTCATGGAAAACTCACTGTTCCTTTAAAAACTTATTTTTTTTAACTTTTTGTCCTTGTTTTCTGTCCCCCAGGGACATGAGGGTTCTGATTTGGGGGTCGGTTTTACACTTTCCAGATCGGAATCCAGAGGGACATTAACCCCTTAAGGACCGCGGACGTACCATGTACGTCATGGCCGCGGGTCTCTTTTAGACCCACTGACGTACATGTTACATCCTGCGGTCTTTTGAGCGCTGGAAGCGATGGGATCGCTTCCAGCAGCTCAAACGCCATTGCAGGCTGCCTGGGAGTCCAGGCATCCGTGCAATGGCGGACAAAAGTGCCGGGGTCCCTTGTGATCGCTCCCCAGGAGCGATCAACATCCGGTTTCACCGGAGAGGTGCCCCGCACTTCTAGAGAGCGCTGGAGAGCGCTGGGGCTGTGTGGGATGTTCCTAGCCTGCCTCATCAGAGAGGCAGGCTAGCAACATCCAATCAGAAGTTAGAAAAAATCTAAATAAAACTTCTAATTTGTCAGGTCAGGTCAATATTTTGTAAATATTGGCTCTGACCTCTGTGATTCTCCCTCCCTCTCCTCACTTGTGTTATCTCTGCTCAGATATATTAATAGATACATCATCTACGCTGGCTGATGTATCTCCTAGTGATGTTTCTGATGCAGATCCTGGCCCACCACCTGCCAGCAGGAGACGCACAGCTCCAGCTGAGGAGTGGGTAGTGCCTCATCGCCAGAGGCAGATATCCCTCCTTTCACGGCAAATCCTGGCATCAAATTGATGTTGCAGGATTTACCGCCACACAGTTTTTGCAGGTGTTTCTGGGGGATGATTTTTTGGGCCACATTGTTGCCCAATCAAATCTGTATGCCCATCAGCATTGTGCTGCGAAGCCAGGCTCCTACTTGGCAAGGCAGCAATGGACCCTGCTAGATGTGCCAGAATTTCTGAAATTCTGCGCACTTACTATGCTGATGGGCATCATAAAGAAGCCCTCAATTCGCTCCTACTGGAGCAGTAGCCCCATCTGCTCTACCCCCATTTACCCCCAATCAATGTCACGTAGAAGGTATGAAAACATTTTGCGTTTCATGCACTTCAGTGACAACAGCCTGTGCCCTCCTAGAGAGCATCCCCAGTTTGACAGGCTGTATAAAATCCGCCCCCTGATTACCCACTTCGCCGCCAGGTTTGCAGAACCTGGAAGGAATATCTGCGTGGATGAATCCCTAATGAAATACAAGGGAAGGCTGGGATTCAAGCAGTATATTCCTTCCAAACACTCCAGGTATGGAGTGAAGGTGTATAAGCTCTGTGACAGCAAGAGTGGGTATACTCAGGCCTTCCGGGTGTACGAGGGAAAGGATAGTAGCCTTGACCCTCCAGGTTGCCCAGAACACATGGGAACCAGTGGCAAGATTGTGTGGGACCCACTTTTTCCCCTGATGAACAAAGGGTACCACTTATATGTTGATAATTTTTATACGAGTGTCCCTTTGTTCAAGCTGCTATATTGTTTTGATACAGCAGCATGCGGTACTGTTCGCAAGAACCGCGTAGATCTCCCAGTACAGCTTGCCCGCACCCGGTTAAAAAGGGGGAAGACCTCAGCTCTGCGCCAAGAGGAGCTGTTGGCGGTCAAGTACAGAGACAAGAAGGATGTACAGTTGTGTTCAAAATTATTCAACCCCCACTGAAATTGAGTGTTTTGGCCAGTTTGACATTGATTTTGATCAGTCATCTTGCTTACAATTAAATCAAAGAGGCACGTGTAGGTCAGACAAATATAACATAACATTTATAATGAAATAACCACAAATGTCTTTTCTGTGCTCACATCATTATCAGTTTTATTCAACCCCCAAGTGACATTCAATCTTAGTACTTAGTACAACATCCTTTTACAGTTATAACAGCTTTTAAACGTGAAGCATAGCTTGACACAAGTGTCTTGCAGCGATCTACGGGTATCTTCGCCCATTCGTCATGGGCACAAGCCTCCAGTTCAGTCACATTCTTAGGCTTGCGCACTGCAACTGCTTTCTTTAAGTCCCACCAGAGGTTCTCAATCAGAATTAAGTCAGGTGACTGCGATGGCCACTCCAAAATGTTCAAGCCTTTAATCATGCTCTAGTGGACTTGGAGGTATGCTTGGGATCATTGTCCTGCTGAAAGGTCCAACGTCTCCCAAGCCTCAGGTTTGTGACGGACTGCATCACATTGTCATCCAATATCTCCTGGTACTGAAGAGAATTCATGGTACCTTGCACACGCTGAAGCTTCCCTGTACCTGCAGAAGAAAAACAGCCCCAAAGCATGATTGACCCCCCGCCATGCTTCACAGTAGGCAAGGTGTTCTTTTCTTCATAGGCCTTGTTCTTCCTCCTCCAAACATAGTGTTGATCCATGGGCCCAAACAGTTCTAATTTTGTTTCATCAGTCCACAGAACACTATCCCAAAACTTCTGTGGTTTGTCCACATGACTTTTGGCATACTGCAGTCGACTCTTCTTATTCTTTGGAGACAGCAAGGGGATGCGCCTGGGAGTTCTGGCATGGAGGCCTTCATTACGCAGTGTGCGCCGTATTGTCTGAGCTGAAACTTCAGTACCCACAGCGGACAAATCTTTTCTCAGTTCCTCAGCAGTCACACGGGGACTTTTCTCCACTCTACGCTTCAGGTAGCGCACAGCAGTCGAAGTCAGAATCTTCTTTCTGCCACGACCAGGTAGCGTTTCAACAGTGCCCTTTGCCTTGAATTTGCGAATGATGCTTCCTATGGTCTCTCTTGGTATGTTTAACATCTTTGCAATCTTCTTATAGCCATTGCCCTTCCTGTGAAGAGTAATCACCTCTTCTCTTGTCTTCCTGGACCATTCTCTTGACTTCACCATGTTTGTAACCACACCAGTAAATGTCTAGAAGGAGCTGAGTATCACAGTCATTTTAAAGCTGCCTAATTGGTGCTTATTATGCTTTATTGCTGCTCCGTGACATCCACAGGTGTTTTCAATACCTGATTGAAAACACTTGAATGAACCTCTGTTCTTCAGAGTGGTAGTCTTTAAGGGGTTGAATAATTGTGTCAATGAAGAATTCACAAAAGAAACATTTACTACTGTATTACAAAACCAATTGATGTCATTTTAGTCGCATATGGTTCTTTAAAAAGTCCTTGTAGGATTTCATTCTGAATACAATTACAAATGTACACTAAATTCCCTAAAACCCTTTACAGCATTGGGGGTTGAAGAATTTTGAACACAACTGTATACCTTCTATCCACCATCCACTCTGAGAGGTCTGTGGAGGTCTCTGTACGTGGCAGAGCTGAGCGCATCAGGAAGCCAGTGTGCATCAAAGCCTATAACCGGCATATGGGTGGGGTTGATGTGGCAGATCAGCTGCTCCAGCCCTACCAGATTATGCGGAAGTCAAGGGCCTGGTACAAAAAGGTTGCAATTTACCTGATGCAAATTGCAACCCACAATGCCTTTTTGCTCTGCAAAAAGGCAAACCCCGGAGTGACGCTGTCCTTTTTACAGTTTCAGCTCCAGGTCATTTCGGGGTTTTTGTACCAGGATGCACCTGCTCCCCGGGCGGTGATGGGGGACAGAGTTGGGGCTACACATTTTATTTTTAAAATCCCCCCTACTGAGGGCAAACTGAAACCCCAAAAAAGATGCAGGGTGTGTTTCAAGAGGGGGCAGAGGAGAGACACAATCTTTTACTGCCCAGAATGCCCTGGACAACCCGGTCTGTGTCTTGGGGACTGTTTCAAGATATATCACACTGTGCGTGATCTGTGATTTTTTTTCCTTTCTATTTTCTCTTACAGTCTAGTTAGTTCAGTTTAGTTTTTTTTTTCTTTTACTATATACTACATACTATTTACTATACTATACCCTCCTGACGAGGCCCAAGAAGGCCGAAACGATCGTCGGGGGTTGCTGCACCTCTCGTGCAGGGATGACGTCCTTGGCAGTCAGCACTGGCCACCCTTTCTGGGTGAGAGCAGGCTGATTCGCATATGGAAAATTCATCCCTGTAATGGCACAAGCAAGCTAAAACCTTGTCTGTGAGACCTGAGCGGGCACCCACCGTAGAGCAGGCCATTGTGCTGTTGCTCGTTCTCAGGACCCTCACAAACACCCCTGTTGTTTCTCACTATAATTGTAAAGGGTCATCCAGACGTGGACCCCTTGCTTGATGTGCCTAGAGGGGTGTCAGCTATCCTCCTGACGAGGCCCAAGAAGGCCGAAACGATCGTCGGGGGTTGCTGCGCCTCTCGTGCAGGGATGACGTCCTTGGCAATCAGTACTGGCCACCCTTTCTGGGTGAGAGCAGGCTGATTTGCATATGGAAAATTCATCCCTGTAATGGCACAAGCAAGCTAAAACCTTGTTTGTGAGACCTGAGCGGGCACCCACCGTAGAGTAGGCCATTGTGCTGTTGCTCGTTCTCAGGACCCTCACAAACACCCCTGTTGTTTTGCACCAGACTTTTACATTTTATTCCTACATTTTTATGTTCTACAATTGGTGCTGTATTTTGCCAAAATCTTGGCACACCTATGCGTGGGAGGCATGGGTGTACTCAGGAGACCTTGCAGAAAAAAACCTGCAGAGTTTTCATGCAGTAATCAACAACAGTGTCTCCTAAATCACAGTCCAAATCTAATGTGGGTGTAAAAATCTGAAAATTGAAATATTACCGCCACACACCTTCTCAAATGTTTTGGGCTAAAACCGTTGCATCCATGGCATCAAAGCACTCCATATGCAATACCTTGGGGTGTCAACATTTGAAATATAAACAATTTTCTGGCAATAATTCAAACTGGGGTATGCGGTAGACCCAAAACCAAAGATAGGCCTATTTGAAGAAATAATCTCAATTTCAACTCCAATGACAAAGTCATAAAAATTTTATTTGAACCTTCCCAAAATCCTGGCAAACCTATGCATGGGGGGCATGGGTGTACTCAGGAGACCTTGCAGAAAACAACCTGCAGAGTTTTCATGCAGTAACCGACAACAGTGTCTCCTAAATCACAGTCCAAAACTGATGTGGGTGTGAAAATGAAAAATGACCACCAAACAGTATCCAATTTGTTTGGGGGAAACGGTTGCATCCATGGCATAAAAACACTCCATTTACAATACTTTGGGGTGTTAGCTTACCAAATATATGCACGTTCATAAAATTGGGGTATGTAAAAAGGCCCCTAAAAAGAAGATAAGCAAAGAAGATACTGTATGTCAAATTAGAAAATTGACAAGCACATGTCAGAAGATTGGCGTAGCACCCCAAAAACAACAGAACAAATCTATATATGGGTGGTATCACTTTACTCAGAAGATGTTGCTGAACATATTTTGGGGTGTTTTTTGGCAGTAACCCATAACTGGATTTGACAATTCATGCCTAAAGTACAATGTGTGTGAAAAAATAACACAAAAAGTGACTACCTGAAAGTTTGACAAAGAGCTAGTGCATGGAAAGTGTTAAAATACAACTCTTTGAAGCACCCTAGGGTGTGCCCTTTCTAAAAATATATGGTTTGATGGGGGTAAATTACTTTGGCCGGCTTCAAAAATGTCCCAAATAGGACATGGGTGCATGATGACGAAATGTGAAAATTCCAAGTTGGAAAACTGAAATGTGCACCCCCCAAATAAGGCCTATTAGCCCCCAAATGACCCGACATACCAATACATGGGTGGTATCAATTTACTCAGAAGATGTTGCTGAACATATTTTGGGGTGCTTTTTGGCAGTAAATCTTAAAGTTCGCAGTACATGTATTCTAAAAATTGCATTAAAAAAAAAAAATCACCAAAATTATTTTTTTCTCAAACTTTGGCATAGATTTGTGGTAAAATGGTTTGCATGGAAAGAGTCAAAATACCCCAAGTTTAATACCTTGATTTGTGTACCTTAAAAAAATATGTATATGTGGAGGGTTATTCAGGAATTAGTGACAGATATCAGTGTTACAATGTCACTATATCACTACTTTTAAAAGTAAACCCTTTGGAAATGGCAAAGTGCTACTTTCACTTATTGTTGCATAAGATAAGGAGAAAAGTGAGGAGTATGTAAACATTGGGTATTGCTAAACTCAGGACTAAATTTAGAAACTACTAAGGAATTAAAAGTTGTTGACGGTTGTTGATACATAAGAAATTTTGGGGGTCAAAGTTCGAAAAAGTGGTGTTTTTTCAATTTTTTTGTCATATTTCACAATGTTTTTTATAGTAAATTATATGAAATGATGAAAAAAAATGGTATCTTTATAAAGTCCATTTAATGATGAGAAAAACAGTGTAAAATATGTGTGGGTTGCATAAACGAGTAAGAGGAAAATTTGATGTAAACACAAACAGCACAGAAACGTAAAAAGAGCAGCGGTCACTAAAGGACGGATTTGTTTAAAACTGCCCGGTCACTAAGGGGTTAAAGTCTCCTCCACATATCAATAGGCCTTCGCTGAAGTCAGTTAGTTTTGCCTAGAAATGCAGTATGAGCGAACAAACAAACTGTAAAATAAACTTGAGTAAAACAGTTCAAAGAGACGGTGTACAGCCTGAGATAGTGTACACGATCGTCCAGGTTCTAAAACATGTTTCTCCTCTACAGCGAGAGGGAAATAAAAAAAACACCACATCTGGAGGGAGTGGGTGATTGAGATCAGTCAGGGTTCGGAAGCTGAGAGTCCGAACCAACAAGGGCTTCATAGCTGTATTCATCTTGGAATTCTGAGAAGGGAGATCCATTTGTGAATGTATCCATGAAAAGCATTAAGAGTATAAACTATAAACCAGGAGTAAACACTGATATGGTGGTGTATGATGAGGAGGGGAGTAAGAAGTATTCCAAACCATGTCAGATAATGGAGACAGATTCAGTGAGTACCTTCCAGTCAGCCCGGGTCCTGCTGGGAACCTGCTGATTGTTGTGAGCGGGATAAGCCATGGCCTCCCTTGGAAGGCGTTTGCCAGCGTGGACGTTGCGGCTGCGGTTGGTGATGGGCAAAGTCGAGAGAGTGGTCGCCATACCATTCCTGAATGTCCAGATTATTGATAGTTAGCGCCGCCAACAAGGGAGGGAGATCAGCTGCACTTGTAATCCCATAAAAGACACCATCCAGGGTTACTTGTAATGAGAATGGGTATCCTCAACGATATTTTACTTGACGGTCCCGTAGCACATCAGTGAGTGGTTTCAGTATTCTACGAGCCTGAAGCGTTTGCCAAGATTGATCCGGGTATAGTTGTTAAACATTCCCAAGTGGGTCTTTGACCTCTTGTCGACGGGCTGCTTGTAAGATCTCCTCTTTTTGGCGATAATAATGCAGTCGGCATATAACATCTCTAGGTGCAGCATTCGGGGCCCCTTTTGGTTTTAATGAGCGATGTGCTCTGACAAAGTGGATCGGGGTGTCTAGAGGTTTGTGCAGGAGAGAGAGTTAAATATAGGCCTCAAAACCTCTGGGAGAGCTTCCTTCCCATCCTGAGATTCGGGTAGGCCTCTCAGGTGTAAGTTATTCCGGCAGCCCCTGTTGTCCTGGCTATCTAGTGCCTGGTGTAAACGTTGGAGGTAAAGGGTATGGGTCATCATACCTGTTTCCAGGCGTGCTATGCGATCCTCCGTGTCTTCTCTGTCCCCCTTTAGGTCCTGGACTCGGGCTCCAATATGGCGAACATCTGCCGCCACTGATTCAAAGCGGGTTGTGAAGGAGGCCTCTATCTTCATGAGGAGGGTCTCTAAATCATCTTTGGTGGGCAGGGAGCGAAGTATGTCGCGTACCGAAAATTCCAAGTCCTCGGATGGTGTTGGGCTGCCTGCGGCCAATGATTCTCTCGATTGCGCGGGAATCGGTGCCATCTTGGATCCGTGCGGTGCTGTCCTCGTGATCGCCGGTTCCTCAAAAAAAACGGGCGATATTGGTGGTTGTCGTGGGTTTCAGAGGGCTCTTAGTGCGGTAGGAGGCTTGGGATCTCTTTCTATAGGTCATAGTTTACCCCCGCTTTCAGGATCTCCCTTCAATGTCCCTTCTAGTGCCGGAGCTCTCCTACCAAGTGGCCATTCCAGACTTATGCGCGTGCTATACTTAACATTGTGAGTCAATTAAGATCAATTAAGGTAAATTGATGTCAATTAAGGTTCTTAATTCTGATTGTCTGAATCCCGCGAAAAAAACAGTCTGCACACTGATTTACGTGCGCTATGTTACTGCGCACGTATTTCTCTTTGTTTTGCACGTCCGTTTTACGAACGTTATTTTTTGACGGATGAAAAAATGCGTTCGGATCGTAATACCACCGTTAATTTTCACGCGATAACGCTTGACGCTGCACGCAAAAAAAGTGTGCTGCGCGTACAAATTTGCGCAGAGAATGTAATAGAGCCCTCAGTGTGCTATGTTAAAAATTTAACTCAAAATCATAATTTATTACATAATGATACTTAAGTAGCAAAGTATTGCTAATGAGCCTTGTTTCAGGAAAACTCAAGATACCCAAATCTAGTCTAGACATGGAAGGTTTTATTGCTCAAAAAAAATAAATTATTAGGTTAAAAAAATAAAAAATAAAAGCCATTAATATAGTCAGGAACAGAAGGGCCCTTGTGCTTGACATCAACACATTTGTGCGAATAGTCAGTCAAAACGCAGTCACAATCAGTTGTGTCAGTTTACATCAGCTGAAGAGAATGATGAGGATGCAAAGGATGATGAATATCCAACTTTAGTGTATACACTTTTATTTTTTATCCATGTACTTATGACTGCACATATTGCTCCTGATGAAGTCTTTTGACGAAACGCGTCGAGCGTGAGCAGTCTTCTCTTTATTTTTACTAATAAAATATTTTGACTGGAGAAACTTTGGTCTTGGCTGATTGATCTTAAAGTGCGCTGGCTGTGGAGGAAATCATACCCCAGGTCCCAGGCACCCATGGAACGGTGAGAACGATCTTACTTTTTGATGTGCCTGAATTGATTCAAATACTATTTGTTCACTTAACATGCACCTCTAAGTAATTTCAAATTTATTGTAGGATTACCCTCTACTTTCTTCTTATTGTATACTGTTTACGGGTTTACCGGGAGCCCGTAGAGAGGAGATCCTATCTTCACTAATAAGTTAAGTGATTCAGTGTGTTTTTTTCTTTGCACCTAACGGTACATACTTGCCACCCAGGACATACTTGAAAACGAGAGAAATCTCAATGTAACCTTCCTGGTAAAATCCTTTCTCAAAAAAAAACGCAGACCCCGTTTCAAATTGTGTAAGATAAGGGTTACCATCTAGAGTTCAGAATCTTACACTGCAACAATATTTTTGTAAACTATGGGCTCTATTACATTCTTCACGCAAACGTTAACGCGTGCGCAAAAACGCATTAACGCAATGGGAAAATCCATTTGCGCACAACGTCGTTTTACAATGTCTGCATAACGAATGCGCGTTCACGTCTACCGCGGGTGAACCTGCGCTAACGTTGCGCGAGCTTACTGTACTTTGTGCGTCCTATACTTAACATTGTGAGCGCAAATGCGTTCGTCACTGGTAAGCGGATGGTATTACAATCTATGTGCAAATTTTGATGGACAACGTTTGCGCGCATAATTTTAACGTTTTTGAAAAGCTGGTGTTGATGTCCAATCTGAACGTCCTGGCCGAAACCAAATACACCAGCACACAAAAAAAAATACAGCTGAGCATAGTTACACATTCTACACATACCCAAACAATAAATTTGAGAATTTGTGCCTGTTTTTATTATTGCTGCAGCAAGTATACTTAGATTTACTTTGACAGGCACAAAAACTTAAGTGAGTCAATTAAGGTAAATTAATGTCAATTAAGGTTCTTAATTCTGATTGGCTGAATCCTGAGAAAAAAAACAGTCCGCACACTGATTTCCACGTGCTACATTACTGCACGCGTATTTATCTGCGTTGTACGCGTTCGTTTTCCGAACGTTATTTTTTCACGGATGAAAAAATGTGTTCGGATTGTAATACCCTTAATTTTCGCGCGTTAACGCTGAAAGCTGTGCGCAAAATTTATTGCGCGCGCATTTTTGCGTGGAGAATGTAATCGAGCCCAATATATTTCAACTTTTTAGGTATCTTAAAATAACAATTTCTGAGCAAAACGTCTATTTCACCCAATATTTAATTATTAACTTCACATCCCATGTTTCAAATAAATGTTATGATAATATTATCAACAAAAATCACTTAGTAGTGAAGGGGATAAAAGAACAGAAAATACAGGTGATAGAAATATTTTTCACACTAAATGGTTAAAGAAATATGAAAGTATCCCACTCCTGTGATTAACAGCGTGTTTTAGCTGCCTCTGTAATAGCATGGGCCATAGTCAGCGTGTCTTATCCCTGAACAGCATTCAGTGACCTCAGAGCTCTCCCTGTATTCTGCTCTCTCCTTGCCAGCTGTAATGCAGCAGTAATCTATTTGACATTTTTGTCACAGTGAGGTTTAGGGCTGCTATTTGCATGTAGAGACATAACAAAGAATTTTCCTTTCTCCACAGGGGACACACTAATCTTGCTTTAAAAAGGTGTGAAAATGGTCTTTTGATATGCTAATGAGTGCTTTTCACTGCATTACAATGCAAGATCGAGTTAACCCCTTCACACCCAAAATTGAGTTAAGAAAAGCAACAACAAGGAGGCTTTGGAATTTAAGTATAAAAAATATTTTTTAGGTGGGAGCATGGGAGCGGACGCGTGAGTCTGTCTCTCCGTGCTGGACGCTACAAAATTGCCCGCGATCGTGACCAATCTGGCCTCTGAGGAACCAGCTGCCTTTAGGATGTTCCCAACCAAGTCCCACAAAAAAAAGTGAGCCTCTGGTTCATCTGTCGCCCCGATCTTCAAGTCGATCGGATCCACGGCCTACCGCCAAGATGGTGGCTGGGAGTCTCCGTCGGCCACATCTGACTGCTCCAACTCCGGGGGCCCACTGGAGCTGGCCAAGAAGAAAGACATCCAACAGGTCCTAGCTGGCCTGTCAGGGGTATACGCCTACCTTGCTGGGGAGCTAGAGAAAATGGCCCAGGTCATGCAGGCCGAAATCCAGGAGGTGGGCCTTCTTTCGTATGGCAGCCTTGGAATCCACGGTGACAGATGTCGCCTGTGACAGAACCCGCTGTCACTGTACGACTTGGAAGGGGCTGTGGGCTTGCCTCGTGCCTACAGACTATGGCCCAGCAGTTAAACGGGATATTTTGGGGCTGTTTGCCGTCTCCCACAATAATCAGACGCACGGCATACAGTGCTCTGACACAGGTGAACGCGGCTTTTGTAGCCGCGCGTCTGTAACTATTATGGGCTACTTTTTCATATTAGCTCGGTTGGGTTAAATGTATAATTTCATTCCAGACAGTGACTGTTTCCCTCAGGAAAAATATGTGTTTAAATGGCTGGAGACAGAATTTGGGTGCTCAGAACAAAATGGAGCTTCTACAATGTAATTCGGTTTGTGTAAACTGGATTATGCAAGAATACTGCCTCACTGTCTATTGTCTGTGTTTATGTGTTTCTACTTGAGTAGGTGGTTAATCTGGTGACTATAATCTGATATCTTGATTTCCATTGTCCTGCCTTGTTAGAAATGTTGTTAAGTAATGTTTACTGTCATTGTCTACCTAATTATTGTCTACCTTATTCCAAGAAAGTCAATGTTTGTGCAATTATCTGACTTTGAGGCAGCTCTGGCTTGGCTTGATGATTTACGTTTTTGGCTGTGGGTGCCACGCCCTGATCGCTCCCAACTGACCACGGATTGTTACAGTGTGTTGCACACTCTGGCACTGTGGGACAAGCTCTCTCTCAAGAAGGACCTCCATAGCCTAACCTCACCTCTTAGGCCACTGTGGTAGAATGCAGGGTTTCCCCCGGGGGTTAACCAGGCTGCATTTGCTCACCTCGCCGGATGTAATAGTAACCGCATTAGAGCCCTGTATGCCGGAGATTTGATTGTTTCATTTGACACCCTGGCTACCAGATCCACACTGTCTCCTCGGGACTTCTTCAGATATCTGCAACTATGGGATTATGTGACACAGCCAGGGCCGGATTAAGGGTATCATGGGCCTGGTGCTGAGGATTTCGGTGGGCCTATTTTTAGATACTTAGGCAACCATCGATCCACGTTGCTTTGCTTATCTGAAAGGATATTTACACCTTTTTTAAAAATTTACTTATAGCACTACAACGGAACATGACTTAGGCTGACCGTCCACTGGGTCCATATTCTGACGTCCAACGTGGTCGTCAGACTACGGACAACCTAGGTCGTACGATGGCAGACTTCCTGGGTTGTCTACTGCAAGTGACTATGGACAACCCAGGGTCCCAGCCAAATGCTGCCGGACTGACAGCCGAACGCCACTGAAGCCCGCTGGACTGCAGACAAAAACAATAAATGGAACTACACTATTCTTGTATTTAAACCAATACAAATGCATTAAAATGTGTTTAAATGATAAAAAAGGTCCCATAAAATATAAAAATATCTGCTGCAGAAAAAAAAAATCATTCATAGGAGTGAAAGTGACCGAATGTGATGTGAATGGGGGCTATGCGTCATAGAGATTGATGAATGTGTGTGGCTGGAGTGAACTAGGAGTGGATTTGTGGCTGGGCGACTGACGTAGGAGTGCGTTAACAGAAGGGGTTATTCACTAAGCCCCGAACTTGCCACCGAACTGCACCGAACGGTGAATTTCACCCTATGGTGCAATTTCGTGTCAGTTCGTCTATTTACTAAACTGTCAGTTCGCCAAATACTGGCTCATTGACAGCGAAATACGGTGCAATTCGTCAAAATTCAACAATCTTCAGTGGCAGTGAAATTGTCCTATAGAGAAGTCATGAATAATATATTCACAGATGAGCGTATCGGAGCTCCACAGCAATAAAACTCACAGTAATGTGCAGTGTATGAGCGTATCACAGAGCTCCACAGCAATAAAACTCACAGTAATGTGCAGTGTATGAGCGTATCACAGAGCTCCACAGCAATAAAACTCACAGTAATGTGTGCTGTATGTATAAGTAGTATCTCTCATTTCTGTGTACTCTTTCCACCCCCTGTCACACATCTTTGAGTCCTTTCCTCCGTCCGTCTCTCTCTCTGACTCCTCTGTGACTCATCTCTCATTCATCCCTCTATGTGACTCCTCTCACCCCTCTTTCTGTACTCCTCTCTCATCCCTCGCTCTCTCTGTACTCCTCTCTCATCCCTCGCTCTCTCTGTACTCCTCTCATCCCTCGCTCTCTCTGTACTCCTCTCATCCCTCGCTCTATCTGTACTCCTCTCTCATCCCTCGCTCGCTCTGTACTCCTCTCATCCCTCGCTCTCTCTGTACTCCTCTCATCCCTCGCTCTCTCTGTACTCCACTCATCCCTCACTCTCTTTGTACTCCACTCATCCCTCTCTCTGTACTCCTCTCATCCTTCGCTCTCTGTACTCCTCCCTAATCCCTTGCTCTCTGTACGCATCCCATCCCTCACTCTTTCTGTACTCCTCTCTCATCCCTCACTCTCTCTGTACGCCTCTCTCATCTCTCGCTCTGTACTCCTCAATCATACCTCGCTCTCTCTCTGTACGCCTCTCATCCCTCGCTCTTTTTTGTACGCCTCTCTCATCCTCTCTCTGTACTCCTCTCATCCCTCTCTGTACTCCTCTCATCCCTCTCTGTACTCCTCTCATCCCTCACTCTCTTTGTACTCCTCTCATCCCTGTGACTCCTGTCTCTCTGTGACTCTCTTCCATTCCCCCTCTTTCACCCCCCTTTCAATCCCCCTCTTTCATTCACCCCTCTCTTTCATCCCCCCTCTCCCTCTCTTTCATTCCTTCTCTCTTTCATTCCCCCTCTCTCATCCCCCTCTCTCATTCATCCCCCTCTCTCCCCTCTTTCATTCCTTCTCTCTTTCATTCCCCCTCTCTCATCCCCTCTCTCATTCATCCCCTCTCTCATTCATCCCTCTCCATTTCATCCCCTCTCTCTCTTTCATCCCCCTCTCTCTCTTCATCCCCTCTCTCTCTTTCATCCCCCTCTTTCATCCCCTCTCTCTTTCATCCCCCTCTTTCATCCCCTCTCTCTCTTTCATCCCCTCTCTCTTTCATCCCCCTCTTTCATCCCCTCTCTCTCTTTCATCCCCTCTCTCTCTTTCATCCCCTCTCTTTCATCCCCTCTCATTCATCCCCTCTCTCATTCATCCCCTCTCTCATTCATCCCCCTCTCTCATTCATCCCCTCTCTCATTCATCACCCTCTTTCATCCCCTCTCTCTCATTCACCCCCTCTTTCATCCCCTCTTCTCATTCACCCCCTCTTTCATCCCCTCTCATTCACCCCCCTCTTTCATCCCCCTCTCTCTCATCCCTTCTTTCATCCCCCTCTCTTTCTTTCATCACTCCTCTCTTTCTTTCTTCACCTCCTCTCTCTTCTTTCATCACCTCCTCTCTCTTTCTTTCATCACCTCACCTCTTCTTTCTTTCATCACCTCCTCTCTTTATTTCATTACCTCCTCTCTTTCTTTCATCACCTCCTCTCTCTCATCACCTCCTCTCTCTTTCATCACCTCCTCTCTCTTTCATCACCTCCTCTCTCTTTCTTTCATCCCCCCTCTCTCTCTGTGTCTGTGATCCCTCTTCCTGTCTGTGTCTTTACAGTCCCCCCTGCATGCTGCCCCCCCCCCCCTCCTTCCGAATGAGTTCAGAGGGAGAGCTGCGGGGTGGGGATAAGGGGTGAAGGTAAATTACAAAAAAAAAGCTGCCCGGGTGAATCATCAGCTGGGGAAGCTTACCTTTCTCCCTGGCTGCTGCTCAGCTGCTCTCCTTACCAGTCGCCTTCCTTCCACATGGCTGGAAACAGGAAGAGGTGCTGGAGGATGGGGAGGAGCAGGCGTGTCTCACAGAGCAGCTGATGAGTGACACCTAGTGGCTGCTCTGCCCCAAAATACTCCTGCACATTTTACAACACGGTGGGGCCGCTTGAGAGGATCGGCTTCATCACGGTGTGTGTGTGTGTGCTGTGTGTGTGCGCGCGTGTGGCAGATCTGTCGGACGGCCGGTGGCTCCTCTATTCTTGGGGCAGCTGTGGGCCTATTTAATGGAAGGGGCCTGGAGCTGCCGCTCCATCCGCCCCTACGTTAATCCGGCCCTGGACACAGCCGGATGTGAGGGCTGGAGCGACTGCCCCCCCTACGTTCTTTAAACGCCTTTGCCTAGCTAGGAATCCTCCCAGCCCAGTGGTCTAATCTCCCTCCTTTATGCTTGTCTATCCAGTACAAGAACATCTAACGCACTCACCTACATGTCGGCCTGGGAACGGGACTTGGGCTTGGAGAACGACGGTGATGATTGGGAAGACAAATGGGAAGCCACGCAAAAGATTTCTATCTGCAAGACTCTCCAAGAGCAGGCCATTAAAATGCTCTAGAGATGGTATACAACCCCTGCAACCCTACATAGGGCAGACCCTTCCACTCTGGACCTCTGTTAGAGATTATGTGCAGCCCGTGGCACGCAAGCCCATATGAGTTGGTTCTGTCCTAAGAATGCTCGCTACTGGGAGAAGGTGGCCGCACTGGTGAACGGTGTCGTCAGATTGACGGTCACACTGGACCCATGTACGTACCTTTTTGCTAGGCCTGTCCTGGGCCTCACGCCCCATCTGAACCGTTTGTTGTCTAAAATTCTCCTAGCCACCAGAAAGGCGGGTGCTGAAAAGTGGTGTTCCACTTCTATCCTGCCTCCCGCTTAATTCAAATCATAGATCACATTCAACTCATGGAAGAACTTACAGGTACCATTCACCACACAATGTCTTCATATGAGAAGACTTGGGAGGCATGTGACTCTTTTGATGGTTAGGGGGCGGCATAATGGAGTGGTGGCCTAATGAGATCGCTGGATGTAGTTGGCATATATGTATGTGGTGAAACATTGCCTCTAACCATTGCATTTTTGATGTTGACTGGTCTCCTGCTGCCTCTATGTGCGCCCGTCGACCCCCCCAATTATTTTTGTTTTCTCCATCTCTCTTCCCGCTCCCTTGCTTTTCATTCTCCCACTCTCCCCTTGTGACTATTTCTGCTGTCTCCCCCTCACTTTTGGGTGGCAAAATGTATTGGAAAATGGGTGGTTATCTGTTCCCTTTTTTCTTGACATCTCCTGCTTTATGTATACTCACCTGATTTGCCTAAATAAAGTCTTTAAAAAAAATATATATATAATTTTTTAATATACACAAAATATTTACACCATATATTTTACCATGGATCAAAATTGTCACGGAATATAGAGAAAAAGCTTTTGCACCTTGAGAATTTTATTCTTTTCTGGTCTACACAATTTAGTAGGGATGTGCGTTTCGGGTTTCGGAATTTCGGAATTTTCACGAAATTTCCCGATTCGTGTTTTCGGATGCGGCCGATTTTCCGAAAATTTTTAGATCCGAAAATGGCAGATCCGAAAAGTTTTCCGAGCCGAAACGAAATATTTTCGGAATTTTCGAATGTACTTGAAATGTGTCAAATCGAAATTTATTGCTTTGAAACGAGGAGAACAGACGTTCTGAAAAAACAAAAATTTCCGAAAATACGAAAAGTCGATACAAAAAACGAGCTAAGTGACACGAAAATACGAAAAATTGTCGAAATTCCGGGAAAAAAAAGTACACGAAAAACGAGTCGAGCCGAACCGAATCGAAACAGAGATCGGTCGAAACGAGCCGAATCGAAAAGTTTAAGAATCCGAAAAATCGAATCGAACCGAAAAAAAAATCGGTGCACAAGCCTACAATTTAGCAAACTGTAATTAGAAGGCCATTTTGATTCTAATTCTCGTTATCAGCTGCATTTCCACATAAACTATAGGGGTTATTCAGAGAGGTCCGAAATGTAACCGGACACTGAAATTCAGCGTACGGTGACATTTCGGGGCCATTTGTCTATTCAGAGAGCAGGCAGTTTGTCAAATTTTGGCGAACTGCCTTCACGTACGGTGCCTGTTCGAGGGCATTGAAATTCCCCATAGAGAAGCAATGGTTAATCTATTCAGAGAACACTGAACAGCAGTGAAAAGTTGCCAAAATGCCCTGCTGGTGATTTCATTCGTCAGGTTTATTCAGGCAAATCCCATAGGCTTCAATGTTAAAAATATTCCCGTTTTAATTCAATATCTAATAAATCGTTTATTATTTTATTCTGCAGTAAAAAGTCTATATTTTCTAGGATCTTTTAGGCATTTTTCAGGGAAAAAAATCCCGTTTTTTTTTTTACATCGTGTTTTCATTTTTCTTTAATATATCCTTTTATTATCATTCGTTGGACCTTATATGTAAAATCCAAACATTTTCATTCAGAAGTTTTTTGCAAACAGCCTTTCAATTTTGAAACTTTCACGCATACTGTTGTTTTTTTACCTTGTTTGTCAGCCTGTGTCAGGTGCGGAGCCTGCCAGGCCGGCGCCTGTCGCTCACCCCTCCGGCACGACATCTGGCATTCTCGACTCGGGTCGGTGCCCAAATCCGCCGACTCCCCTGGCCGCATCGCGATCCACGGCTGGCGGCTGCGCCGGCCAGGCCCTCGGCTCCGCCGGCGTCTGATGTCAGTGGTGGGCATGGCGGGTCCCGGGGAGCGGCGGCCGAAGGCCAGCTGATCAGGGGGAGGAGTGCTGGGAGCCAATAGACGCACGCAGGAGGTGAGACAGGGAAGGTGTGGAGGGAGCATGGCCTAATTTTCATATTACATACCGCCCAGGTTCAAAAAACGGCAAAGCGGATGCCCTCTCACGATACCCTTCAGACGTCAAGAACATCGCAGAACCCGACTCTACTGTCCTTCAACAAGGACATTTTCTCATAACTCAGACACAGGTGTTACACAAGATACGATCCTTGAACCCTAATACTAATTCATCTCTCTCTCCACAGAAAATCCTCCACTCTCCAGCAACCGACTCTTTGTTCCACCCGAGACAAGGTTTGAAGTCCTACAATTGTGTCATGACGGCCCCTCAGCTGGACATGGAGGTATACGGAAAACCACACATCTAGTAAAACGACATTTTTGGTGGCCCAAAGCTCAAAAAGACATACAAGAATATTTCCGCGCCTGCACCATATGTGCTCGATCAAAACACACATCCAAAAAACCCACAGGACTTCTACATCCTCTACCCATCCC
Source organism: Leptobrachium leishanense (assembly GCA_009667805.1). Taxonomy (NCBI): domain Eukaryota; kingdom Metazoa; phylum Chordata; class Amphibia; order Anura; family Megophryidae; genus Leptobrachium; species Leptobrachium leishanense. The sequence goes on from CM019068.1 coordinate 117,631,161, forward strand.
TTTAACCCATGGTCTGATGTATCAATCAATTATATAGTCGACCTCCCTCCATCCCAAGGCAACACCACCATTATGGTAGTTGTGGATCGCCTCACAAAAATGGCACATTTCACCCCCTTTCCGGACTACCCACAGCAGAAGAAACCGCAACTCTCTTTCAAGCACATATTTTTTGCCTGCACGGAGTCCCAAGATCGATAACTTCCGACACAGGAACTCAATTCACTTCCAAATTCTGGATCGCCTTTTGTAAAGCCCTTCAAATCAAGTTACACCTATCCTCCTCCTTTCACCCTCAAACCAACGGACAGACCGAAAGAGTGAACCAATCACTCGAACAATATCTTCGCTGATACTCAACCTACCTCCAAGACAACTGGTGTAACATACTTCCTATGGCTGAATTTGCATATAATGCCCAATACCATATATCCATAAGAACAACCCCTTTTTTTGCTAACTATGGATATCACCCCTGTTTTCTTCCAGATATCCCTCAATCCGTCTCAGTACCTAATGTGGACGACAGAATATCAGATCTACACAATGTTCAAAAAACCTACAGAGCAATCTAAATCGAGACTCAACGTACCCAGAAAGGGGAACCCAGAATGCAAGGGGAACAGACGCCAATGCGTTATAGAGTAGGAAGACGTTACTTGCCAGAACGTCTCCACCAGCGGCATAGCGTGGGTTGTCAGCGCCCGGGGCAAGGCAAGAATTTTTGCGCCCCCAACCTGTGGACACGGTAACACACCCTGATTCCCTTCTACCAGTAGAGTATTGACCCCGTTACCCCACAAGCACATGTATTGTATATTAACAAAATACTGATATAATAAAAAATGAAACAAACATGCCCCCCACGCTACGCCACTGCTACCAGTCACCCTGTCCCAGTATACCCTAGCATAGTTCCACACTCACACTATACCTAGTCACGCTCTCCCAGTACCCCCAGTCACTCTCTCCCTCAAGTATCCCCAGTCACTCTCTCTCCCAGGAACCCCCAGTATCCTAGTCACTCTCTCCCAGTGCCCACAGTCACTCTCCCCAGTGCCCCCAGTCACTCTCTCCAAGTACCCCCAGTCACTCTCTCCAAGTACCCCCACTTTCTCCCAGTACCCCAAGTCACTCTCTCTCTATATATATATCCAAGTACTCCCTGCACTCTCTCCTAGTATTCCCGGTCATTCACTCCCTGAGTCTCCAGTCACCCTCTCCATGTACCCCCTCACTGTGTGTTGCTCACGCTGCTCTGGTGTCACACAGTGTCGCCTACCTGCACAGAGTTGCTGGTGGCCCGGGGGGGCAGAGCTGTCCAGGGGGCTTAGTGGAGACCGGATTTTAAATGTGCTGCAGGTCAGGCGCCTCCCGCCTTCCTTCCTGTTCAGCGGCTGCAGGGCTGCCAGCGGGGGGGGGGGCTTCAAGAGGGGCTGATAAGCGTGGCACAGGGTCAGTGTTCCATCGGATAATGCTGCGCTGCTTCTCGTGACTCATGTCAGTGTTAAGGAGGAGTCTGGACAGAATTTTTTGTCCTGGTCCTCCATTACAGACGATGAGTGCCAAGTCACCGCCGGCACTGTAAGACCGGCGGCACCAGTGTCCGTGAGCAGACACCTTGCTGATCCCTGTTGAAAAATATTAGTGGTTCAAATTTCTTTTGAAATTTTGCGCCCCTAAGAAAATTGCGCCCGGGGCGACCACCCCCAAGGCCCCCCCACGCTATGCCACTGGGCTCCACTGCCATTAACACAATGGTAGAGTTGGAATAGGGCCCTTATAAATGTGAGGAGATCATGCCTCGAGTCGGTGGGCTCAACTGCTTGTAAATTCTGCATGTTTCCTGCAGCAATGAACTCATCAGAATATCAAGTGAATAGTGAACCCCAAGATGTAACAACATGCAGAAAATAAAAGTGCTTGGAACTGTGCTGATGCTACATCACATAAAATATGGTATGAGAGAAGAAAATAGAGTTACATCGAGAACAATGCGAGCCATTTTAAAATATTTATTCTGTATATATTTTTGGTATTTGTTTGCACCAATTACTTATGGTTTTCTCCTATTCTAGGATTAAGTATGTTTCTGTGTAGTCTATTGCTTCCCAAATCTGTCTTCAGGCCACGTTAACAAGTCAGATTTTAAGGATTACTTTAGGGAAATGGAGACTAGAATCCTGCAATCACTGAGCAGCAAATCATATCGCTGGTGTTGTGCTGCAGATAGGGCCCTATTACATTCTTCGTGCAATTTCGTCCGCGCAGTGCAAATTTTTTTGCGCGCAGCGTCAAGCGTTATCGCACGAAAATTAATGGTGCTATTTTTTTTTGAGAAAGGATTTTACCAGGAAGGATACATTAAGATTTCTCTCATTTTCAAGTATGTCCTGGGTGGCGAGTATGTACTGTTAGGTGTCTTGCCCAAGGACACTTATTGGAGAGGTGCTCCTGGGGATCGAACCCATGTCTCCACAGGCTCTCTCCACGCAGAGCAGTGATGTTACCTCTACTCCACCCAGCCGGCACGGTATTACAATCCTCGTGCATTTTGTCATCCGTCAAAAAATAATGTTAGTAAAGCCGACGAGCAAAACGAAGGGAAATATGCGCGAAACGAAGAGAAATACGAGCACAGTAATGTAGCACACGTAAATCAGTGTGTGGACTGTTTTTTTCGCGGGATTCAGCCAATCAGACTTAAGAACCTTAATTGACATCAATTTACCTTTATTGACTCACTTAAGTTTTTGCGTCTGTCAAAGTAAATACATGCTGCAGCAATAAAAAAAACGCACAAATTCACAATTTTATGGTTTGGGTATGTGTAGAATGTGTAACTATACTCTGCTGTATTTTTTTTTTTGTGCTGCTGTATTTTGTTTCAACCAGGGTGTTCGGATATGACCTAAACACCAGCTTTTCAGAACGTTAAAATTATGCGCGCAAACATCGTTCGTACGAATTTGCGCATTGATTGTAATACCATCCGCATTTCTGCGCACGAACGCATTTGCGCTCACAATGTTAAGTATAGGATGCGCGAAGTATCGTTTGCTCGCGCAGCTTCACCCGTGGTAGACGAATATGCGTGTTCGTTGCGCATAGATTGTAATACGACGTTGTGCGCAAATGGTTTTTCCCCTCGCGTTAATGCGTTTTTGTGCACGTGTTATTTTTTGCGGGAAGAATGTAATAGGGCCCATAGTGTGCAAACCTGGCCTGTTAGTGAGTAGTGACTTCAGGTTTGGGAAGCATTGATTTAGTCTTTGTATGGTACATTCTGGTAAATAAAAACTTAAAATAGTAATTAACATACAGCCACAGGTGGCACTCATGTACTGGTTTTTGTATTTTTCTACATTATGCCTTCACTTCTACTGAGGTTATTCACAAAGCACCAGTGTTTGCCGGTGTTTCAAATCATCGGTACTGCAGCACCGAGAAACTCACAAAACTAATATTGAAAGAGTGACAGTACAACCCACAGTAAAGTTTCTCCAGTTGCTCTTTGGATTTTTTGTTTTGTGAAATTCTGGTGTTTGAAGGTGCTGCAATATTGGTGAGTTTCTTTCAGAACCACTCAAAAATGTACATTTGGGCTTCTGGGAGGCGGACCAACCAAGATGGCCGCATCTTAACTGTGCTCTGTCATCGAGGGCTACTCTCAAGCACATCCACAGTGAACCCGGCAACATTTGGGGTGATTCTTATTCCCTACATTCCTGGGAATCTCCGCCGACTACCCCCTTCAACCATGGAGGTCCGCAGGCCAAATTTGGCCGTTCCATACCTGCGATAGGCCCGGGCTGCAGCCTACCATCATCTGCCGGTGCCAGACGTGCAGGGCCGGTGCAAAGTCTTTTGGCACCCTAGGCAAAAACTTATTTTGGTGCCCCCCCCCCACCATCACCATGCCAGCCCATTCACGTAATGTGCGGTGTGTATGAGAATATCGCAGAATCCACAGCAATAAAACTCACAGTAATGTACAGTGTATGAGCATATCACAGAATCCACAGCAATAAAACTTACGCTCATACACACTGCACATTACTGTGAGCTTTATTGCTGTGCAGCTCTGCGATACGCTCATACACACCACATATTGCTGTGAGTTTTATTGCTGTGGCGCTCTGTGATACGCTCATACACACTGCACATTACTGTATCACAGAGCGCCACAAAAATAAAACTCACATTAATGTGCGGTGTGTAGGAATTGTCTGTGTGTGAGGTCTGTGGGTGCCTGTATGTGATGTGAGTCACACTTCAACCTAAAAGAGGAAAAAAACAATGTGTTGGACAGTGGAGAGTTAGAAAAGTGGAGAGAGAGGAGTGAGGGAAGGGGGGTGTGAAGGAGAGAGGGAAGGGGGGTGTGAAGGAGAGAGGGAAGGGGGGTGTGAAGGAGAGAGGGAAGGGGGGTGTGAAGGAGAGAGGGAAGGGGGGGGTGAAGGAGAGAGGGAAGGGGGTGTGAAGGAGAGAGGGAAGGGGTGTGTGAAGGAGAGAGGGAAGTGGGGTGTGAAGGAGAGAGGGAAGGGAGGGTGTGAAGGAGAGAGGGAAGGGGTGGTGTGAAGGAGAGAGGGAAGGGAGGGTGTGAAGGAGAGAGGGAAGGGGGGTGTGAAGGAGAGAACGTAATAGTGAGAGATGAAAAGACGGAAAGGGAAAGAAAACAGAGAGAGATCATGGTGAATAGAATAGAGTGTGACAGGGAATCCTTTCTGTTTACCTGCCTGCCAGGACCTGCTGCTGCCAGGCTGGCGGGGGCGGGGTCAGCACGCTGGAAGACACAGACAGGCAGGCTGTGCAGTCTGTCCCTCTGTTCCCTGAATAATGCACGCAGCGAAGGGGGAGCCAGCCTACAGTTCCTGAAAGGATTCAGGAGTTGGGCTGTGCAGGGCAGGGATCCAGGCACCCTCTGGCTCCCCTGAATTGTGGCCATGTGTAGGGGTGGGTCGCGCCCTAATGATGTCATTGAGGGGGCCGACCAACTCGCCGAGATCTTGGTGGAGACCAAGATAGCGGCAGTGCAGTGCCAGGTTTGAGGGTTGTTATAAAATCAGGATTCCCAGACAGTGACAGGGGATCCTGATTTTTTGCGCCCCTTGTCCTGGCAACAGGCCAGCACCCTTAGGCGGCCGCCTGTGCTGCCTTACAGTAGCGCCGGCCCTGCACACGTGCGGTGTCGACTGAAGTGAGCGCTCACCCTTTCTCGCTTGCCACCGGGACACAGATGACGTCCCACTCTGTTGGCGTTCGTACACCACAGATCCCGCGAGAACATCGCCACGTGCTCCAGCCTGGTGACGACTCGGACCCTCCGCTCGACTGCCGGATCCCGCGCTCCTTCTCCGTGCTTCTCTGTCGAAGCCAACGTACTGCACCCAGACGGCTGCTCCATCATCGTACACATGTCCTTTCAGAAGTCTCGGGTTATAAGGTTAAACTTGAAAAATCTGTAGCTATACCCTTTTCACTCTCGGACCCAATTTGTCAGGAAATTGGACTGACTTCAGGGTTTTGTTTTACTCACTCCTCTTTAAAATACCTGGGGGTGTGGCTAACACCTGATATGAATGGTTTGCACTCCTTAAACTATGATGCAATGTTTAAACTCCTGGGGGAAGACCTGGAGAGGTGGGGGAGAGAGGGGGTCTCCTGGATTGGCAGGATCAATTGTGTAAAGATGAACCTGCTCCCTAGATTATTATATTTATTTCAAGCCTTGCCGATCTGGGTGTGCCCCCAGTCTCTTCAACATCTGCAGTCTCTAATTTAAGGTTTTGAGTGGGCAGGGGGGGGGAAGAAAAAGGGTTTCGAAATATGTCCTTTACCGTCCTAAGGAGCGTGGGGGTTTAGGCTTTCCACATTTGTATAAATATTTTCAGGCTGCTCAGGTTGCACAGTTTGCGATGTTTCATTTACCCCAACACTCCCAACGTTGGGCCGATTTGGAATCTGACTTATTTGCACCAGACCTCCCGTAATTTTATTTTTGGCTACCCAAGGAGTTTCGCCCGTTGTTACGGTCCACTTGTACAGCGACTCTGACCTCATTGAGGGTATGGGACGCCGTCCGGGACAAATTTCACCTCTGCTCTTGTTACTCGCCTCTAATGCCATATCTACGCAACAGAGCCTTTCCTCCGGGATTATCCCCCTCCGCTTTTGCAACTTTTGAGAATATTAATTTGCAGACGGTAAGGCATTTCCAATCACCAGGAGACACCTGAATCTCTTTCTCGGACCTACAATCGAAGGGTGACCTTCGGACCTCTGACTTCTTCAGATTTTTACAGCTCTGGGACTTTCTTTCTCAACATAACATCTCACAGGTAGCGAGACAGAAACTGACGTTTTTTTAATCCATGTGTGATACTGGTAGGGCTCTGAAAGCTCTGATTTCCACTTTATATAACCACTTTTCATGTGAGGATGTCTCCTGGCTGACCCCAGGGTTTATTGCTCGTTGGGAGGCGGATATCCTGGAGGAGTTGGAGGGGGAGGAATGGCAAGATATGTGGGAAAACGTTGCGAAAGTGTCTATATGTGTCACGCTGAAAGAACAAGCATACAAAACGATGTACAGATGGTATACTACCCCGGTCTTGCTGTTGCATCTGCAGCCGGGCACCCCTGACGTTTGCTGTAGGGGCTGTGGAGATAGGGGTACCTTGTTCCACATGTGGTGGCTTTGCCCTAAAGTGCGTACATTTTGGGACATGATAGGTGACTTATTGGAGGAGGTGTTCCAACAACCTTTCCCACTTGATCCCTGGGCCTTTCTGCTCCACTGGTCCTCGGCGACCCTTAAGGGGCCGGATTGTATACTCTTACACAGGATGGTGCTGGGCACTAGGAGAGCTCTGGCCAAACACTGGCGAGATGAGGATGTGCCCCCCGTAGCGGAGGCCCGGGCCTATATAGCTGAGGCGCGCCATATGGATAAGCTGTCGGCGGTAATACACAACTCGCTTCCCTCTTTCTACAAAACTTGGAGTCGTTGGGAGGAACTCTACTAGTAACTAGTGTGGGTTTGGTGAGTGAGGGCCCCCCTCTCTATTTTCCTTGTCCTTTCCTTTTCTCTTCCCTCTTTTGTTTCATGTGGTTCGTTGTCTGTTTTGTCCAGGCCTGCTAAGCGGCAAGCCACGCGTGGGGCGTTGGGGCTCATCCGCATTTTGATACCCTGACTCGCTTCATCTGATGATTTGTTGTACGCTATTAAGCGATGTTCGCTCGGGTTTTGAGCCTGATTGCCACCCCCGCCCTGCGTGGCAATGTCGCTGTTGGGTGTTACCTGTCTTCTGTGTATTTAAATCTTTTCAAAATAAAGAATTATAAATAAAAAAAACAAAGATGTTACAGGTGTAAAATTTGGTATTTACAATCTTCATGAAAAAATGAAAAATAACAAAACACGTGTTTTATCATTTTCCATAAATCCCAACGGGGGGGGGGGGAAGGGGGGTGAATACTTTTAAACAGGATACCCATATCTCAGAAACAGGAGATGTTACAGATTACAGACGTGGAAATTGGTATTTAGATTCATCTTGAGAAACAAAAAAACATGTACTTCACCATTTTCCAAAAATCCAATGAGAGGGGGCAAATAGGGGGGTTCGAATACTTTTATCAGTATACTTATATGTCAAAAACCAAAGATGTTACAGGTCTGACAATGGCAATACCACTGCCATTACTCCCCTTATCATTTCCCACGCTGGGAGCAAGTTCAGTATTTTATACATAGTCATATTATTCATAAAACATCATCCTCCAAAACACAAGGGAAATATATATTTTTTTAATTTTATATTTTCTCAGAAAAATGCAGTAACAGGTTCCCATTTCAATTTTTTTAACAAGAGTTCCCTATAGAATATGTAAGAATTTATATTCTTACAAATATATAACCACAAAGGTTTGGATGATAAAATTTGAAAAAAATAATTTTACACATTGAAATCTGAATGGAAATTTGCTCACACAGTAACTGCCTGGTTAGATATACCCGTATCTGCACTATTAAGTAACCTAAAAAATGTTTTAATTTCACTAAATTAAAAAAAAAAAGCCCATCAAAATCTTCAGCTCCAGGCTCGTCATAGAGATCTTAATTCGTCTCTGCCTCCCAAGAACAGCTTTGACTTACTGAAATGACACCGGGCAAGAATCAGCACTTACCTGTTAGCCAATGGTGGGTCATATCATTTCCTCTGTGTCAGGTAATATAGATGACATCTGCTTACCTTATTGATGCCATAGACTGTAGGCCTCTCCTCTGGGCAGTGATGTTAAATGTGATACTGTTTGCTTGCGCATCATTTCCCTTTGTACCTTTTCTGTTAGGCTTTATATTGACACAACACTGCCTTTTTGCGTAATTCTCTTGGCGTCATCCAAGGGCGTTCGGCGCAAGACTAATGATGCCAACCAATCAGAATCACAGAGTTATATATCTCTTCTATATGTCACACTCCGGACTTGGACTCTACATTTCTGGCTCCCTGTAACCCGGCTTGTATATTGGACTTTGTGTTTTTCTGGCTCCTTGTTATTAACAGCCACCTCAAGGACTGTTACTACTGTCTACATTTTGTTATTCCTGCATGTTAAGCAATATTCTCTGACACCATTGCAAAACCCAGCTGCCTAAAGCACTGCACCAGGGTGAAAGGCTTATTTGTTTTATGTACACGTTTGACCAGGAACATACCCCAAACATTACACTATATGCCACACTCTGTGCCCGGTCATTGTCTTTATAGCCAGAAAATGTGTCCTTGTCACTGTTTGTTTTTCTGTGTACAGACCAGGATTGTCTGACTTTGATGTTGCCTTCTCCTGTCCCAACCTTTGACTATCTTTTGGTATCGCTGGCTTCTGTACTCCCGATCTTGGCTAGTCTCACTCTGCTTAAATTCCGGCATCATCACCTTTGCTTGTTTTCTACGATCCTTCAGTCTCTTTCTCATCCCAGGCACCACAAAGACTGGTATTAGGGTTTCTTGCTTTGTTTGCTTTCATCAGCATGCTGGGGTCGTTAAGAGACATGACTCTGAACCTTAATCACCACTCTGCTCAGATGGCAGGGCGGGGCCTTCCTGCTCTCTTTGGATGCAGAGAAGACCTTTGTTCGGGTGGATTCAAGCTATCTTTACGAGACATTGGCCTCTTTTGGGATTCAAGTTACCTTCTTGACCGGCGTCCAGGTGCTCTACTCTCGGCTGTGGGCCCGCGTAGATACGGGGGGGGAAATCATGTCGGGCCCATTCTCGATTTGCATCGGCACATGGCAGGGGTGTCCCTTATCCCCTCTTTTATTCACCCTCTCAATTGAGCCCTTGGCCAGCCAGGTTCAGGATACGCCGGATATTCGCGGCCTGACTGTAAGAGGCGAACAATTTAAAACTGGTCTGTTCGCGGATGATGTGCTCCTCTCCCTGACGTCCCCTTTACCAACTTACCAACAACGGTCAAGGAATTGCGTGACTATGAGTCGTATCGGGCTATAAGTTTTTACGATGCTAAGAGTGAGGCTCTCAACCTCTCATTGGTGGCGGAAGTGACCCCTCTGAAGTCTGTGTTCCCTTATAGGTGGCAGACCTCTTCCCAGAAGTCCCTTGGGGTCTATCTCACCTGGACCTTTTGAGGGCCTGCATGAAGTTAGTTACGGAACCTTACTGCCGCATCTTCACAGTTTGCTTGCTTCTTGGTCCAAGCTCCACCACTCCTTGTTCGGTAGGGTCCATGCGGTCCGACTGACCTTGCTTCCTAAGCTGTTAATATTACTTTTGGACTTCTCAATTCCGATACGGTCTTCTGACCTCTCCCACCTGCAACGGGTGCTACACGACTTTGTCTGGAGTGGGAGACGGAGCCGCTTCGCACCCTACTACTTTTCATTCCTGGCTTCGGGATGGGGCTCACTCACCTTTTCTCCTACTACAAAGCAGCCCAATTGGCCATGTTGAACCACATTAACTTACCCACTGTGCAGACAAGATGGGTTCAGTTGGAGCAGGCGATTGTGAGCGGCAGACCCTTGCGTACCCTCATGGGGCTGTCAAGGGCCCAGGTGCTTTGGGTGCATCTTAGCCCCACGCTATGGCTGTGGTTCTGGTATGGCTCCAGCGATAGCCTCTGCCTTGTAACTTCGGCCTCGACTCCCCTTTTGTGTAATCCAGGTTTCCCAGATGGCTGCCTTGTACAGGCCTCCTCTTGGTGGAGGGCTAGGGTGAGTGAGCTGCGGCATTTCCTGGCAGGGGATTCTGCGCTTTCTGTCACCTCCCTGTGGGTGAGCCATGATCTGCCACCGACTGTCCTTCTGAGCTCTCCAACTGCTTCATTTCGTGCGAGCTCTGACCCGGGAGGACTCTCGTTACCCCAAACATTTTACAAACGTCGTTGCAGGGCCTACGCCCATACGAAGGGCTTGATCTCCCAGCTTTACTACCACATTATGCAGACTCCCTTCCCGAACCCCCCGGCTCATGTTGCTAAATGGAAGGGACCTGGGGGAGACCCTGGAGACAGAGAATTGGGCAGAAATCTGGGACTGCTCTGCTAGGGTCACGGCCTGCACGGTGGTTCAGGAAAACTGCTATAAGGTTTTCTCTGGGTGGTATATCCATCCCAGACGGCTGCTTCTCCGCCACCTGGGAGCCTTGGCTCAGTGCTTTCAGGGCTGTGGAGAGGAGGGCACATATCTGCATGCGTGGTGGAGCTGTGACCAGGTGTGACCGCTCTCAGATGCAGCTTTTGTTGATCTTTCCTGCTGCCTTGGAGTCTGGCTGGACCCGGACCTGTGGATAGCTCTTCTTAATCACAGAGTTCAGTTCCTAACGTTGCCTCACTGTGCTAACAACCTGGTTCCAGGGTTTGCGTGGCCACTCAGCTGTGCTTGGCGTGCACTTGGAAGGGCCCCCCACCGGTCATAGCCCAAATTGATGCAAAGATTTGGCATCTCCTTACAATGGAGCGGCTGACCGCGGTTCTCCATGACCACATGGGCCATTTTGAGAGGGTCTGGTCCCCATGGAAGAGAACGTTTGCCCCTGCTGCCGTGGCCTTCTCCAGTTGAAACCTGTACCTGTCCAGCGATGCTACCTCTCCTAGTACTTCTCCCCCCAGCCGGTCCTCTGCCAGGGACCTGCTTGCTTCAGTCTCCCCCTGTGGGTTGAGTCGCCCAGGTTGTGCCTCGGTTGCCCAGACGTGCCCTCCCAGTCCTTTACCTTGGTTGCCCCTTTTTCCTTCCCGTTCCTACTCTCCCTTTGCTCCCCTTCCTCCCTCCTTTGCCCCCTATCCCCCACCTCCCTTCCCCTTTTTCTTTCCTTTCTCTCTATACCCCCCTTTCCTTTGTCCAGTTCTCCCTTTGGTTCTGCTTTCCTGTCAGATGTTGGCTCCCGCCCCCCGACTTCAGTCACGCTTCCTGATTTTACCCTACACTGGGCTTGTTGCTGATTATGCACACTTTTGCTCTGGCTCTGTCCTTTGGTTGCCTCGTTTTGCACGTCCGATTGCTGACATTGCCATTCCTGTAGTTATATTATTCTCTGTTCCTAGATTTGTCTATTGCATTTATGCCTAGCCCCATATTGATTTGTAAACCTCAATAATAGCTTTATTACATAAAAAGAAACATGACAACACCATCCAGCTAGAACCTAGTCCATCCACTATCCAAGAAGAAAGGTTTCCAAAACACAGCAGTGTGATATGCCCATGTCTTCTTGTTCGGTGTAAGTGCATTTCTTTGAATAAATGTTTCTATTTTTTAATGGTGCACACTACTTTTTCCTTTTTCCTATTTTTGACATAGATCAACACAATAACCAGTCCAGCTCAGATCTCTAGGTTGATACCAGAAATCTAGGTGGTCCTTCATATTTTAAGCATTAAAATAATGCCAATTCAACCTGCTACAATAGACCCAAGGCTAGCTATCCTGTGGAAGAGTCCCACGTGCTCTGATAACCCACTTAGTGTGAACACAGTTTCCTTTTTGACAATCATATGATGATACATATATCCAAGTATTAATGTCAAAACTGAGTGTGGGGTGGTCGCATAAGAGTGACACGATAGTGTTCAATTGGGGGTGGAAATATTGGTGAGTTCACTCTTAATTTGGTTTATATGGCCCCTGCACAGGGGCATAACTACCAGGGGTGCAGAGGGTGCCACTGCACCCAGGCCCTTGAGTCCAGGGGGGCCAACACTCGCCTGCCTGGGGGCTTGCCTATATTTTTTAATTTATTTTTTACTTATTTGTGAGTTTTACTTTGGAGCTCTGTGATACGCTCATACACGTTATTTTGCTGTTAGTTTTGTTGCTGTGGAACTCTGAATTACGCTGCATATTACTGTGAGTTTTATTGTTGTGGAGCTCTGTGATACGTTCATACAGACTGCACATTACTGAGTTTTATTGCTGTGGAGCTCTGTGACATACCAATAATGCACATTACATTAAAAATGGGATGTACTGGAGAGGTCATAGCGGACCTGGAAAAATGTGACACTGATTGTCCGGAGTCAAAATTGTGGACCTGGAGGGGACCAATGCATGTTGACGAGAGGGGGGACAAAATATGTTTTTGCCTAGGGTGGGGGGGCCGTCATGGTTCCTGCACCTGGGCCCTGAGGTTTCTAGTTCTAGCTACGCCTCTGCCCCTGCAGTTACCTCTTCTGTGGAAACTTATGAAAGCATAGTTTAAAAATAAAGTAGATGACATCCATTGGTCTATTCCTCTGCTTGCATTTCCATAGAAAGCAATTCATTGACTTGTTCAGTTCTTCATAAAGCATGAGTATGTCTGCTAAAGACATAGGGCTCTATTACATTCTTCACGCAAACGTTAACGCGTGCGCAAAAACGCATTAACGCGAGGGGAAAAACCATTTGCGCACAATGTCGTATTACAATGTCTGCGAAACGAATGCGCATAATCGACTACCGCGGGTGAACCTGCGCGGACGCTGCGCGAGCGTACGATACTTCACGCGTCCTATACTTAACATTGTGAGCGCAAATGCGTTCGTGCGCTGATACGCGGATGGTATTACAATCCATGAGCAAATTTTGACGGCCAACGTTTGCACGCATAATTTTAACATTTCTGAAAATTTAGTTAAATCCGAACGTCCTGGTTGAAACGAAATACACCAGCACAAAAAAAAAAAATACAGCTCAGTATAGTTACACATTCTACACATACCCAAACAACAAAATTGAGAATTCGTGCGTGTTTTTATTATTGTTGCAGCACATATACTCAGATTTACTTTGACAGGCGCAAAAATTTAAGTGAGTCAATTAAGGTCAATTAAGGTAAATTGATGTCAATTAAGGTTCTTAATTCTGATTGGATGAATCAGTCTGCACACTGATTTACGTGCGCTACGTTACTGTGGGCGTATTTCTCTTTGTTTTGTGCGTCGGTTTTACGAACGTTATTTTTTTGACGGATGAAAAAATGTGTGAGGATTGTAATACCACCGTTAATTTTCACGTGATAACGCTTGACGCTGCACGTAAAAAAAGTTGCGCTGTGCGTACGAATTTGCGCGGAGAATGTAATAGGGTCTATAGTTTTTAATTCATTTCAGAATATTACCACTTAATAATCCTTCAAATACATTTTGTTCTCCAGAGATTAAACTGACACTTACAGTTTAATATATGCATTTATGTTTTTTGGTCTCACATACCTGCTGATGCTCTTTTCTTCTCAACAATGCCAAGAAATCAAAGACAGCTGTTTTTACTCGTTCCTCCCATCCCTCCTTCCCATCCAAATGTACCAAGCTTGTGCTCTTCCCCTCTCCATGGAGTTTCCATGAATCAGAGCAATAGGGAGTGAGAACAAGAGCTGGGGGCAGTGTGAGATCTTTCTTATCCAGCAAAAGTTTCATTTCCAGTGTATTAGAAAGGAAGCTGGAAATTTGAGGTGAGCCTCCCATTGGACAGTCCCATTCTTGCCCCAGCAGAACATTATCTCCTCCCATCCAAGAGAGGTAGGTTACCCGTCGAGGGGGACAAAAGACATCCAAGAAAGTACGTCCACCAAGATCAAAGGTCACAGCTTGTCTGATATATAGAGGGGATGGAAGTGAAGAAGGAGGGTGTGGGCAAAACCAGGAGGAAGAAAGGCAGAGCAGTATTTGGCCTGCAAGCAAAGAGAACCTTTGTAAGTATCAATGTATTCTTGCATTTCTTCAGATAATATTCTCAGAATGTTTACATCAATACATTTTAGACGGGGCAACATATAAACAAATGTCTTACCTGGACATTGTCTGGCTCCCTCAAGCAAAACGGACATAGAAAAGCTGGGGGTCCCAAACACACAGATTGTTATAGAATCAATGTTGTGCCCTGTAACAGATGAAAAGTAATATAAACAGTAAACATCCAAACAGTTATCAAGGGACAAATACTTAACTGTATTAATCTAGTTTTTATTCAAAGGCTTTCTGGAGTTTTTTTTATACCAAAAATGCCACTTTTTCTGCACATGCCAAACAATATAGTAGAAATAATCAGAATAGCAACGAAATGAGAAAAGCGACCACAGAATTCTCATACAAATGGGATTGAACCCAAAATAAAAGCGTTCTAGATAATAAAAAATTGTAACAAAAAGTTACAGAGAAGTCAAATTTTTTTGGAGTAAAAATCAAAAAAGAACACAAACACACTATACACAGTAAAAATTTGAAAAAAAAAGGAGGTCTGAACAGCACGGTATAATTAGCCAAAATATAGTAAAAGATTAGCATTGCTGGTATAGTTACATAGGCTGAAAAAAGACATGTGTCTGTCAAGTTAAGCCTTTCACACAACCACTACTGCTGTTGATCCAAAAGAAGGCAAAAAACCCAGTCTTTGAAGTTATGCAAAAAACTGATCAGATGACAGTCAAGTCTCTTCTTGTATGAAGTAGTAGTTTAGTTACCCACATATTAAGTCTTATAACCATTAATATTATGTTTTATCAGGAAGTCATCCAGTCGTTGTTTAAACGTCTGTACAGAGTCTGACCCAACCACCTCAACAGGCAGAGAATTCCACAGCTTTATTGTTCTCACTGTAAGAAACCCTTTCCTTTGCTTTAGGCTGAATTACCTTTCATCCAGTCTAAATGTTTGATCACCTGTCCTATGTATAGTTCTATTAATGAACATGTTTCCAGGCAATGGTTTATAATGGCCTTGTATATTTTTATATAGTTATCAGATCCCCTCTAAGGTGCTGTTTTTCTAAACTAAACAGGTTTAAGCTTGTTAGCCTTCACTCATAACTTAAATCTTTCATTCCCCTAATTACTTTAGTTGTCCCAAAATTGCAAGACATATTCAAGGTGCAGTCTTACCATTCTATATAGAGTCAAAATTATGTTTTCATCCCGAGAATGAATTCCACTTTTATTTTTTTATTTCAAAGTTTTTATTTTGAAAAATAATCAGCATAATAACACACTGCAAAGTAAGAAATGGCCTCGCAGGACGAACGGGTGGTAAACTCAGCGGGTCAAGGAACGGTCGGGCAATGGACAGCAGGTTGGTAAAACAGACCCCCTCAGCCTGTGTCCCACGGTATCGCGGCGCGGAAATCCTCCACAGGCCTGTCCTTGCACCTCTCCATACACCACTCCTGCAGTATGCAGTCCAGGGGAGACAAAGCCATGGCAAGGTTCCCTCTCACCCTGTCCAGGTCCCAAGGAAGATCAGCAGGCAGCACTCCATGTTCAGCTTTCCTTTGGTGAATCCACCAGTCAGGTAGGGTACAAGGCCGATTGAGAGGAGCCGCGGCCGCGTCACAGGACACCCCAGGAACCTCCACTTGCACTGCAGGCACATCAGGTAGCATCACCTCCTCACCACGTGGCTCCGGGGTCTACTCCGCATATATCTCTTCATCCACAACCCCCACGCAGCCACGAGGTAAAGCCTCCTCCACCTCCAGGTCCCGCGGGCGGTAGTCCAAAGCACTCCCGTCCCCCGTAACACTGACATTATCCGGCGCCAGATCCCCCATGTGAGAGGGCTGTCATCGTCCCCTTCCAGTAACGCCAGGCATGCGTCAAGGCTCACTATCATGGCCATTTTCACTTCAGGAGGGGGCATCTCGATGCCGGTTCTCACTGTCCGCGTCCAGCAGCTCCGTTTCGGTCCCAGCAGAGACAGGAAGCGGGGGCCCTCCGCCTCCACGGCCTCCAGCCTGGTGCCAGCTTGGGACGGGGCCCTCCAGAAGGTACCTCGAGGAGACATCCAGAGTCAGGAGGTGTGCCACAAAATGGCCGTCAGCAGCCTCGAGTAAAAAAAAAAAAAAAACGGCAGCAAATGCGTGTTTCTGGTCCGGTGGGGGGGAGACAGAACAGGCACCGGAGAGCTCTCCCTGACCAAAACTCAGCGAAAAAAAAAGTCCTCAAAACAGCTTTCTAGCTTTGGTGACTGCTGTTGACATTGCGCAATGTAACTTAGTTTGAAGTCTATGACTATTCCTAAATCCTTCTCCAGCTTTTATTTTCCCTAATTCTGTACCATTTAGGGTATAAGTTGCTGTTGTGTTCTTCACTCTATCGAGCATGCCTTTGAATTTATCTACATTAAATTTCATCTGCCATTTGAGCGCCCAGTCCTTCAATCTAAATCCCTCTTCAGCAAAGTAACATCCTCCTCACATTGTGTTACCTTTCTTAGTTTTATTTCATCTGCAAACACGAACACATATCTTTTGATGCCTATTCAAGATAATTTATAAATTGTATTCATCATAATGATATTATTACAATGCAGGTTCAATAATATCAAATAATATATGTTTGTGGGCATAATGTCTGTATATAAATTATGGTAGCATCTCTGTCCCATACAATGATTTTCATCATCCATAATACCCCGAATCTTATCCGTGTACAGTAGTGAATGTCTCCTGACTGTTGTAATGCACCAATATTTAATTAAACTTTCTTTTAAAGTAAGGGTGAGGACTCTTTCCATTTCCTTTACAGTCTTGAGGAGTGACAAGACTGAGGTCTAATTGACAAAGTTTTTGTCTTCCTTTAACAAAGCTATTTTTAGTATTAAATTGTTACATCCTCAGCCCCCGCAGAGCTGCCTGGGGGGGCTGGGAACCCAGTGGTGCCACTGGCTGGTCAAGTGCCATCAGTTGGTAATGGCCGACCAGCGTCTGAGGGGGCGGGGCCTGGCATGGTCACGAGGAGCCGTCTGGTTTAAAGCAAGGCGCGAGAGATTGCTCATCGCCCTGACGTGGAGTTTAGTTCCCGCATTGCCTGCTGTCTAGCATCATTACTTTGATTACCCAGATGCCGACTTGCTTGTTTGAGGACCCGGATTACGTTTTGACCCGGCTTTCCTTATTGACGATTCTCTTGCTATCCCCTTGGTGTATTGTCTGAACAACGTTCAGTATTCATGTTTATGTTCTACCGCTTGTGTGCAGTTTGGAGGTCTGCCCTCCTGTTTGGTAAACTCATCTCTCGCCCAAGGTCTCTGTTGACTAATCAATCTGGTTTGAGTCCTAATCACAAGGCTTCCAATTGTGTGTCTGCCCTCCAGGTCGAGAGACTTAGTAATCGCTCCAGCTGTCTATTATATGTTCATTCTGTTTGCAGCAATAACCACAAGTTCTCTGATTGTGTGACTGCCCTGCAGGTTGCTCATTTCACCAACCTCTCAAAAAACAAATCTACTATTCACAACGTCTATCTTGTACCAAGTCATGCTCATGTATCCATGCAATGTATCTATGTGAATAGAGTTATTGTGTTTTCACTAAGCGGCCTCTTGGTCTCAAAACCAATTGGGCTTTAGTGGTATTCAGGATTGTGTATAACCTCCCTGGATTGGGAGACTAGGCACTACAGTCCTCATTACTTTTGATGTTATAGAAATCTGTTCATTAAGATCCAAAAAACGCTAACCTGGGGTGAGCGCAGTAGCGTTCGTTACATGAATGGAGTCTATCATATCCAGCTTTGCTTGACCAGTTAACTAGCTTTTGCTTTAGACCCACCCACAATGCCAACATCTTAAACTACAGCAGCATTTTCAAGCTTTATATATATAGAATTCACATTATTCCTGCTTTTATGGAAAACTATGATATCCAGATAACCATCGTACTTTCGTTGCCATCATAAGTCCAGAATATCATATATTCTTATAAAACACAAGAAATATTGTAGGTTTTGTAAACATTTTTCAGACAGTCACCGCAGAGCCAGAACTTGTATCAAAAGCACAGTTCGGTTATTAATTGGTCCTTTCCCCATTACCTAATGTCAAGTATAGAATTATTGAGTTTTCCTAACAATGAAGTTAGAATTTTAGTAAAGTACTGGTCACAACTGGTAGAAGCACGAACTAGAAAGGAGACCTGTCTGGATCTGGCTATAACAAACAATGTGGATCTTTACTCAAATATTCAAATATGGGAGCAGTTGGGGAACAGTGACCACAATATGGTGTCTTTTGACAGAATCAAAAAAGCACATTCATAGGGGGCATGCTAAAACATTTATGGTTAAAAAGGCCAACTTCATTAAAATAAGGGAAGCTCTCAATCTCATTGGCTGGCAAAAACACAGGATAAGTGGAATATCTTTAAAACTATCACTAGATAAGTACACGTCCCAATATATTCCACTGTGTAATATATATAAAAGAAACAGACTGAAACCAATGTGGCTCAGTAGGAAGATAACCAAGCAAATGAAAAATAAAAAGGCATTTAAAACTTTTCAAACTGACTAATCTGAGGCATCCTATAAAGCATATAAGGCAGCCAATAAAGCATGTAAAAAAGTGTTTAGATGTTCTAAACTAGTAAATTAAAAAGAGATAGCCAAAGAGAGCAAGACCAACCAAAAGATTCTTTAGGTACATAAATTCAAAAAACCCAGCAAGAGTGAAACTGTAAGTTCACTGAAATCGGACTCAGGGGTGTTATTAACTGAAGATCAAGATAAGGCAGACATTTTGAATGATGATTATAGAGAAACCTATAACAGGAGACATGCAAATCACTGATAAAAAACCTTACAAATAAAATGTGATTGGCTGACTCAAGTAAATGTGTTGCAGCAACTAAACAAAGTGAATATGAACAAAGCCCCAGGGCCAGATGGCATTTATCCATGAGTACTGAGGGAGCTATATGTTGAAATATGTAAACCTCTGGTTTTTAATTCTTTATTTTTGTAGCTCCAAAGACAGGTATAGGAAACAAATATTCAAAAAGTGGCCTTTCAGGGCCATGATAGGTCATCTAGAAACACATAGGAGAAAATACAAATAACAACAAAGGCCAGCAGAGTAAGCAACAAGAAAAATAAACAAAAAGAACAGTCTGGGCATACAGCACAAATGAGCCGGTTAAGGTGGCAGAGGGGGCTTCGGGAAAAAACAGATGAGGTAGAGGAGAGAGAGAGAGAAACAAAACAGGGGATGAAGGGTGGGGATTGCCCAATTAAAATGCATTCTCAGCGCAACCCAGTAACCCAAGGGAAGACCGGGACCATGGAAGAGGCCAGAGGGCCAGAAAACCTGGGGCCAAGAGATACAGCCAGAGCCATGGTTGCCGCACAGATGGGGCTCCCAGGAAAACCCAGTGTCCCGCACACAACAACAAAAAGGGGGGGGGGGGTTGGAGAATCTCAATGCCCCAATAACTGGACAAAATAAAGTCTCATGGACCGACAGCAACGTCCGCTAGAAAAAAGAATGCCCAAGCAGAGAATACACATCAGTCAAACAGCGGGGAGGGGGTGTCAGCAGTAAGGGGGTGTAGGTCACAAGTCCAGGATCAGAAATGGGAGAAGACAGCGGGGATCAGCAGGGGGGCACATCTCAGTCAGTTTTGAACTATAAAGTGACACACATGACACCAACATCGCAAACCCTAGCGACCAAGGCCTTACAACTGTTGCCACAGAACCCCGGTGCCACTGGAGAGGGAAATTCAGCAAGATAACTCGTCAAGCCGCAGTGGAGAAGAGCCATGCCAGATGAAGAGGCCGCTTTAGCAGGATAAGGGAGCCAGGTACGGAGCTGAGCCTGCAGCGGAG
The DNA here is from genome assembly GCA_009667805.1 of Leptobrachium leishanense. Classification (NCBI taxonomy): domain Eukaryota; kingdom Metazoa; phylum Chordata; class Amphibia; order Anura; family Megophryidae; genus Leptobrachium; species Leptobrachium leishanense. Next base: position 117,651,263 of record CM019068.1, read on the forward strand.
CCACAGTTGCAGTAAATCGACCACCATCACCACACCACTCCGGCGCTCCAAAGGAAGGCAGGATGCTCGAGGGCCCCATCGAACCCCAACAGTCGATGGACCAGACTCCAACCCTGGGCGTAGTTAAGTCAGCAGCCCATCTGGCCGGGGGGGGGGAGCCATCCACGCCACTAGAATCACAACCCCTCTCAGCATTAGGGGCACCATAGGATCTCCCTCCCATTGGCTCCACCTCAGACTGCACAGCATCTACCAGTGCTGGGACCACCTCGTAGCACTATCCAGCCTTCCACCTGGCCAGAGACTAGGACTCACGGAACTTTGCCATCAGAGTCGCCAGCATACACCGCGTGAGTGGGTGCAAATCCAGGTGAGACATCTACGTGGAGAAGCAGGGTGGCCTCTGGATAAGGTGGTAACAGGCGAGTCGCTGGGGACACGGGACAGGGCAGACAGTCCAAGGTGATGCAGCAGGCTACAGAAATGGCCGCAAACCAGAAAAATTCTCCCTTTCATCTCACTTTCCAAATTGGCTATTTTGACTTAGAAATTTTCATTCTCCAGTCATTCTCCAGTCATTCTCCTGCTTTTCACGCTCTCTGAATAACCCTGTATCTAATCTTATTAAATGCAATTGCAATAATTAAATCTAAAAAATGTGCCCTTATGCCATACCTGCGCTTACGGATTTTATTTATTTAGTTTCATGTGCAGAACTTTATCATAAGAGAATTATATTCCAAGCAATCAAAATGCTCAATTACATCTATCACCATTCTAAAATAGCCACGATAATGCATTACCTCTCACTCTGCACCCCTGCTCTCTAACAACCATTGGAGGAACGAGGGTGAGAGTAGGGTGGAATGAACATGAAATGAAAACATGGAACAACAGTATCTTAACAGACTTTTGTCGTGTTTTGGAAAATTTATACTTTCATAATTTTGCTCCTAGCGTTATATTCGAGTCTTGAGTAATATTCTTATTTCCATAATGAATCACTACCCCTCGCATTATACTCGGGTCACGTTATACTCGAGTATCTACGGTAAGGGAAATCAAAGCAAAAAGAAGGATTTGGGAATAATCATAGACTTCAAAGTAAGCAACAGTGCCCAAAGTCAAACAGAGGTCGCCAAGGCCAGCAAGATATTGGCATGCAGTAAAAGGGGAATTCACGCTCGAGATGAAAACATCATTTTGCCTCTTTATAAATCGATGGTAAGACCGCACCTTGAATATGCCCAATTTTGGGCACTTGTTTTAAGAACGGATATGAGAAAGTGCAGAGATGGGCAACTAAATTAATCAGGTAAATGGAAGATTAAAATTTTGAAGAAAGGCTAACAAGCTTAAACTTTCAGAAGAAATGGCGTCTTAGAGGTGATCTCATAACATTATATAAATATATACAGGGCCATTATAAACCATTGTCTGGAAACTAGTGATGCACCGAAATGAAAATTTGGGACCAAAACCGAAAATGCATAAGGAGCTTGGCCGAAAATCGAAACCGATACTGAAAATGACTTTTTTATCAGACACATGTATACACAGAGTCACTGTAGACTAGACCCTTCACAAAACCCTGCAGCCCTCTATTAACCCTTCACAATGCAATCCCAATTTAACCCTGCAGCCCTGACTTAACCATTAACCCTTAGTGATTGCAGCCCTCAAGAACCCCTGTACAAAAACACCTCCAAAACCCTACAGCCCTCTATTAACCCTTCAATCCGAAAACCTACATTAACCTTTGCAATAAAAACAGTAACATTAACCCCTTTATAATACATTTACTCTGCTTCACATAAACAATGTTAATTTTTCAAGGTAAAGCAAGCTTTTATCAATCTCAAAATGTGTCATTTTTTTGTAGTGTATGTGTATATGCATAGCTTTCTAACATATATAATATATATACACATAAGCTGCATACACAAAACTCATGGATAAAAAACACTTACTCAGATGTGTCCCCAAAGTTCCAGGCTGCTAGATCGAAGTAACCACACTCTCCTTGTAGTTTTGCTTCTCTGATGCTCATTCACAGGTCGTCGTCTCCATGGATCCAATGCAGCCCTTTTCTGGGTGCAAGGATGTTGGGTAGTACCTGAATTTAGAATGGCTAAGAATGCCTGGATGCAGGGATATACTACTATCATGGGTTTATTAAATCGGCAGCTTAAGACATAAAAACAATAAAAGCAATAAAAAGGTGGGTATAGAGTCCTCCAATACGCGTTTCACTGGCCCCAGGCCAGCTTCATCAGTTGGATGGCCTCTATGTATTAACTCGGCTCTTTTAAACTGTAGAAAACGGCGCAAATCTTTCACTTTCTCGTTTCACGGCGCATGCGCGCAGTTCAGTTTTTCGCAGGTAGGCACTGTTCCGTCTCCGGATGATGATGTCATCTTGGTTGTCCTCCGGCCTGGTCTTATCAGCGGGATTCGGTATCTCACCTGATGGATTTCAGGCGTGCAGGCTGAAAATGTCTCCTTATGTCCATGATGGACTTCGACGGCACGTATATAAAATATTAATTATTAAAATGAGATGCACAACTCTTCGGTATCTAATATCAACCTGATTGTAATTGTAATTAGGTGCACAGAAATGGGTATCCTCAGAGAAGATTGCATTTGGAAACAGATTGCGCATGAAAACATTGCATAGTTAAAAAAGGGATAAAGGAATATATTATCCTTGGAGAGGATTACATTTGGAAATAGATTGCACATGATGTATTGCACGTAAAAACAGATTGCATTATATTGCATATTACAAACCAGATAGCATTTAAACAGATGCTGCTTAGTTCTAGAGCGAGTTGCACTTGGGATAGGATTGCACCTGATTGCACTTGATATCTTGCACATAAAAAGAGAATGCATCATATTGTATAGTTTTCAAACCAGGTAGCATTTAAACAGATGCTGCTTAGTTCTAGAGCAGGATTGCATTTGGGGTTGGATTGCACCTAATTGTATGATATTATTTGGAAACTGATTGCCCATGATCTATTGCCCAAAAAGAGAATGCATTGTATTGAATATTTAAAAACAGTGTTTAAACAGATGCTGCTTAGTCCTCGAACAGGTTGCATTTGTGGTAGGATTACACCTAATCATATTATATTGCACATACAGAGGGATTGCCTATTATGGCATATTTAAAAGAGGATATGGGAATGTGTTACCATTGTATTGGATTTTGGATTGCACAGGGTGCTATATTGTATATAAAAAGAGATTACATTCTTTTGCATATTACAGACCAGATAGCACTTAAACAGATGGTCCTTTGGACTTGGAATAGAATTGTCCCTGAAAGGATAGGATTGGAGACTGAGATCACTTGGTGTAGATTGCATTTCTGATTAGTACGTGTATTGGAGATATATAGATGACATCTTCATGATCTGGGGAGGAGAACAGAGCCTAGAAAGATATTTAGAAGAAATGAATGTAAGAAATGAGAACTTCAAACTAGACAAGTGGAGTAAAGAAGAGGCGGACTTCCTCGATTTGACCATCTATCCAACTGGCGAGAGACTAGCCACCAGAACCTTTTTTAAGAAAGTTGACTGCAAAAACTTCATCGAGAAGACAAGCTGTCATTTGGAACGTTGGTTGGAAGGTGTACCTAAGAGCCAGATCATGAGGATATGGAGGAACTGCACCAACCTTGATGAATTGGAAGAACAAGCGGATAAGCTCCAGAAAGCTTTTGAGGAAAGGGGCTATGATAGACATCAGTTAGAAGCAACCAAGGAAGAGATAAGAAAAAGCGACAGGAAAGACCTCCTAGAATACAGAAATAAAGAGAATGTTATGAAGAAACCCCAACATCCCCTGATCTTCACATACAATCAACAGAACAAGGCAAATAGGAAAGCAGTCAACAAGTACCGGCCTATTCTTAGACAAGATCCAGTACTGTCAGACATCCTCCCGGAGAAACCACGATTTATATGTAGAGGAACAGGGAACCTGAAAAAGATGGTCACTAAGAGCAAGTATCCAGAACAAAAAGCCAAGAAAGAATATTATCAGAGAAGGGATTCTACGGCTGCGGCAATTGCTTGAGATGCAGAAGCACTGGCAACAAAAAAAGGCTTATAAAGGAAGTCGAGAATAGAGGTGGAAAATGAAAGATCCGGGATGTCCTTACTTTCTTTTCCAACAACGTCATATATCTGTTAATTTGCCCCTGTGGCTTAAAATATGTTTGAAGGACCACAAGAGCTCTGAATGTGAGGATAAGGGAGCACATTAGAAATATCTCCAAGGGTTTGGAGACACACAGCGTCCACCCTACATTTTAAAAAAGCACATAATTGTGATCCTAAAAATCTACAGTTCTTGGCATTAAAGAGGGTACAAGGCCAAAGAAGAGGGGGTGATATGACCAAACCTCTAGGAAGAGAAGAAATGAGGCTGATTTATGATTTTGAAACACTACACCCTGCTGATCTAAATATGGACTTTAAATCTGCCGCTTCCTCTGAAAATACATATAGATTCAAAACCAGCTACGGATAAAGAGAACTCCTCCACCCAAGTCCCTCATTGCCCCTACTCCTGTCAGAGACTCACAGGGTTATCCAAAGAGATTCGAAAAGTCACCGCACGTTCGGTGACTTTTCGTTCTCTTCAATTCGGTTCCTTTTGCCGATTGCATTTCGGTGACCCTGCGGTGTATTCAGCAAACAGCACAGGGTCCCCGAATTGCAGGGAAAAGCTGCCGTAAACTCACCGAAAACTAACCGAATGCACGCTGAAAACAAGCAAAAACATCTGGATTAACCTTCGAAGAGGAGCCGAACAGGAGCCGAAAAGGAGCCGAATCACACAGAGCCGAAGCAGCTGTGACGTAGAGGAGGCAGTGAATAAATTAGAAAAACCATTTGTATGAATCTGGGAAAAAGAACGCTGTTTGCAAAGAACTACTGAGCGAAAATGTCTGAAATTTTCACAGGAGGTCCAGGGAATGATAATAAAGAGGGCTGTTACAAAAAAAATAAGTAAACTGAAAAAAAAAAAAAAAAAATCGGACTTTTAATTTTTTTTTTTAAAAATTCAGAAAAATGCTTAAAGTATCCTAAAAAATCTATAAATAAAGAGACTTTTTGCTGCAGAATTTTATAATCAATGGTTTATTAGATATTGAATTAAAACGGGAATATTTTTAACATTGAAGTCTATGGGATTCTCCTGAATAAATTTGCCGAATTAAACCACTGAATGGCAGAGCATTAGGGGAACCTTTCACTGCTGGTTTGTGTTCTCTGAATAGCCGAAGCAGTGCTTTTTGATGGGGATTTCACTGCCCTCGAACAGGCACCGAACAGGCACCGTATGTGCAGGCAATTCGCCAGGATTTGGAGAATTGCCTGCTCTCTGGATAGCCGAATGGCCAGGAAAGGTAACCGAACACTGATTTTCAGCGTTCGGTTACCTTTCTCAAGCAATTCGAATCTCTTTGGATAACCCTGTTAGTCTCCCACTATATCATATTCCCCCTCCCCTGCATGGTCCTGCCCACATGGCCCCAATAGGCCACCAACACTTATGGAACGAAGGTACACCACCTGCCATCCATAACTCCACTGCTTGCCCAACATAGGGAACCCTAGGAGCCATCTAAGTTAGGGGGTTAGACGCATAATACCTCCCCCTTTTTTAACATAAAACCTCACCCAATCTGGAAATACACTTTGTTTCAAACACCGAGGACGACCCAATCTGGAAATACACTCGGTTTTAAATACCAAGTTTATCCTCCCTCAAAATATCCTGTTCCAAAGAGGCTATCCCCCCTAAGTGTAATGTAACATCATGCGAGACCCGATTTTGGGCTCTATTACATTCTTTGCGCAAACGTTAACGCGTACGCAAAAACGCATTAACGCGAGGGGAAAAACCATTCGCGCAGAACGTCGTATTACAATGTTCGCACAAAAAATGCGCGTTAACGTCTACTGCGGGTGAACCTGTGCGAACGCTGCGCGAGCTTACTGTACTTTGTGCGTCCTATACTTAACATTGTGAGCGCAAATGTGTTTGTGCGCTGGTACGCGGATGGTATTACAATCTATTCGCAAATTTTGATGGACAACTTTTGCGCACATAATTTTAACGTTTCTGAAAAGCTGGTGTTAATGTCAAATCTGAACGTCCTGGCCGAAACCAAATACACCAGCACAAAAAAAAATACAGCTAAGTATAGTTACACATTCTACCCATACCCAAACAATAAATTTGAGAATTTGTGCATGTTTATATTATTGCTGTAGCATGTATACTCAGATTGACTTTGACAGGCGCAAAAACTTAAGTGGGTCAATTAAGGTAAATTAAAGTACTTAATTCTGATTGGCTGAATCCCGAGAAAAAAAATGTCCGCACACTGATTTCCGCGCGCTACGTTACTGCTCGTGTATTTATCTGCGTTGTGCGCTTTCCTTTTACTTGCGTTATTTTTTGACAGATGAAAAAATGCGCGAGGATTGTTAATACCACCGTTAATTTTCACACGTTACCGCTGAAAGCTGTGCACAAAATTTATTGCGTTGCGTGCGCGTTTTTGAGCGTTTAGAGCCCTTTGAGAGTAATCATTCTCACTGGGACAAATAGCCCCTGGTGCAAATTTATACAACATCCCCTCCCACAATCCCACTGCAATCTGTCTCTATATGTGCAACCTTATCCAATACACGTACTAATCAGAAATGCAATCTACACCAAGTGATCTCAGTCTCCAATCCTATCCTTTCAGGGACAATTCTATTCCAAGTCCAAAGGACCATCTGTTTAAGTGCTATCTGGTCTGTAATATGCAAAAGAATGTAATCTCTTTTTATATACAATATAGCACCCTGTGCAATCCAAAGTCCAATACAATGGTAACACATTCCCATATCCTCCTTTAAATATGCCATATTAGGCAATCCCTCTGTATGTGCAATATAATATGATTAGGTGTAATCCTACCACAAATGGAACCTGTTCGAGGACTAAGCAGCATCTGTTTAAACGCTATCTGGTTTTAAATATGCAATACAATGCATTCTCTTTTTTATGTGCAAGATATCAAGTGCAATCCTATCCCAAGTGCAACCTGCTCTAGAACTAAGCAGCATCTGTTGAAATGCTATCTGGTTTGTAATATGCAATATAATGCAATCTGTTTTTACGTGCAATACATCATGTGCAATCTATTTCCAAATGTAATCCTCTCCAAGGATAATATAGTCCCTTATCCCTTTTTTAACTATGCAATGTTTTCATGTGCAATCTGTTTCCAAATGCAATCCTCTCTGAGAATAGCACATACCCATTTCTGTGCACCTAATTACAATCCGGTTGATATTAGATACCAAAGAGTTAAACAACAATGTGCAACCTTTAGGTGCATCTCATTTTAATAGTTAATATCTTATATACGTGCCATCGAAAAACATCATGGACATAAGGAGACATTTTAATATTGTCATGAAGACTGCACGCCTGAAATCCATCAGGTGAGATACCGAAACCCGCCGATAAGACCAGGCCGGAGGACAACCAAGATGACATAATCATCCGGAGACAGAACAGCGCCTACCAGCGAAAAACGGAACTGTGCAGTGAAACGAGAAAGTGAAAGATTTGCGCCGTTTACTACAGTTTAAAAGAACAGAGTTAATACATAGAGGCCATCCAACTGATGAAGCTGGCCTGGGGCCAGTGAAATGCGTAATGGAGGACTCTATACCTACCTTTTTATTGCTTTTGTATGTTTTAACCCATATGTAAGCTGCCGATTTAATAAACCCACGATTTTGGTATATTCCTGCATCCAGGCATTCTTAGCTATTCTAAATTCAGGTAATACCCAACATCCTAGTACCCAGAAAAGGGCTGCATTGGATCCATGAAGACCATGACCTGTGAATGAGAAGCAGAGGAGCAGAGGAAAGAAAACCAAAATGAGAGTGTGGTTACTTCGATCTAGCAGCCTGGAACTTTGGGGACACATCTGCTTAAGTGTGTTTTATTCATGAGCTTTGTGTATGCAGCTTGTGTGTCGCACCCCTAATCCCACTCTCTTTCTTGGAGGCACAAGAAAGATAGAGACCCAGGGCCGGATTTGCACCTTAGGAGCCTGTAGGCACAGAAATGTGGAGCGGCCCTACCCCCCCCCAAAAAAAAAGGAAACATGCCAAAATTACTATTTAAATTTTTGTTTGGGGCTAAGAAAACTAAAAGAAAAATACATTTCAAAAACTGTTTTCCTCCGTGCTCAAATCAAAAGAAGAGGCGGAATCTGTTGCTTTAGTTGCAGTTACAAGTATTTATAAAGCGCCAACAAATTCCTTAGCGCTGTACAGTGGGAGAAACAGAATAACACATATACATATATGTTACACACACGGAACCAAAGGAGTGAGGACCCTGCTCAAGAGCTTACAATCTAAGAGGAGAGGGGTGACACATTAGTTGAGGGCGAATACAGGGCCAGCCCGACAATGGAGCAGTGTGGAGAGCAAGGGCTATACAGAGAGCAAGGGCTGTCTTATATAAAGCTATTTGCATTGTATTTTGGTGTATATCTTACAGAGAGTGTGAGCAGCCTTATATACAGATATGTGCTTTGTATTTACGTATATAGGGCAGTCAGGGCCGGCCCAAGACATTGTGCTGCCTGGAGCGAAGGATGAAATGCCGCCACCCAAAATACACCCACATCCATTATGTTATATTTATAACCAAGATCCAAGTATAAGACTATCAGGGTTATTCAAAGAGAATCAAAAAGTCGCTGCACGTTCAGTGACTTTTCGTTCTTTTCAATTCAGTGCGATTTGGCGATCCCATTTCGGCGACCCTGCAGTGTATTAAGCAAGCACCACAGGGCCATCGTAGTGCAGGGAAAATCTGCTGCAAACCCGACGAACATTCACCGCAAAACCCGGCGTACGCACACCAAAACCCGCAAAAACTTCTGGATTAACCCCGCCGAACACGCCGAGAAACCCGAGCTGCCGCCAATCACAGCGCAGAGCAGCCGCCGGAAAAACCCGACACCACAGACGAATGGAGTGAAGAAAAAAAAACAGTACGCTTGAATGTTTGAAAAGTGAAACACTGTTTGCAAAGAAACTACAGAACGAAAATGTCTGAAATTTACATATAAAATCCAATGCATGATAATAAAAAGGGCTGTTACAGAAAAAAGAAAAACGATTTAAAAACAAAAAAGGAAAAAAGTTTCACTAAAAAATCCTGAAAAATGCTTAAAAGATCCTAAAAAAATCTATAAATAAAGAGACTTTTTACTGCAGAATATTATAATCACCGGTTTATTAGATATTGAATTAAAACGGGAATATTTTTAACATTGAAGCTATGGGATTCGCCTGAATAAACCTGTTGAATGAAACCACCAAATGGCAGGGCAATTCGGCAACTTTTCATTGCTGGTTTGTGTTCTCTGAATAGCCGACGCATTGCTTCTCTATGGGGATTTCACTGCCCTCGAACATGCAACGAACAGGCACCGTATGTGCAGGCAATTTGCCAACATTTGGCGAACTGCCTGCTCTCTGAATAGCCGAATGGCCAGGAAAGGTAACCGTACGCTGAATTTCACTGTTCGGTTACCATTCAGCCACAATTCGGATCTCTTTGAATCACCCTGTAAGTATTACTTTTTTAATAACATTTGAGAATCTCAATAATAGGTGGCATGCATTTTCCTTGGGCTAACACTTACATAAATACATACAGATTCACTCTTTGACTGCCAAAACAGACCACAGCACAAGCAGAGATCTGCAGCCAGAAACTGGTCAATGTCTATAAGCTATTAAAGGAGATCATACAGAACATATCAAAAAGGTATAGCATAAATAATTGTCTCAATCATGCGCAGTCAAGTTGAACTGTGTATAGGTCCATCAAAGCAGTGATCTACATTTAACATTAATAAGTAATCTAAATAAATATATATTAATGCAGGAGTCAGCAACCATACCCCCCCTCCCCCAGATGTTCTAAAAATACAACTGCCATTATGCTCAACTGCTCATTAGATTGAGCATTATGGGGAATATAGTTCCAGAACATCTGGAGGGCTGAGACTGCTGAGCCTGGTCAATGTTGACGCTATTTGATTGCAATACAAATCTAATCCATATATTAAAACCTTTGACTGTATACCCACAAGCTATAACAACTGGAAGAAACCCTGGAGGGCAGAATTTAGGCTAGGGTCAGACAAACGCATTTTTCGCGTTGTCCGCGAAAAAGTGCGTTCGAACGAATGGACGTATTTTTTCAGGGAATACACGATAGCGGTCATACGATGCGCATTTTCATCCGTGATTTTATTGTTGTGGAGCTCTGATACGCTTATACACATGGCACATTACTGTATCACAGAGCTCCACAACAATAAAACTCACAGTAATGTGCCGTGTGTATGAGTATCACAGAGCTCCACAGCCCCCAGTAAATTTCTCCCCAGTTCATTTAATTTCACACCATCCCTGCTCACACACACACAGTCCCTGCACACAAAAACACAGTCCCTACACACACAGTCCCTGCACACACACACACACAATCGCTCCACACACACACACAATCCCTACAATCAATCCCTGCACACACACACACACAGTCCCTGCACATACACACACACGCAGTCCCTGCACAGACACACACAATCCCTACACAATCAATCCCTGCACACACACACACACAGATTTGTGACATACTTGTCCTCACCCTGGAACCTCACCCTTGCTGCCTCCGTGGTCCAGCTGATCTCTCTCCCTCCCTGCACGTGCTGGACACTTCCAGCACATGAGCAGGGTAGGCTCTGCTTGCTGCTGTGAGAGGGGGCAGGGCCAGCATGTCCCATGTGAGCAGGCAGCCTCGTCTCCTTTCCCCCCCGGCGGGGCCTACACTTCCGGCGCAGCATGTGGGAGTTTGATCCCACACGCTGCCGAGTGAATGGGAGACACTTTGCCAGACCCCTGCAAGGCCAATCTGGGCTCCCCCACCCATCCGGGCCCTCGGGCAGTGCCTGAGTGCCCGATGGGTCAGTCCGCCCCTGATGTCAGCACAAAAGCTGGGTGAGAAGTAAGCTAAAGTGGTCAGGGTGTGAAGAGTGTCCCTTTACAATAATCTCATGAACAAACTGAGCGGGAGGAGGGTCTGGAGGTGGAAGGGAGTGAGTTTGAGCAAGGGACTTGACCAGAGTATGAGAGGGACGGGGTTTGGGAAAAGACCGGACCTGAGTGTGGGAGGGAGTTTGTTGTATGGCCCTGCACCAAAGGGAGAGAATGGGAGCTGCAGACAAAAGGGGATGGCAGGCATGTTGGGGTGGTGGGACAGGACTCCAGCTTCAAGTAAGTATAAAACACCAGCGTTACAGTGCCCATCCCCAGTGGCAGTATCTCAGGGTTTGTGTTATAGCTGTCACATTTTCCCTGGTTTTGGCCGCGCCCCCTGGTGGTGAAGGGTCTCCATGTCTGTTTTCCCCTGTGGTGTGTTTGGCTGTGATGTCTGGGGCTGATCTAGGGTTCTGTTGTGATCTTCTGGTCTGGGGTCACATGGCCCAATCACACAGACCCACTCCCTATATATATCCCAGCAGCACAGAGCCTCATGAACGGTTTGTAGAGTTTCATGGTGGTTGTGTCCAGTTCCTGTTCCCAGTGTTGCTGAAAAGCATTCCTGTCCAATTTTATTCTGGTTTTGACCTCGGCTGTATTTCCTGATGATCCTTTTCTGCCTACTCCTGGTTCTCTGTATGCTGATCTGTTGCCAACCTTTGCCTGTATGACCATTCTTATATGTTTCATGTTTCATGTACCTTCTTTGTCTTAGTTTATTATTATTATTATTATTATTATTTATTTATAAAGCGCCAGCAAATTCTGCAGCGCTGTACAATAAGCACAGTACAGACAGGGTTACAATACATTGAACAACATTTGACAAACAGTACAGGAGGAGATGAGGGCCCTATTCCCATAGGAACTCACAATCTAGGAGTTTAGAATACTCAGAGGCCACATACAAGGACCTCTTTAGTATAGTCTTTCTGTATGTCTTGTTAACTCTCGCTCTTCTTGTTCCCCCTGCTCTGTTATTACTTTGTGAGGGTTTCTTAGATAGAATTCATTCCCAGCATATGGATCCCTTTAATTTTCTCCCTGGCCCTCCTGTCCCTTGTGTCTCAGTCTGGTTTCTGCTTAGCCCTAGAATCTGTATTATTGACCTGTCCTGTATCAAGTCTGCAGCTCACCTGCCTAAAGGGCTACACTCCTTGTTCCAAGCCACCATGATGGCCCAAGCGGGTGCCAATCGTTACATTACAAACCATCCATTCCTGCCCGTAGGTGAGCTTACTGTATTTAAATCTGTGCTCCAAATAGTGCTTGATTTGCTTATGGAACTGAAGAGGTTAATTCTTTCTCTCAGTGTGCATAATTATGCAGTTCCTCCCAGCAGAGTCTCTGGGGGACCTCCCATGTCTGAAAGAGAGAGGCATAGGTTATTTAACCTCTGCTATTACTGCAGTTCTGCAGATCATAAAATATTTTGCTGTCCGGTCAGAGCCAGCAGGTCTGTTCTCAGAAGGGTGAGACCCTGGTATCCACGTCTTGCAGCCGTAGTGCTGACTTTAATGCTGGGACCTCTGTTTCTATGCCATGCAGGGGTGTTGCGTATTCCATGTGTGCCAATAAAGCCAAAGTTGTTCACCCTCATGGCAAACTCCCTGCTTCCATGTTACACAGTGGATCACTGTTTCCCAGACCATGTAATGCCACAAGTGTCCAGGGTGGCGCTGTTGCCACAGGTACACAGTGTAACTGCAAAACTGTCTGCTCTGCAGATTGTAGTGTGCCCATGTCCCACAGTGGAGCCACTGAAGTGCAACCCCGAGTATTCACTGCTCTGCCCATGTCTAGCAGCGAGGCTGCTCTGCCCATGCCTAGCAGCGAGGTTGCTCCCTGTGTGCCAAGTAGCGAAGCAACTGTGCCTATGTCCCACAGTGGAGCTTCTATTTCTGGTAACATGCCAGGGAAATCTAGACCTGGTCAAATGCTGGTTATGTCATGTTATGGCTGTATGCCTGTTGCTGGTGATATGCCAGCCTTGCCTGTTATTGGCGATATGCCATCTATGTCCGTTCCTGGTGGGAGGCCAGTTATTTCTCATTCTGATGAAGTGTCTATCATGTCTCATTTGGGCAATGAGCCCTTCATGTCTGTTTCTGCTGGCGAGCTGCTAGTCATGCCAATGCCGAGCTACGAGTCAGCAGTGCCAATGTCGAGCTACGAGTCAGCTGGGCCAATGCCGAGCTACGAGTCAGCTGCGCCCATGTTATGTTGCGAGACAGCTGCACCCATGTTATGTTGCGAGACAGCTGTGCCCATGTTAGGTTGCGAGACAGCTGTGCCCACCTTGAGTTGCGAGACAGCTGTGCCCACCTTGAGTTGCGAAGTAGCTGTACCCACGCTGAGCTTCGAGGAAGCTGTGTTCACGTCAGGTTACAAGACCACTGTGCCCATGTCTCACAGTGGGTCCATTGATGCTAAACCCAGGTGTGGGTTCGAGAAGTCTACATCTTGTGGTAGTACTTACATAGCCAAGTCTGCCCCTACCATTGCCATGTCATGTGGGGTGGTCACCTTGCCCAAGCCCGGGTCTAGGAGAAGACGTAAAAAGGTGACCAAATCTAACTGTTTTGGTTAGAATGATGCCAAGACCCCACAACCCCGTCATGTTCCCGAGGGGTATGTACAGTCGCCCTTTGGGTTGTTGTTCTGGAAAGAGCACTGGGGTAGGATCGAGAAGAACCCTCATAGATGGAGGTGTTTCGGGGAGGATTTTGACGACTCTGAGGAGCGGGACCCTAATGGATTCTGGTGACTAGTCTTCATGATCTGTTTCCTGATTTCACCAGTCATGTTTTTTGTGTTAGGTGCCCGGAGGTCACCCGTAAACTGGGGGTTTGTCACATTTTCCCTGGTTTTGACCACGCCCCCTGGTGGTGAAGGGTCTCCATGTCTGTTTTCCCCTGTGGTGTGTTTGGCTGTGCTGTCTGGGGCTGATCTGGGGTTCTGTTGTGATCTCCTGGTCTGGGGTCACATGGCCCAATCACACAGACCCACTCTCTCTATATATATATCCCAGCAGCACAGAGCCTCATTTTACGGTTTGTAGAGTTTCATGGTGGTTGTGTCCAGTTCCTGTTCCCAGCGTTGTTGCAAAGCATTCCTGTTCAAGTTTATTCTGGTTTTGACTTCGGCTGTATTTCCTGATGATCCTTTTCTGCCTACTCCTGGTTCTCTGTATGTTGATCTGTTGCCAACCTTTGCCTGTATGACCATTCTTATATGTTTCATGTTTCATGTACCTTCTTTGTCTTAGTTTAGAATACTCAGAGGCCACATACAAGGACCTCTTTAGTATAGTCTTTCTGTATGTCTTGTTAACCTCGCTCTTCTTGTTCCCCCTGCTCTTTTATTACTTTGTGAGGGTTTCTTAGAAATCATTCCCAGCATAGGGATCCCTTTAGTATTCTCCCTGGCCCTCTTATCCCTTGTATCTCAGTCTGGTTTTTGCTTAGCCCTGGAATCTGTATTATTGACCTGTCCTGTATCAAATCAGCAGCTCACCTGCCTAAAGGGCTACACTCCTTGTTCCAAGCCACCAGGATGGCCCAAGTGGGAGCCAATCGTTACAATAGCGCTGCTAGAGTTGTAAACTGAATAAAATCAAACTAGATATGTCTGACATAATGCTAGAACTAAATCATACAGAGTAAAGCAGCTGCACGTCTTCTGCAATCAGCTCCGAAGCAGAGTCAGGGGTTACAACTTTTAAATCAGTCTGGATCTAAACAGAGTGTGCTGTACACAAATGGATTAAATCGACAACTGACTAATCGATAATGAGAATAGCTGACAACTATTTTCATTATCGATCGATTAGTTGTTTCAGCCCTAATCCTAATTTCAACACAGGACTCGGAGGCTCATATTTGCTTTTCTTTCTTTATTAATTTCCTCTCAGCAGCATTGAAGAGGTTAACAATTCTGAAAAAAGCTTTTTCCCTACAACAGGGAGCATATCACATAACAGTCCCACCCTACTGTCCCATGTGATGTAGCCCCACCCTGGGGACAGCCCACCCTGGGGACAGCCCGCCCTCTTTCTTGCTGCTCCTCTTGGCAGATAAATACACCTGTTATTACTCTCTGTGTTTTTGTGCATTTTCTTTAGATTTCTCAGCTGTTTCTGCTGGACACCGTCTTATGCCGACACAAATCGCGGAGGTCATGTCCAGTGCGGCTCTCGGCATGGGGACACTCCGTCCCTGGCGCCGATTTACCTGTTTGCTCATGCGCATCTCTTACATTGCCCTGCTTCGCTTGTCTAGCTACCTGGGTTACCCCATTGCGGCACTGTGCTCCCTGCTCCCAAGTCCCCGGCCTCTTTGCTTCCACGCGGCTTCCCCATCGCATCGGCTGCTTCCCGTGGTTCGTCAGAAGCTCCACCCATTCCACGCGACGGTGCCATCTTCCCTGCATTATTCACCACGCTGCTTCGAACGGACAAGATTCCCACACTCAGTCCCGCCAGACCCGCTCTGCCTCCGAAAACAGCTCCCTACACCCCTCCACTGCTGGAGATGGTGCATCGGGGGCCTCATCGACCTCCTCTCAACCCCGCAAAACATCCAGCAGTAAGACCGCGGCCCGCTTTGCTGCTCTGGAATCCTCGCTCCGCTCGTCTATTGCCTCCACTCTGTCTGCGGCAGTGGCTGATATGGGGATATGAAAAGGTCATTATCATTGATGATGCAGACCCTACATAATCTATCACTGGTGCTACACGAGGGGCTGGCAACCCCGCATCACTACCTGAACAGAGCAGCGGGCATAGCTCCCACAAGAGAGCCCCTGACCACGGGGACGACCAAGCATTTCATGATGGACGACCCAAAAACCGGTGTCCGCTCCCCAAAAGGGCCGCCTCAGGACGTGGGGATCCTGAGAGTGGGGAGGATGAAGGGGATGACCCCATTGAGATTCACGCACCTGACGATGATACTGACCTCCTCGAGGTAGACCCTTTTGACAGGAGAAACAATTTATGATCCTATGGGCAACCCTTTATTCAACCCTAAAGATATTTCCCACCCAAATTCTACAGCTTGGTAACCCCAACCCCACGTAGAAAGATGGGTGGACGCATTTATGCACTGTCCAATGGACAAGTCCACCCGCTCTAACATGAGAGCTGAATGCCCTAGGCCCACCACCTCTGGCATAACCTGTGTAACCCCCGGGGTGGAGGTTGAATTTCTGGATTTTATGGCAGAGAAAGGTTTGTCACCTAAACAGGGTATCGACTTCACCTTACGCACGTGCCAAGATAAAGTGCTGGATATTGCTGGGCCCTTGGTACGGGTCTTTGATATTGTAGAAGGGGAAAAATTGACCAATACCCTCCTTGATCACACCAAGATTGGCTGGCTACAGAGGGCTCTTTCCCTCCTGGGTAAGGCCAACTCAGCTTTGGCAGCGTAACGCAGAAAGACAATACTGCTCAAAATTAACCCGAAACTATCTAAAATGGTGCAATCCGACCTGGCGACCCAGGCTCAAGGCGATCTCTTAGGAGAGAAGTTCATTAAGCACTTAAATACGTATGTGGGGGCTTTCTCTGACCTAAGCAAAGTTGAAACCAACTTCGATAAAGTATTCCCTGGACGTGACTCTCACAGGGCTGGCAGAGGAAGGGGCCGCTCTGCCGGCCGCGCTGGTTATCCCCGCTACTCTGGCCCTGCATTCCACAAGAGAGCTGCTGAAGCTGCATCAGGATCACACTTCTTCCCTTCCCGAGCCAGACCCTGGCGCTTCAGAGGTTACCCTGCTTACTGCAGTGCTCCCGCCTCCAGACGGTCTGCAGGTAAGACCATTTCAACTTATCTCCCCCTCATGGGTACAAGTGGGAGGCCAGTTGGGTCATTTCCTACCCCGATGGCAACTTCTTACCAATGACACCTGGGTATTGGCCATAGTAGCTGGGTTCACCATGGACTTTGTAGACACACCATTACAATGTGCTCCCCCAGCCCCCCTCAATTTCCCACTGGACCAGAGGATTCTGATCCGGGAGGAAATTCAAGATCTCCTCCGCAAGGTTGCAATAGAACCAGCGTCTCCATCTCCGCAAGCGTTCTGCAGCAACCTCTTCCTGGTGGTCAAAAAGGGTGGGGGCGCCCGCCCAATTATCAATCTCCACAAACTCAACCTGTCAGTTGTGTACCACCATTTCAAAATGGAGGACATACATACGCTTCAGCACGTACTCATGCAAGGCGACTGGATGGTCAAGTTGGACTTGAAAGACGCATACTTGTTGGTTCCTGTCCATCCATCTCATCACGATTTCCTTCAGTTCTGATGGGACAACAACCTCTGGCGTTTCACGTGTCTGCCAGTCGGTCTCTCATCAGCTCCGTGGTGTTTCACAAAGCTGATGAAACCGTTGGTTGCCTCCCTCCACTCGAGGGGGGTTCGCTTGATCAGCTATCTAGACAATGTCCGACTGATGTCCCAGTCAGAAACCACCCTGGTAACTCATCTTCAATGGATGGTGGCGTTGCTCCAAGAACTAGGCTTCCTGGTCAACTAAGAAAAGTCTCTCCTGACCCCCACACACAGGATCGAATTCCTGGGTCTGTTAGTGGACTCTTGCACCCTGCTCCTGTACCTTCCAGATTCCAAGGTGACCACCATCCGGAAAGAGACTTCCCTCCTCGTCCACCGCTCGTCCACAATGTTGTGATCCCTGGCCCGGGTGATAGGTTTACTGGCGGCGGCTCGCCTGGCAATAGTCCCGGCTCCACTTCACTATCGAGCCCTCCAACAATTGAATGCCCATTCTCTCCGGGTGGGCCTGGACTACCCAGACATGGTTATTCTGTCGGAACCGTCCCGTCAGGACCTGACTTGGAGGCTGCATCACATGGCGGACTGGAACTGCAAAGTGATTTTTGCCCCATGCCCGGAGGTGATCATGGACTCGGATACCAGCAGACTGGGCTGGGGTGCCCACTGCGATGGTCTGGAAACGGGGGTCAGGGGGTCAGTGGTCCTCCCAGGAAGCCACACTTCACATCAATTCCCTAGAATTACTAGCAGGCCTCTTCGCGATCCGTTGCTTCACCAGGGATACTGCCCGCCGCCGCATCCTCCTCCGCATGAACAACTTTCTGGCTGTCAGATACGTCAATGCCATGGGGGGTCCCAGGTCAGAATCTCTCACCCTCATGGCATCCCGGCTCTGGGACTACTGCCTGCAACACGACATCTGCGTCCAGGTGCAATTTATCCCGGGTTTGACCAACACTTGAGCGTTGGTCCAGACACCTGTCGGATTCCGGGGACTGGCGGATTCCATCGTCTGTGTTTTCCAGACTTGCCTCTCTGTGGGGACCCCTACACTGGGACCTCTTTGCGTCCCGGCTAAACGCCCACGTTCCAGACTTCTGCAGCTGGTGGCCGGACCCGGACGCACAGGCGACGGACGCCTTCCTGCAGGATTGGTCGACAGCATGACACTACGCCTTCTGCCCGTTCAAGTTGATTACCAGACTAGTAGCTCAGGTCAGAGCTCAGATGGCGATGATCGTCCAGGTGACCCCTCTCTGGCTGAGCCAACCCTGGTTCCCTTCACTCCTGGAACTAGCAGCGGATGTACCCTGCCTTCTACCTCGATGCCCGGACCTTCTACTCGATCCGGAGGACGCTCCTCATCCTCTCCTGTTGGACGGCAGTCTGGACCTCCCGGCATGGTTGATTTCCGCTTCGCCTGGCAGTGCCAACCGCTTTCACAACGAACTGAATCGTTCCTGTTACACGCCTGGGCCCAGGGTACTGTCAGGCTCCCCGCCGAAGACTGCACCGTGACTGCAATATGTGTCCCTGGACAGCACATGAAGAGTGCTGCTCAGCCTCAGACCTGGCTATCCAGCACTGAAAGGGGTTAACAGTTAACCACAGTGCACACACACACGCCACATCCCTGCTGGAAATATAAGTGTCTTTTCCTGCTAAAGATCAGACTTACTTTGTATTGCTCCAGACTCTCCTGTGTAAAAGACCTGGCTTAGCCATATGACCACGGCTTTCTGGATATCCCTTCTGTACTGTGATAAAGATCCCTCCTGTGTACAGCACCCTTGTGTTCTCCTCCTCAAGGTACCTCCAAAGTTCCCAGTGTCTCCAAAGTCCTCCAAGTGTCCTGGTACCTATTGTCTCATCGTGCCCCCCCCCTCAGGCATTCTCAAGACCCCTGCTGTATACAGATTCCTGGTATCCCTTCATCCACCATGGTCATCCCTCTTCAACCCCAGCATCTCACCAGTGCTTGCTCTCCTGCTTCTGCCTCCACTCGTGTACCATTGTCAGATCCCTCGCCACAGACGCCACAAAAGGCCCTGATGTGGGTCTGAGCTATCAATTTCCCTGTTATGTCCCATTCCAGATTTTCCATCTAGCCCTCGCCTTCATCCAGTTCCCCATCCTCCAGCCCAGTGTTTCCCATATGTATAACCCTTAGATTAATCATCCCTCACCTGCCCAGGTCTCCATATAGGGAGAATACGCCCATTGCTCCCCACGTCAGCATTAACGTCTGACCACTGTGTCACACGCTGTGTGAGCCTGGATTCCAGACCCCTTGCCTTCCCTACTGGACTCCTGTTTCTCAAGACCCTTGCTTTGCTTATCTGGACTTTTTGTTGCTATTTGGATTATCTCCTCATTTTGCCTAAAGGACTTTTGTTTCTCCCAAAGACTTCCACCATTCATATGGACTCCTGCTGACCCCTGTACCAAGACCCCTTTGTTGTCACCTCCACCATAGACCCTCTGCTATTTGTGTATCTGCCTGTGTCCTGAAACCTGCCAGTGTCCTGCAATCTGCCAGTGTCCTGCAATCTGACTGTTTGTATCCTGTTTCTCTGTAAGTACTCTTTTGTAACCAGTGTCTAGTTCACGTCATGCCCCTCTGTATCTAGCCTGTGTCTAGTTTATTCAGTTTCCTCTTAGTCCTCTGTTCTGACCTTCTCAGTTTCCCTCCTATGTCAACTCCTTTCTTGTATTGCTCCTGTGTCTAGTCATATCTTTATCAGTTCTGTTTCTGTATATTCCTTTGCCCTGTCTGTGTATAAATAAACCAAACCGTGCCCTGCAACCTGTATGGTCTCCTGTATTTGCTACAAACCGGACTCCCCTGCTCACCACACACAGCGCACCTGACAACCATCAATTGTCTCAAGTGTTATTGTTCACTGCATACCAGGCTCGTACCCGCAAGGCCAGTACCCCTCTGGTGCTGATCCTGACAGGTACAAGGAGTGTCTACCGTTCAGCCTGGTCCGGATGGGTTACTTGGTGTCTGGGACGGCACCAGGATCCCTTTTCAGCCCCTGTAGCTTTTGTACTGGATTTTTTTACGTGCGTGATTTTCCGCATTGGACAACTTCGGTAGTTAATCAGCTTTGAACTAGCAAATATGAGCCTCTGAGTCCTGTGTTGAAATTATGAAATTTTTCTATTCCATGACGGAAAGTTTTGAGTTTAATAAGGACTCGGAGGTGAGTATTTCCCTCCCTGTTCCCACCCGTTCTTGGTTTGTATCTTATGGTACCTCGGTATTAAACTTCGCCTGTGGTCTGGTGTCTTTTTTTCTGCGCATGCGCTGGTGAATTTTCTTAACAATAAAGTCTGCGCAGCTGCTCACATGTGCTGTCCTTTGTTCCTCGTGACGGGTCCTTGCAACCGGTTGCAGCTCCATGACTAATTCTCCCTCGTGTCTGTATTCTTTCAGCCTACTGAGGGGTTCCTGTCCTTCGGCTGATTGCTCCTGTTCGGTATTTGTCTGGCCTAACAGTTGTTCCGGACCTGGTTTTTGTTCCCGATCGGTTTCTGTTTGACGCAAGAAAGAGGGCGGGCTGTCCTCAGGGTGGGCTGACCGCTGCTGAGAGGAAAGTAATAAAGAAAGAGAAGCAAATACTCACCTCCGGGTCCTTATTAAAATCAAAACTTTACATCATGGAATAGGAAAGTTTTATAATTTTACTTTAATATTTCTATATAATTAACATAATGAAAAATAATCCAGAACTCATCCTTCCCAAGTCAAATTATCGACAGTCCATCATTATTATGTTTATGTATGTAAATTATGTGTGGTTGGATTCCTCATTAGGATCTTCCAAATTGTTGACAATTCATAAACATATTTATATATAGATCTATATATACACAAGTCATATAAATGATGGATAATTAAATTCCTCATTAAGACCTAGGAGATACTGTGATTTCATTAAAAAAAAATACATCTCGCCTCAAGTTGTCGTAAAATCTTGTCATAATCACCTCTCCTTGGCCCCATTGTAAATTTCTCAATAGCTTGGTACGACAAACAATCTGAATTACCGCCATGGTGTCTATGTACATGTCTTGATATTGGGATATCTATTCCTTCTTGACCCCAGAATGGCAGTCAGATTTCTCCTTGGATCAAGAAGCTTTTACCTACATATTAAATATTATGTTTATTATACCCTTAATATTATGTTTTTCCAGGAAGTCATCCAGTTGTTTTTTAAAAGTCTGTACAGTCTCTGACCCAACCACCTCAACAGGCAGAGAATTCCACAGCTTTATTGTTCTCACCGTAAAAAAAAAACCTTCCTATGCTTTAGACTGAATTTCCTTTTGTCCGGTGTAAATGGGTGACCTCTTGTCCTACGTATAGTCCTACTAATGAATAGGTTTCCGGACAATGGGTTAATAATGGCCCCATATATATTTATATATAGTTAACAGATCCTCTCTAAGGTGTCTTTTTTCCCAAACTAAACAGGTTTAAGCTTGTTAACCTTTCCTCATAACTTAATTCTTCCATTCCCCTTATTAATTTAGTTGCTCGTCTCTACACTGCTTCTAGTACCATAATATCTTTTTTTTTAAAACAGGTGCCCAAAATTGCACAGCATTTTTAAGGTGAGGTCTTACCATTGATTTATTAAGTGGAAAAATTATGTTTTCATCCCAAGAGTGAATTCCCCTTTTAATGTATGCCAATACCCTGCTGTTTGTAGCCTGACTATTTCCAAATCCTTCTCCTGCTTTGATTTCCCTAACTCGGTACCATTAGGGTACAAGTTGCTTGTGTGTTCTTCACTCCAAAGTGCATAACCTTGCATTTATCTATATTAGATTTATCTATATTAAATATCGATATTAAATTTCATCATTTGAGTGCCCAGTCCCCCAATCTAAGTCCATCTGCATGAAAATAATACACTGCTCACATTGTATTACTTTTCTTAGTTTTGTGTCATCTGCAAAGACTGATACATGACTTCTGATGCCTTTTTCAAGATCAAGTTCTATCCAAGAACCAGAATTTTCATCTTTCAGTTCAGTTCTTTTCAGTTGGGGTACCTCAAGGCTCTGTTCTGGGTCCCCTACTCTTCTCGATCTATACTGCCTCTTTGGACAACCTCATCTCTTCCTATGGATTCCAATATCACCTCTATGCTGATGCCACCCAAATCTACCTTTCCTCTCCTGATCTCTCTCCTCCTGTGTTGGACTGTGTTACATTACAGCCTGCCTATCGGCTGTCTTTGACTGGATGACTTACTGTTCCTAAAGCTCAACCTCTCTGAAACTGAACTTCTCATCTTCCCGCCCTCTAAAACCTCCATTCCAGTGCCAATTTCTCTTCAGGTGAATGGTGCCACCATTACTTCTACCTCTCAAACTCCATTGCCCCAGGGTCCTCTTGGACTCCAATCTATCCTTTACTCCTCACATTCAGTCTCTAACCAAATCTTGCTACTGTCAGGTATTTTCAGAGAAACACAAAATGGATGCTTGTAGCCATTTTGTTTAATTGGATAATCTCTCAATTTTCACCTAGTTTTAGAATGAACTCAGATTTTTTTTAGAAACGTGTTCATTTGAAGGTAAATGTGTTTAAAAATATAATCGCTAGACTTGGGAGAATGTTTTTAATTGATATATTGTATAGACTAATTGCTAAGACATGTCATAGAAAAATTTATAGGTCTGTCTTATGAAGCAGTCTTTGTGTTAAAATAAAAATTTTCTTAGTTTAAAATTTATATGCACAAATATCTATGCAAGTTTATCTATGCTATCCACGAAAATGTATTCTTATAATCAATATATCTTCTATATAGTATCATGATAAAATAATAGTAACTTCAAGATATTTTTGTAGAGTATAACTATAGAATGGTTAATTATTGAAGAATAGAAGTATTTTCTGCTGATTTAACTGTAAAGGAATCTAACTGATAAAGAGAGTAATTTAGTAAAACCTTGAAATGGCTAGTAGAGAAAGAGGGATCCTTAATATTAAATCAAATATGACAACCAGAGACATACTGTCTGAAGTGACTATGAGGGTTCTTTTGTTCAAACTCGATAAGAATATTGACCAATGATCTGTCTATTAATTCAAAAATAGTAGAATTAAACAAAGTAATTTTTAATTTGAAAATCAACACTGCCATCTTGTGGTGTAGTAAAGGTTGACAGTTTTATGGAATTCTCATAGACATACACTATATGCAAATAGAGAAGTACGTAATAAATTACGTGAAGTTCCTCTATAACTGAACAGAACACAATGAGTAGAGGTCATTCATTCCACAACATCACTAGACTTCTCTTCATTTCAACTTAGACCACACTTCACTTCTCCCTCTCGGGACTTAAAATCTTATTTTTTTTACTCTCATGCATTCACTCTCTCAAATTATTTTCCGAGTTATGCTCAAGGAGAAAATCAGAGACAAAGAAATTAAGATGCAAACAAATTTCTAACATATTATAAATACTCTCACATATTCTCACAAACTCTCCAAAATACATTATATCCACTGATAACTAAGAAGATTGCAGAAAAGCTTGAATCCAGACTGGACAGGTAATGTATGGAAAGCCAAATAGTGGGATTAATGTAAGAGATATATGTATGTAGGTATATATGTTGCAATGGATATAGACTGAGATTTATCTCAGATTATCGCTAGATCGTGAACTTTGAAATATTTCTAACCTGCAGTATAGAAATATACATAAAGTGTCTGGTAACCGGATAATTGTCCTAAGTATTTGTTGCAACAGTAAATACATAAATATATATATGAAAATTGGAAGAACTATTGTGATTGAAGTATTAAGCAGGGATGTTATAACCTACAATATAAAAAGCAGAAGATTAGAAGCTAAATTCTCGTTATTAGGGGAGAATTCACTAAATACATTTTTATTATTCTAGAAATAGAATAAGTGATAGTTTCATCTTTTTGTTGATCCATGTGGCACAGATATATATATATATATCTACAAGATACTAGCTTGTTTTAAATATTGGTTTGCTGGGAAATACATGTTAATTGTTTTCTTTAAGCAGGATGTTTATTAAGTGGACTAACCATCTATGTATTAGTTACTAACTGATTAAAAGTAAATGGTATTAACCATATATATACAGTTACTAACAGGATAATATATGTTAAAAGCTAGAGATCTGTATGCTGATGGATGATGTTGTGTTTTATAAATCTTTGATTATGTTGTGAGATTTAAATCAATTTGTATATGTAATAAATATATATATATTTTTATCTAAGCTGGGTAGTTCTATTTTTTAAAACAGAAACACGGACAATTAAATGAAACTTAGGGGAACTTCTGAGAAATACAAACGAGATAAATTTGTTGCTGTTTATATCTCGTATAAGTTTCTAATTCTTACCTGATTACTATCTCTGACACTACTTCTACCTAAAAAACATTGCACGCATCTGTCCCTTTCTTAATCCAGACTCTACTAAAATGCTCATCCAAGCTCTTATTATCACCCGCCTTGACTACTGTAGTCTCCTTCTCTCTGGCCTTAAGAGATCCCAGATTCTCCCTCTGCAGTCTGTAAAGAACGTCTGTGCCAGACTCCTACACCTCACCTCCTGCACCTCTCACACCTTACCTCTCTGTCAATCTCTACACTGGCTCCCTGTTTCCTTTAGAATCCAATTCATTATACTGGTGCTCACATACAAAGCTCTCCATAACCGTGCCCCTGCCTACATCTCCTCCCTTATTAGCAGGTACATCCCATCCCCACCACTTTGCTCAGCCAATGATCTGATGCTATCAGTTCCTCGTACCCGCACCCCCCAACTTTCGCCTTCAGGACTTCACTTGAGCTGCACCCTTTCTATGGCACTGCCTCCCTGCAACATCAGACTCGCCCATCTCTCCAGCACTTCAAAACGTCTCTAAAAACGCATTACTATAGAGAAGCCTATCAGCTCACTCCATGATCTCCCACTGTCATTTCTTGCTCCATCTTCCCATTCAGTCCTCATGCAACCCGCTGCTTCAAATACTCTATTCATCCTCACCTAATGTGTCACCCCTCTCCTCTTAGATTGTAAGCTCTTGAGCAGGGTCCTCCCTCCTTCTGTTCCGTGTGTGCAACATATATCTATATTTGTTATTCTGTTTCTCCCATTGTACAGTGCTAAGGAATTTGTTGGCGCTTTATAAATACTTGTAACTGCAACTAATTCAACTAAGGCAACAGATTCAGCCACTTCTTTTGATTTGAGCACGGAGAAAAAAAACTGTTTCAGTTTTTTAAAATGTATTTTTTTAGTTTTTTTGCCTCAAAACAAAAATTTAAATAGTAATTTTGGCATGTTTCTTAATTTTTTTGTTTAGGGGGGTAGGGTCGCTCCACATTTCTGTGCCTACAGGCTCCTGAGGTGCAAATCCGGCCATGCCTAGGCATACAGACTGTCAGGGTTATTCAGAGAGCGTGAAAAGCAGGAGAATGACTGGAGAATGAAAAATTCTAGGTCAAAATAGCCGATTTGGAAAGTGAGATGAAAGGGAGAATTTTTCTGGTTTGGCTATTTTGCCCTAGAATTTTTCATTCTCCAGTCATTCTCCATTCATTCTCCTACTTTTCACGCTCTCTGAATAACCCTGTGTTTTTACAAACATTTGTGAAAGAATGGGTCGCTCTCAGGAGCTCAGTGAATTCCAGAGTGGAACTGTGATAGGATGCCACCTGTGCAATAAATCCAGTTGTGAAATTTCCTCGCTCCTAAATATTCCACAGTCAACGGTCAGCTGTATTAGAAGAACGTGGAAGTGTTTGGGAATGACAGCAACTCAGCCACGAAGTGGTAGGCCATGTAAACTGACGGAGCGGGGTCAGCGGATGCTGAGGCGCATAGTGCGAAGAGGTCGCCAACTTTCTACAGAGTCAATCGCTACAGACCTCCAAACTTCATGTGGCCTTCAGATTAGCTCAAGAACAGTGCGCAGAGAGCTTCATGGAATGGGTTTCCATGGCCGAGCAGCTGCATCCAAGCCATACATCATCAAGTGCAATGCAAAGCGTCAGATGCAGTGGTGTAAAGCATGCCGCCACTGGACTCTAGAGCAGTGGAGATGCATTCTCTGGTGTGACGAATCGTGCTTCTCCATCTGGCAATCTGGTGGACGAGTCTGGGTTTGGCGGTTGCCAGGAGAACGGTTCTTGCATTGTGCCAAGTGTAAAGTTTAGTGGGGGGGGATTATGGTGTGGGGTTGTTTTTCAGGAGCTGGGCTTGGCCCCTTAGTTCCAGTGAAAGGAACTCTGAATGCTTCAGCATACCAAGGCATTTTGGACAATTCCATACTCCCAATTTTGTGGGAACAGATTGGAGCTGGCCCCTTCCTCTTCCAAAGTGCACAAAGCAAGGTCCATAAAGACATGGATGACAGAGTCTGGTGTGGATGAACTTCACTGGCCTGCACAGAGTCCTGACCTCACCCCGATAGAACACCTTTGGGATGAATTCGAGCGGAGACTGAGAGCCAGGCCTTCTCGTCCAACATCAGTGTGTGACCTCACAAATGCGCCTCTGGAAGAATGGTCAAAAATTCCCATAAACACACTCCTAAACCTTGTGGACAGCCTTCCCAGAAGAGTTGAAGCTCTTCTGAAGTTGAAGTAGAAAATCAAAGGAAATTCAGCCTAAATCATAGGAAGGGTTATTTTACGGTGAGAACAATAAAGCTATGGAATTCTCTGCCTGTTGAGGTGGTTGGGTCAGAGACTTTACAGACTTTTAAAAAACTACTGGATGACTTCCTGCAGACACAGAATATTAAGGGCTATAATATTTAATATGTGGGTAAGCTTCTTGATCCAAGGAGAAATCTGACTGCCATTCTGGGGTCAAGAAGGAATTTTTTCCCAGTGTGTTGCATATTGGTGAGCATTTCAGACTGGGTTTTTTGCCTTCTTTTGGATCAACAGCAGTAGGTGATGTGTGAGAGGCTGAACCCGATGGACGCATGTCTTTTTTCAGCCTATGTAACTACGTAAAGGTAAACATGCACATAGCAAAAATGGCAACATTGATAGAGTCCTAAAGGGGATAAGGTTACTTTTATAAGGTGTGAAATCCTAAATAAAGCTTTACAAGTGTTTTTTTAACCTAGGCACCTAATTTCTAAGGCAGAATTGCAAGTAATCCCTGTTTTGATGTAGCTAAGGGTCTACTTTGGATGTATATGTGTCATTAATGCTGTAGGAAGATTTTAGTTAAAAGGCATGCTTTAATTTTATTATATCCAATTTTATTTTTCGTTGCACAGGGCACAAATGAGGGCACCTACTAAAACATGAGTGATTAAACTCACTCAAAAAGTACTTGTGATTTCTCCTGAGTGCGGGAGCTATACAGTGATACCAATTTGCAGTGTTTTCAGGGGGTTCTACCACAGAGATACAGACACACAGGGCTCTATTACATTCTTCGCACAAACATTAACGCGTGCACAAAAATGCATTAACGCGAGGGGAAAAATCATTTGCGCCCAACGTCGTATAACAATGTCCGCGCAAAAAATTCACGTTAACGTCTACCGCGGGTGAACCTGCGCGAACGCTGCGTGAGCTTACTGTACTTTGCGCGTCCTATACTTAACATTGTGAGCTCCAATGCGTTTGTGCTCTGGTATGTGGATGGTATTCCAATCTATGCGCACATTTTGACGGACAACGTTTGCGCGCATGATTTTAACGTTTTTGAAAAGCTGGTGTTAATGTCAAATCTGAACGTCCTGGCCGAACCCAAATACACCAGCACGAAAAAAAAAATACAGCTAAGTATAGTTACACATTCTACACATACCCAAACAATAAATTTGAGAATTTGTGCGTGTTTTTATTATTGCTGCAGCATATATACTCAGATTAACTTTGAAAGGCGCAAAAATTTAAGTGCGTCAATTAAGGTAAATTAATGTCAATTAAGATTCTTAATTCTGATTGGCTGAATCCCGTGAAAAAAACAGTCCGCACACTGATTTCCGCGCACTACGTTACTGCGCGCGTATTTATCGGCATTTTGCGCGTTCGTTTTACTTGCGTTATTTTTTGACGGAAGAAAAAATGCGCAAGGATTGTAATACCAGCGTTAATTTTCACGTGTTACCGCTCAAAGCTGTGCGCAAAATGTATTGTGCTGCGCGCGCGTTTTTACGCGGAGAATGTAATAGAGCCCACAGTTTTTATCTCACTCTCCATATCTGGCATTCATCCAAAACTGCATCCAAGTAACAAGCTTTTCGAAGCACACAGGAATTTGCCCGTCATACAGTCCTAGAATATAAATTCTAAATGAAGGTCGTACCAGGCATTCCTTAATAAGACATGAAGAGGGAGTGTATGCTATATTATGTTCTAAAATCCGTTGGAATATATTGTTCTGTGGGAATATATTGTTAACAGCATTTTCTAAAATACACAGTTAGTGCCAGGAAACGTTAACTAATTCTACTTCATGTTCACTGGAAACCTAAAAAATATATATCTCTTACTCATTTTGTGCCTGAAACGCAAAAGTGACAAAATACAAAAGAAACATTGGGCTACATTACAATCCTAACGCTAACATGGGACGCTAAAGTCTGCAGATTTTCCTGTAGCGGTAAGACTGCCATTAGAAATCTTGGAGCCCCTTACTGAACAACTGGTCGGGTACTCCTTCCAACAGCTGGCTATTTCCATAACTAATTAAAAACAAAACGTTTTCCCTCCTCTTCTGTTTACCTTATTTTACAATGAGTGGGGAAATCCCTGGTGGATAAAAGGTGTTTACTGTGGGAAAGTGTTCGCTCTGCACCTCTACCGGTTGCAGACCATACTAATCATTCCGTCAGTGATTAGCCAGAGTACTATTACTGGCCCTAGATGCTCCGGCCCACCGGGAAATTTCCTGGTATCCTGATAGCTCGGTTCAGTTTGGCATGGAGGGGCACTTCGACAAGTGACACAGCATTTGGTAAGGCCCAGGGCCCCCTTAAGCCACTGGGCCCCTGAACACATCATGGGATGTCATTACCCGATGGCTGCCTTGTGTAGCGTCCCCTTGTTAATGTCGTATTCCGAGACAGGCACTAGCTCAGCACCTTGCCCCAGAACGCAGCACAAAAAGGCAGTGATGCTAGCTCCATAGGACTGTCACGGATCCCCCTTGGGTCTAAGGTGTTGGTCCCTGCATACAGAATCCTATCTACCCTTCCTTGAATGGTCGGTATAGCTGACTACCTTCAGGGACTTGATCGACAGACATCCAGCAAGGGTTAATAGACCACAGAGAAGTAATATAGAGCAGGCCCCAATGGTATAAATACCAGGAGAATGGGTCAGCCTTATACCAAGAATAGTGCTCAGAGCAGGTTGTCAAGAATAGCTAGGTCAGTACACAAATCGAGGTTCTCAGTAATAGCCGGGTCAGTACACAAATCAGGGTTCTCAGTAATAGCAGGGTCGGTACACATGGAGGATTCTCAGAGATAGCCAGAATCAGTATAGTCACCAGAAAGTATCACAAAACACTGAGAAGTAACTCCACGTCAGAGCAGTGAGTCTGCCTACGCAGACTGATTTTGAACCTGCCACGCCCCTCCTCCTGGCCATCCACGTGACTGCCGTGGGCTGGGATAACACTCGGCACCTGGCCAGCGGGGACTGGGCTGCTGGGTGCCAGGCAGATCCTGGCTTCTGGACATCACAAGGACTCCATGGAGGGTTGAGCTTCCAGGCCGCATGCCCTGAATAACCTCGCTCTTGCGAAATTGTGAAGTGCTGTGGAATATTCATGGAGGGAGAATGGGAACTATTTGTTCCAATCTTACTCTGCTCGCGGCTTATCTGGCCACCCTTCTCACCGTGGGATGAAAGGCGAGTATGGGATCTAATGATCTAAATGAGTTTGCAGAATCATTTAGCACCAGCTTATAGGAGATGCTAACTTTTGGCTCTCAGCATCCTGACGGTAATTTGAGCCTGCACCTTGTAATATCTCCTCTATCGAAACGCTAATGATGGTTTGCTCTCCCCATGTTAGGTATAGGATATGCAAAGTACAGCAAGCTTGTGCAAGCTCCGATGTGCAAACAGATTTCACCGTAGTGTAGCTTCACGAATGTGATTTCGGGATTTCGATGCCAGATGTTAAGCTTACTTCTACCGGAAACGATTACATAGAGAGATGCTACATTAGCATGGAATACAGTCCATTTTTTTTTTCTTACACATGATAATGATGTATTTTGAATCTGTTAATTCTACTGAAAAAACATAGAATTTGTGTTGGCTGTGCAATAAAACAAGCCTACAAATATCAGTTAAACATAATGAGCACTGTCAATATGAGCTCATCCCACACAGATGAAATAGTTCAGCATTAGAGGGGTAAAAACTCCAAACACTAATATTGAAGATCACTTCATTTTTTACTTGAGTGTGAGCACTACCTGGGAAACCTAATACAACCACTCAGCAAAGACACTCCAATCACAACATTATTTAATGGAGACTCCATATTTATTTTGACAACCAAATTATGCAAGAAAGTTGAAAGATGTTCATAAAATTTTCAAGATATTTTCCTAAGGAGTGAATAGGTTAGCCATAAATGTGTTTTTATTTATTCAATACATTATACTAAAGGGTTTATTCACAAAGCACCAAAATGTCAGTGAAATGTCAGTGCTTTTCACTTTTGATGCACTTCGGCAATTCCATTTCGCTGTCATTTCGGTAAATTCACTATTCCCCGAATGGTCATCACCGACCGTAGTGCGCCAAAGATGGAGTTGCTAAAGCCCCAGGAAAAAGTTGGAGAACATCGCCTAAGAGCACCAAAAAGTGCTGAAGTGGCCTTGGTGAATTCCACCGAGCTGTAAAAAAACAACAACAAAAAAATAACGACAAAACACGGAAGTCTCCTATTCTCCTAATAGATGTTTAAACCAATAGAAATGTATTAAAATGTGTATAAATAATACAAAAGTACCTTTAGAATTTTTTTGGCCTAAATAAATACAAAAAGGTATATTAAAAATAAAATGTTGGGGGCTAGCGCCGGACGGGAGCAGCCACATGCTGGATGAGCTCCGCTGATAAAGTGGATTTAGAACTGGGTTACCGCAGCCATCTCGCCCAGTTTTGACTCCCAGGAGGCCGAGAGCCAGTTGGACCCTTTGATGCACGCCATGCTGCCGATTCCTGAGCGTTTTACTGCGCTCCGTCAGCTTGTGGGATTTTTGGGCCTGGTGTGGCCTAGTCAAGGCGGCCAACATGCAGAGCCTGGGGAGTTTCCTGATGGTCACTGCGGACGTGATTCCTGGCTGCAGAGACCTCGCCTCCGCCTGGACATGTCACGGTTAGGGATGGTACCAGGGTGGCACCAGGGGTGAGGAGAGTATGAGCCCAGCGTGCAGTGGTCTGCACTGATTAACAGAGGATCTGGATAGTGGAGGGTGAATGAAAATAAAGACTAACCAGGTTGATTGTAGAGGATGATGGGGATGAGCGTTGTAATTTGCAGGAACCAGAAATGGGGAATCAGGATCAGGTAGCAGAGTAGCAACGTAGCAAGGATGTTCACTCTTCGTGAGCATTAGCCGTAATGAATCAGCAATGTGTGAGTGCGGGGCAAAGCCCTTTATTTCGTGAGTCACGTGTGTTTGGTGGTGTTTAACTCTTACACTGCTGGGTGCTGGTTGCTGGCTGCAGGGCAGGAACAGGATGGAAGTGAACCACCAGGGGGGGTTTCAGGATGGTGGCAGCCATGGGGCATGACAGTACTTCCCCCTTCAGGTCACGCTCCGAGTGACCAAGGATGGCAGCAGGACTGCCCACGACCAGGCACGGGTCACTCTGGCGGGTGTCGGGACCAGTACTCGTCACACCACTGGAGGGCAGAACGGTGGTCAGGAGTGGTGGTACAGGATTGGGCACGTGCCTTCCTCTGACGTGCCGTGCCTTGGACTTCGTCTTCTTGCGGTCAGCAGACACCTCAGGAAGGAGAGTGCCCATGTACCCAGATGGCATTCTCTCTTCATCGTCTTCAGTCGAAATGGGTGAAAAGCAATCACGAGATAAAATAAAGTCTGCATCAGATTCTTTAGGGATCTTGGGGTTTCTAGTTAATGCATCAGGAATGAGGGTGCCCATGTAACCAGATGGCATCCTCTCTTCGGTGTCTTCAATCTCCCTACGCCGGAGTAACCCCTTTTCGAAGATGTCAAGGACTTTGCGACGCACCACAGTCCCATTCAAAGCAGTGACTCGGTCCTCCGGTGATGGGTCAGCTGATGTGTCAGGAATGAGGGTGCCCACGTAATCGGATGGCACAAAGGTGGGTATAGCATAAATGCCCTGCACCGTATAAGGAGCTGGATCCTCAGGTAAGGAATCTGGAGCAACGGGAATGTCCCTGGAACGTCTGGCGTTGGCGACAGAGGGCGAGAGATAGGAGGTAGAGTCACCATTGAACCTTGTGCCCACATAAGAAGAAGGCATCGGGGTAGGCATCTCTTCCATGTCTCCCGGTTCCACTTCTGATTCATCACCAAGGGAAGGATAGTTGAACAGCCAGGACTCACTGTCCTCATCCTCCTCTTCTACCACCTCCTCGCCATAACCCCACTCAAGGTCATCGCTGGATGAGGAGCAGACAATACGCCACCCCTTGATGGAAGCAGCGAACCCCAAAGACCCCGTATATTGACCTGGAGGTCCTTTGGAGCGTCGGGCTGTCTGACGTGGTACATTCTCCTCAGAGGTAACAATGTTCTCTGGGTCATATTCAGACAGGGAAGAAGCACAGGAAGACAGCGGTGGATCGTGCTGGCTGGGAGTGATGGGAGTTGTAATCGCCATGAGGGAGCTCTTGATCTTCTGGGCTTTCTTCAGCCTGGCCTTCATTAACTGTTTGAAAGGGATCTGAGTCATATTTGAAACTGGCATGGACATGATCTCCATAGGGGTTGGCAGATCTGACTCCACAGGTACTGTGGTCTCCAGATCCATGGGAAGGACAGGTTCCATGGACACAGTGCAATCAGTCTCCATAGGCATTACAGGATTCTCATACTCCTCTTCTGAACTAATCTCCAGAGACGTCACATGCCTGGATACAGCTCGTCGGGGGGCAGGTGTAGGTACAGGAGTTTGTCGGGGTGCAGGCTTGGGTGCACGCACTCGTGCAATAGCTCCCCTGGGGGCCGGTTTGGGCGAGGGTACTGGTTTAGGTGCCGCAGGTCTCTCTGAAGCAGGCGTGGACACAGTGGCTGTAGCAGGCCTGGAAGCCTGGAGCTGCTTCAGAGGTCTACGCGCCTTTATGGAAATAAAGACTAACCAGGTTGATTGTAGAGGATGATGGGGATGAACGTTGTAATTTGCAGGAACCAAAAATGGGGAATCAGGATCAGGTAGCAACGTAGCAAGGATGTTCACTCTTCGTGAGCATTAGCCGTAATGAATCAGCAATGTGTGAGTGCGGGGCAAAGCCCTTTATTTCGTGAGTCACGTGTGTTTGGTGTTTAACTCTTACACTGCTGGATGCTGGTTGCTGGCTGCAGGGCAGGAACAGGATGGAAGTGAACCACCAGGGGGGGTTTCAGGATGGTGGCAGCCATGGGGCATGACAGGACATGGGGAAGAGATTGAAACAGCAACCACAGAGCAGGTTAGCAGACTCCAGGCAGCCTGACATCAGAGACTCCCTGAGCAGTAGACGTACTGCTGGTGCTGCAACCTCCTCCTCCCTCCGGGGTATGGCTCCTCTGAAGAGGATGAATGCTCCTGGCCTCTTGGGCATGAAACCGATTGGCTCGCCCCGATGCCCCGGGAGAGGGATCCTGTGACGATGAGTGCCGCCTCAAGGAAGAGCGCGCAAAAGAAGAGGAAACAGGCTTTGGCGGCGGCTTTACTGGAGGCCACTGTTACTGCCTCTGAGCCCTCTGCAGGTGGCTTCGACGCTGACTCCCCATTGTCTGATGAGGAGGACCTGTCACTGCTAACAAACGGCCCGCAACACGGAGAAACCGTGCAACCTTACCGTATTCGCAAGGCCATGGGGCCCCCCAGGATGGCCCAAGAGATGTTATCACGGTTGCCGCGGATGTGGCTGCCAAATCGCGAATTATGGCCGGCCCGGGGACTTGAGTTCATCGGAGCTCTACTGAAGTTATTCCATGACCTGCCCTTCGCGACACTGATGGCACAACGCCGGTTCCGCGAGGTGACAGCCTTTCTCCAGCATAAGGGGGTCCGGTACTGGTGGGGCTTGGCTGGTCCCCTCGTGGTTACCCACGAAACTGTACCATACATCATTTCGGACCCAGCTGAGGCCTGACCTGTACTCCTAGGTGCGGAGCTTGCCCTGGATGGGGCAGTCACTTCCCTGGACTGAGAGACTTACCGCACGTACCCTTTAGGATTACCTACTTTATGCGGAAAGGTATTCCTTTCTGTTCCGTGGTTTTGCATTCCTTCCTGTTGTTTTACCTGATATTTTTGATACGTGGGATGTTTTAGGAGGAGCCCTCCCCCCTGTTTATTATATTGAGGAGGAGCACCCCGCAATGTTTAGGGACTGAGTCGATTGGCAGCATGGGACTTTTGAAAGTGATATTGTTTGCCCTCCCCGTTCACGCTTTTTGTGGACATTTGATTATTATTTTTCTCTTCCTCACTGCTGAGGTAACCTGCTCCGGTCTACGGGCAGCCTTCTCCCCGCAGAGTCTTTTTTTCATTGCATTTTTCCTTTCGATGACATTTACCCAGTATTTATTTCCCTTTTTGTGCTCTGTTTAATGGCAGCTGATGTGGCGGCCTTGTGTGGCTGTGGTTTTGTTGGTCGACTTGTGACTATTTGAAATTTTAAAAAAAAGTTTTTTTTTGCTGAAAATGAAAAAAATAAAAACGGTCTACATTTTTACATTGAATGCTATGGGTTATGCTTGTTTTAACTTCTCAAACGGAAACACTGAAAATCAAGGCATTTCGTCTTACGGTGTACTTTCGGGCCAATTCGGAAATTAGTGAATAGACCCTTAAATTATGGAAATTATCCATCCACCCATCACTCTAAACAGATGGCATTTGGCTAATCCTGACCTTAATCCTCAAACTGACACATTGAAGAGTATTTGAAAACGTGTCCTCTTCTTTATCACAGTTGGCAAATAAGAATGATTGTTGCACTTATAATAATGTAATGCATTAAAGGACATATTTTTAACCAGGGGTCACGTATAGGGGGGAAACATGCAAACTGAGTTCCTGCACTAATTTTGCAGAGGAAACTGGGTTCCCATACATTATAACGCTTGCTTTGGTGGTGTTCAATCATTTATTTGCCTGTTAAGTCACAATAAGGAAATGAATTGTCATATATTTTGCTAAATTCCATATATATTACATAAATATATCAGGTGTATGTGTGTGTGTGGGTTATGTGTGAGAGGAATTGCTAATTGGTGGAAAGAAAATTTGAGTTCCCACACTACTCTTTTTAGGATTTAACCATAATTAAAATTCCCAAATAGACAACATGATACCAGTTCCCTAGCTACTGTACATCCACTGACTTTACGTATTTAAAAAAAAACAACAACTGCAGCAGTACCACCTCTATGTCAGCACTTTACAAGTACACACACATTTACCAAACAATCAATTCAAGTTATATTACTCTAAAAAGAATGTCCTTTATAGGTCATCTTTGGTAAATCAGTGCTACTGTTTGATTATACTAAACCATTAGTAACTAGGGATGCACCGAAATTTCAGCCACCAAAATGTATTGACCGAAAATGCTGTTTTCGGCTGAAAGGAAAAACCAGCCAAAAAAAAAATCTGCCAAAAATCCATCCTCCTAACCTGGGGTTGCAGGCCAGCTGAGCTGGGGCTCACGCCCAGCCTCCAGGCCCAGGTTAAGAGGACGTATTTTTGGGCGTTTATTTCCTTTCGGCCAAAAGCCCCTAGGCTTTGGTAATTCTACCTTTTATAATCCCAGACCATTTGCCCCCTCATCCCTCCCTGTTTAACAAATCTGCCTCTTACCCCCATTTCAATTACTCCCTAAGCTCTACCCCTCACAGGAGGCTAGTGGGAGAGGGGAGAGAGCCTGCCTCTGGACAATCAGCCCTAGCTAATCACTGTCACTCCTGCTGCTCTCTGGATTCATTCTATTGTTTTTGTACATGATGCCAAAATGGGAGAAAAAAGTTGTCACGGTGGCGGTACCAGGCACGCGCCGTGGTAAGGCCCTGGTACAGGAGAAAGCCCCTATATGCAGAGATATCACTCTTGGTAGCAATAACAGGAAAGAATAGATATAGATATCACACAGGTTTAACTGGAGACCTCTGCATGGCTATACCACAGCAGCCGGATCTAATCTGGATGAAAAAAAGGTTATCTTAGAAGCCGTGCAGAGTCTTATGACAACACAGATTTCAGGGTTCACTGGAAACGGTAGAGATAAGGATAATCCAAAAACGTAGTCAAAGAGAGAAGCCAGATGTCAGAACCAGAACCAGAAAGTCATACAGATACAGGGAATCAGAACCGGGAGGGACGTCAGCCAAGCCAGAAGACCATAACCAGGGAATCAGTATATAAGACACACAGAAAAACAAACCACAGCAAGAAAAACTAAATAAAACACAAGAATACTAGAAAAAAATCAGGAACACAATGACAGAAATATACGGAAAGACAGACAGGGAAGCAAGACCAAAAGAATAACAAATATATACAAACTAGGCAGGAAAAATAACAGCCAGCTCTCAGAAACAACAACACTGGAAACCAGGAAGTGAAATGACAGAACAATGACCTATGGGTGCATTGCTCTCTTATGGGGAGTGAATCAGGACAAGGACAAACACCTGAGCAGGGAGAACAGAAACCAATTAACCCGAGCTGCAACACAGGAATGGCAGCACAGAATAAAGGACAAAACAGGTATATACAAATACAGGGGTCAGGAGGACAGGGCTGGAAACATGGAACGTGACAAAAGTGAACAGGGAGATGGGTAAATATATATATTTAAAAAAAAACACACTTTATCAATTAATAGTTAAAAGACCCAAAGAGATATTGAACTAAAACCTTTAAAACCAAAATAAAAAAAAATACATTTTTCTTTTGTAGTTTGGCACACTGTGTCATGAACAAGACAATGTATAGTTGTGTGCTTTTTATTAGCTGCAATTTTAGCCATCAAGTATAATAGTTGTTTTCTTGATTGCAAAGCTATTAATAAATTCAGAATTTTTAATTGTGGAATACCTCCCTGGTGATCCTTGTGATGGAGAGAGTTGCAGGGTTGGGGAATCCCAGAAACTGCTCAGCTGTGCTGGTAATTTTTGATGTGCCTGATACTTTATCTTATTCTTTGAGTTCAGCTCAAATATCGCATTTTTATAGACTCTAGTTTTTAAACTCTATTGCACTACGTATTTGCCACTGTTATTGCAGATATAAAAAGTGAAAATAGTGCAGGGAGTATAAGAGTTCACATAGCCTGCCTTTTGCATGCTAGCACTGTAGCAACTTCTACCAGGAACATCAGTCAACCAAACACTACTGCTAGTGAAGGAGGAGTGCAACAACTACTTCTACTGCCACAGTGAATACACACACCATTTAAGCAGCAGGGGGAGAGATGAATATGTTGTGGCAAACCAAAGTTTGGAATGACTTTGCAAAGCACCCATCTCCCAGGCACTCAAAGTGCAAACTGTGTGATAAGGAAGTAACTATAGCTGTACACTAACACTGTATCTGGACAATCGCCCCCACCACCTAACATCAGTGGGACTGCGGATACTAGAAGTACCCTGTCACATTTGGTGGCACCAGGCTTGCGCCGTGGTAAGGCCCTGGTACAGGTGAAAGCCCCTATATGCGAAGATACCAGGTCTTGGTAGCAATAACAGGAAAGAATGACACAGCAATATATCTATGTATAGAACACAGGGTTAACTGGACCTCTACATGGCTATACCACAGCAGCCCTGATCTGACAGGCCGGTCTTTTAAAATAGCCAGATCTAATCTGGATGAAAAAAGGTTACCTTTAGAAGCCGTGCAGAGTGTTATGACAAACAAACACAGATTTCAGGGTTCACTGGAAACGGTACAGATAAGGATAATCCAAAAACAGTCAAAGAGAGAAGCCAGATGTCAGAACCAGAGCGAGAACATCAGACAATAACAGGGATTCAGAAGCAGGAGGGAAGTCAGTCAAGCCAGAAGATCATAACAGGAATCAGTATAATATATAAACACAGAAAAAAAACCACAGCAAGTACAGACTATGAATTAAATAACATAGGGAAAAACAGAAATAAATCAGGACGCAAATGACAACAAATGGAGAAATAGGATCAAAATATAGCAGGCAGCTCACTCAACGTAAACCACTAGGAAATGTGAAATGACAGAGCAATGCATTATGGGTGCATTGCTCTCTTATGGGGAGTGAATCAGGACAAGGACAGACAGGTGGGTTGGGAAGCACAGAACACATTAACCCCTGAGCTGCTACCCAGGAACAGCAACATGAAAAAACAAGGCCTGAGCAGATTATACAAATCCAGAGTGCAGGGGGACAGGGCTGGAAGCATGAAACGTGACATACCCAAGGACAGTGGGGGATGTTGTTGAGGATGGTGGCACTAGTCGAGAGAGGTTGCTTGTATTGTTATCCAGGGCTGGACTGGCCTACCGGGAGGAATCCCGGTAGGCTGCTTAATCTTTGGGCCGCTTTTGCATTAAAATTGAGAGCCTGCAGGTTGCTAGGGCCGGTGCGAGTATACACTGTCTGTGACTGGACGCCGCTGCTTTCTTCCTGGACAGCCCCCGCAGTGTGTCTCCCAGAGCCAGAACACCAGGCTGGGGCCGCCCCTTCACACACCATGTGATTCGCGTGTCGGCCACATCGGAGGCGGCCAGCCACTGCCTGCAGGCTCCTGGTAAATTTTATTTTCATTTCGGGCAGCGTCTGTCAAATCTAGCAGGACAGGCAGGAGGAGCAGGAGGAGCAGCGCTTTTTCACAGTAGAGTTTTTTTTCCCTCCTCAAACAAGTGCCCCTTCCCATCAGCTCCTGTGCTGCTGTCAGAGGTCCCAGCCTGTCTGCTATGGTCACGGAGCCTCTGCCCAGTGTGGGTTCTGGGTCAGTGATCACTCCCTGGAGGGAAGCAGGAGTCTGGTTTGATCTTTTCTGTGTCCTGGTCTGGCTGCAAGTCCACGAGGACGGGGTGAGAAATTTTAAAAGTGCCCTTTCAATAAATGTCTGGTATTAATGCCTGCATATATCTGCTTGTTATTATGCCTACATGTCTATTAATGCTTGTATACGTAAGTGTGTGTATATAATGCCTGTGTATCGAAATTCTGCTGGGCTCTAATTAATAACCATCTATAATAAATGCCTGCAAAACCTCTACAATTATATATATTTGTGTGTTTATTTCTATATAATGCCCCTCTATGCAAATATAATAAATGCATATATATATATATATATATATTTGTATAAATAGAGGCGCATTATATAGAAATAAACACACAAATATATATAATTGTAGAGGTTTTGCAGGCATTTATTAAGGATGGTTATTATTTAGAGCCCAGCAGACTTTCGATACACAGGATATATATTCTGCAAACCCCTACAAAAAATGCTTGTCTACATGTGATACACTCATACACATCGCATATTTCTGTGTTTTATTGCTGTGGAGCCAGGGCTCGAGTC
This sequence comes from Leptobrachium leishanense, assembly GCA_009667805.1. NCBI lineage: Eukaryota > Metazoa > Chordata > Amphibia > Anura > Megophryidae > Leptobrachium > Leptobrachium leishanense. The sequence goes on from CM019068.1 coordinate 117,691,537, forward strand.
CTGCGGGAACGCCCAGGAACGGTGTTCCTGCACTTTTCCCACAGCGGGAACGCTGCGGGAACGCAGGTTCCCGGTGTGGCCCGAGCCCGAAGCAATTTAGCTGGCCACACATTGCCAGCGGCCGCATGTTTTTCCTCCGACGAGCGGCCGCTGGCATGAAGTGCGCCCGCTCGCCTGGGATCCAACAACCAGCCGCGATCTTACGATCTTGCGAAATATATTATATATAACGTGTTAGTCCAGTTGCCAAAATCCCGAGTATACCTGTACGTAGTGATACCTTTCACTGATCAGTATAGTTTCCAGACCTGAAGAAAGCATTACACTCTTGTAAGTTTGTCTTTTAAATGTAATGTTAACCCAATAAAAATGGTATCACCTCACTCGCAATGGTACTGCTATACTCGTGATATATATATTATTTATTCAGGTAATAGGGGTTGTGGGATTCGTGGGTGAGTTCCCGCACTTTTTTTCCCAGGACTTGACCCCTGTGTGGAGCACTGTGAAACGCTCACACACTGCACCACAGAGCTTCACAGCAGTAAAAAAATGTGCGGTGTGTAAGAGCGTATCTCAGAGCTCCACAGCCATAAAACTCATACACACCGCATATTACTGTGTTTCATTGCTCTGGAGCTCAGTGATACGCTCATACACACTTCACATTACTGTGAGTTTTATTGCTCTGGAGCTCTATGATGTGCACGTACACATGCACATTATTGTGTTTTATTGCTGTGGAGCTTTGTGATACGCTCATACACACTGCACAATACTGTGTCACTGAGTTCTGATACATTCATTCACAACGCACATTACTTTGAGTTTATTGCTCTGGAGCTCTGTTATACAGTTGTAGCGCTGTTTTAAGATCGTGTTGCTGCATTTACTTGGCTTGGCCACCAGAGGGAGACAGGCGCAATATGAACTATACTGGACACAAATGGAACTACAAGTTCCATCGTGCTTTGCGGGAAAGACAGGAAGTGGGTGCGAGAGAGAGCAAGGACATCCACAGCCTCCTGCGAAGGAGAGCCAGTGTGAGCCGAGCGACGAAAGGTAGAAGACACACGTGAGACTGCCAGGGATCGAGACCAACTGGAGAGCAGGCGCTGCCTCGCGGGTGCTGGGGATCAGAGACAGTGACTTGGCGGAGACCTATCTATACATTGCTGAGAGGCTTTGCACAGAGACATAGTTCCGGTTGGACCCCGGGTAAGGAGACCGCAATGATCAATTGGGAGTGCAGGCGGTAGGCCGTAGTTCTCGTTGCGGAGATCGGAGAAGCAAGAGAAGCGGATCCGGTGGCACAGAGTTCCAGTGCAATCCAGCGGAGAGACATCCTTGATCGGGCAGTGGAACAGATTGTCTAACGGATGGGTGAGAGGCCTTCCAGGCCACAGTTCCAAAGTTTAACGAAGCACGCTGCATTACTGTCTAAATCTACAGGCCCCAACGTGACTAGTTGAAGATTTGCTCATTCCATTCACTGGCCAGTTGAATATAGTACCCGGGTACCTGAGAACACACACACACACCTTTTTGAGACATTACTTTCACGGGACTTACACTCCAGAAACGAAGGGGTTAAGCTTTTCTTTTGCCGCCGCGTGTTTTTCCCGCATTACGAAATCCTGTCGTTCATATACCGTGTTCACATTATATATGCTGCTTTATTGGGATCAGTAAAGTATATAATCTATAAAATCCACAACAGTGCTGGTGTATATTTATTCCCTAGTGCGGTGAGACTAACCCAAGGTTAAATTCAGCGGCTCCTCCGCGAGTGAGCGCTACACAGTAATATGCGGTGTGTATGAGTGCTCCACAACAATAAACTCACAGTAGCGTGCGTTGTGAATGAATGTATCAGAGCTCCACAGTAATAAAACTCATGTCATACACACTGCACGTTACTGTGAGCTTTATTGCTGTGGAGCTCAGTGATACGCTCATACACACTGCACATTACTGTATCACTGAGCTCCACAGCAATAAAGCTCACAGTAATATGCAGTGCGTATGACCGTGAGTTTTATTGCTGTGCAGCTCTGATACGTATCCTTTTCGTTTGCACTCATCACAATATAGGGCTGGTCTACAAAAAATTCCAGGGCTGCTTTTTATTCCCAGTCCGGCCCTGTTGTTATCTTAATAAGGATGTGTCAGCCTACTCTGAAACAGTTTGTGTAATTTCTCTCTACAACCAGTCCTTCAAAACTGCAGCACAGGATCAGAAGAATGAGAGCTACGTTCCTATTGAATGTGCTACATGAAAACAGGTTGTATTGCAGAGCGAAGGCCTCCATCAGCAGCTTGAATCGCAAGCAATGCAAACAATTCACCACAAACAGCTGCCAGCTGAACTATTAGTCCATTCTAGGGTGGCCTCAGGGTGCCATCAGGGTGGTACGGGCCCTGCGACTCCAGGGGTTCTGGGTCCCTTCAGAATATTGCGTGGCCCATGTACACATTGTTCTACATCCCTGGTGATCCAGTGGCTGGGCACCTGGGATAAACACTTTCCCTGGTGGTCCAGTGAAGAGCAGAGCATTCTGCACTTGCGCAGAGTGCAGAGAGCTACAGTATGTTACCAACTGGATCACTAGGGAACGGGTTTATCCAAGTAGCAGGGGGAATCATTGTGGAGATACCAGTAGTAAGTTAGCCCCCAATGCACACTGCAGGTCATATTAACACAGAGCAGACACTCTCCTGGACAGTCAAGGCACCCGCCAATAGCTTACAATCAGCCTCATATTGAGGACCACTTGGATGTCCAGGAGAGTGTCTGGTCCATTAATATGAGCTGTCAATCACTCTGTCTGTCTTTAAAGGCAGAACAATATGCAAGAGGGTCTGACAAGGAGAGGAAGGGTGGGGGATTTGAGGTAATGGAGGGCCTGGTGATTAAGAAGGGAGTGGGTTATGGTTAGGGTCATATTGGCCATGTTTAAAGGAACAAATAATTTATTCATGCTGATGGGCAGTGCATGAAGATTGTGACCTCGTAACATGCAGAATCTATATGCTGCAGGTAAGAAATCCAAGAGGATTCCCATGTGACCTACCTTCATTTCCATCCTGCAGCATATGAATTATACATGTTGCAGGCCAGCACTTTTCCCTGTGCTCCCCTCTGCATGAAATAGCGTATGTGTCCCTTTAAACATATCCGATATGGTACCCTAGCTATGGGGGGACCTGATGGCTAAAGGAGATGGGGTTTTGGGGGATCTAGTTACTAAATTGAATGAGGGGTTATGGGTGATCTGATTGCTAAGGGGTGAGTGTTATGGCGGATCTGGTTGCCAAGGGGGTGGGGTTATGACGGATCTTGTGGATAAGGGTTATAGGGAATCTGGTGGCTAACTGGGTGGTGGGCAGCTTATGGAAGACTTGTCTGCTAATCGTGGCTCTGGGCATGTAGGGTTATGGTGACATGGGATGGGTATGAGGACTTGGTGACTAAGGCTAGCGTCAGATGAATGCAGTCATCACATCCGCGTCACCGCACAGTTTAACGTCCGTCATAGCATAGATTTGTGATCAATAGAGACCAACACATGAAGTACGTGTGCACCGAAGTGCGCAGGCAACACGCAGATGGCAACGGACGCAATTTAGGCCTAAACGTAAAAGCACTATGATGGATGAAATAGCGTATGTGTCCCTTTAAACATATCCGATATGGTACCCTAGCTATGGGGGGACCTGATGGCTAAAGGAGATGGGGTTTTGGGGGATCTAGTTACTAAATTGAATGAGGGGTTATGGGTGATCTGATTGCTAAGGGGTGAGCGTTATGGCGGATCTGGTTGCCAAGGGGGTGGGGTTATGACGGATCTTGTGGATAAGGGTTATAGGGAATCTGGTGGCTAACTGGGTGGTGGGCAGCTTATGGAAGACTTGTCTGCTAATCGTGGCTCTGGGCATGTAGGGTTATGGTGACATGGGATGGGTATGAGGACTTGGTGACTAAGGCTAGCGTCAGATGAATGCAGTCATCACACCGCGTCACCGGCACAGTTTAACGTCCGTCATAGCATAGATTTGTGATCAATAGAGACCAACACATGAAGTACGTGTGCACCGAAGTGCGCAGGCAACACGCAGATGGCAACGGACGCAATTTAGGCCTAAACGTAAAAGCACTATGATGGATGAAATAGCGTATGTGTCCCTTTAAACATATCCGATATGGTACCCTAGCTATGGGGGGACCTGATGGCTAAAGGAGATGGGGTTTTGGGGGATCTAGTTACTAAATTGAATGAGGGGTTATGGGTGATCTGATTGCTAAGGGGTGAGCGTTATGGCGGATCTGGTTGCCAAGGGGGTGGGGTTATGACGGATTATTATTATTATTATTATTCTTTATTTATAAAGCGCCAGCATATTCCGCAGCGCTGTACAATAAGCACAGTATAGACAGGGTTACAATATATTGAACAACATTTGACAAACAGTACAGGAGGAGATGAGGGACCTATTCCCGTAGGAACTCACAATCTGGGAGGGTTGGGGTTGGAAACAGGAAGTAGAGGACTGTAAGGTGAGAGTGATTGATGGTTGCGTCAGTGAGTTGGGTGGCAGGCTTCCCTAAATAGGAATGTTTTAAGGGAGCGTTTGAAGGAAGAGAAGTTAGGGGAAAGTCTGACAGTACGAGGGAGAGCGTTCCAGAGAGTGGGGGCTGCGCGTGAGAAATCCTGCAGTCTATCATGGGAAGAGGTGATGCAGGGAGAAGCTAGGCGCAGGTCACTGTTTGACCTTAGGGAGCGGGCTGGGGTGTATTTGGTGATTAGTGAGGACAGGTAGTGGGGAGCTGAGTTAGTGAGGGGATCTTGTGGATAAGGGTTATAGGGAATCTGGTGGCTAACTGGGTGGTGGGCAGCTTATGGAAGACTTGTCTGCTAATCGTGGCTCTGGGCATGTAGGGTTATGGTGACATGGGATGGGGTATGAGGACTTGGTGACTAAGGCTAGCGTCAGATGAATGCAGTCAACACATCCGTGTCACCGCACAGTTTAACATCCATCATAGCATAGATTTGTGATCAATAGAGACCAACACATGAAGTACGTGTGCACCAAAGTGCGCAGGCAACACGCAGATGGCAACGGACGCAATTTAGGCCTAAACGTAAAAGCACTATGATGGACGCGCAGAGTGTGCCGCGTCCATGTAGCGGCCTGTGTGCGTGATGAGACGACGTCAGACGCAGCACATTTGCGACGTCCATCACGTTGACGCTCAGATGTTTTTCTGGTCTGCCTGACTGTACCTGTCATTTAATTTTAATTAATTTTGATTCCCATATTTACCTTTTTTTTCTACATCCATTAAAAAAACGGAGGCTACGGGGGCTATGGGGGAAGTGTGTGTGTGTTGGGGGGTTATAAGGACCTGGTGTAGCCCCCTCCCTGAAAAAACTAAAAATGCATACAAATCATTAGTTGTGTGCAGGCGGTGTGGTCAGGCACACCCTAATGTTGGGTGAGCAGGTACTCTTTCACCACCTACATTGAAATTTTAGACGTCCCTTATCTGGTTCATGACGAATAGCATAAAAACTGACTATCTCTGATTAAGGGCTTCTTATTTCTTATTAAAAAAATTGCATTTCGTGCAAAAAAGTCTAAGCAAGAGTTGTCCAATTAAAAATTGTTCCATTGGGGGGCGTGGCCGGCTGCACAGGGGAGAAGACGCGTGTCTATGAAGCTCCGACCCATCTTTTTCTTTCTACGTTCCCTAGATATCTGATTTTTATATATTTTGTCTCCCTGGACCCTGGAGCGGCTAGCCATCGGTGGAGTGATGTCCGGGGCCTGTTTTGTCCCCCCCTGGACCAGAGACTGTCGCTTTGTGGCTGGAACATGAAGCCAGCGGCCATCTTGGGGCCTAATACTGGGCCGTGCTCTGTCCTTGGAGCCCTGAGTGACCCCAGCTGGAAAATCACTCCAGCGCTAGACTGAGGGCCCTGCCCCACACCGCGGCACCTCTGCTGACCTTGACACCCCCTACCTGGATGAAGGCTGTGGCGATGGAGGGCCCCTGTCTCCCGGCCAAAGAGATCCACTTAGTGGAAGGGACGGATGGAGTGTGCACGTGGTGGCAGGAGGATGCCCCATCGCTTTGTCCCCTGTTTGGCTTGGAGGCGGCGCTCTTGGGCCTCGAACAACTGCTGATGGAGGAGGGGGATGACGAGCGCCTGCTGACCAGAGGTGACCTGCAGTGTTTTACGTGCTCTGAGGGGCAACGAAGATGCGGATTCCCTGGGTGGAGCTAGGTCAGAGGGACTCCAGACGGCGGACGTGGAACCAGGCAGTATGTCCGGGGACGTATCTGAAGGCATGGAGGATCCGGCGATCTGGAGTTTTCCGTGTCTGGAGAAGAACCCTGAATCTCGAGATGTAACCGGGAGGTCGGCCTGTCTGGGCTCAGTTATGATGTTGACTGCCGAGCTGAAAGCCGTGGCCTTCTCCATACAGCCTGCACTGGAGGCGCCACTCAGGGCCTTGGGCCTCAGCTCTGTGGGGTGGCAGGGCCGGTCATGGTCCTGGGCTCTTCTCGGTGAAGCGCCTGGAGGGGCCTGGTTGCTGGGTGCACAAGGTGCTCGGAGCAGTGGCCTATCTTGCGATGCTGTGCCCACCTGGCAAGTACCCCTCTTCCATGACACAGGTTGATGGGATGACTACGGCCTGTTTTTGGGCTTTGTTTTTTCAGGACCCTCCGATCTGCCCATGTTAGTGCTCCCCGGCTGGGGTTATTGCAGTAGACTACCAGATGACTTTGCTTGGTCCTCAGCGGCCATTTGTTTCCTTCTATTTTCTATTTTTGATGAGACCCTCCAATTCGGGATGTTTTGCTGACATTTAGCTGCCCTCAGGCGACCTTTTGCATTTACAGTTTTTGTCGCAACGTGCGCCGTTGTTTTCTCTTATATGTGACTTTCCTTGAGGACATTTTTGAATTTCTACTTGCTGCATTGCCTTTTGATCTTGTTATTTTTGTTTGTTATTTTCTTTAAGCTATGATGTTATTGATGACTAGGCGAGGCCCTGCGAGGCCCTCATTTTATACTTGGTTGTAAGATGACTTTTTCACAAAATAAAAATTTTCAAATATAAAAATTGTTTCACTGGTGCACACCCTAATATAACAGGCTGCACACACCAGTGATACAAACATTAATCACATCATGTATATGATGCACAAACACATGTTGCACAAGTCATGCACACATTACACACGTCATTCACATAAGTTGCCGACATTATATACAAGGTGGGGGTGGTGTATATGTTACAGTTAAAGTCCGAAGTGCGGTTAATTTTAGGATTACCCGGGTGCGACAAAACACAATGTCACTGTGCGATTTGGAGGGGACTGTGCGCTGGCCTCCTGCCCAGAGACTATGGCCCGTGAAAGAGACTATTGGGGGAACTGGTGGACCTTTTAAATATATTTGATTTTCACTATTTTATTCATTTACCTGGAGTACCACTACTGTGAATTTCCTAGATCTGGAGATATAGGTTAAGGAAGGGAGATTGCACACACGTACTTATTTTAAAGCCACAGACATTAATAGTTTCATTGACCTTAACCCCTTAGTGACCGGGCGGTTTTACACAAATCCGTCTTTTAGTGACCGCTGCTGTTTTTACGTTTCTGCGCTGTTAGAGTTTAGGTCAAATTTTCCTCTTACTCGTTTATTCAACCCACACATATTATGCACCCTTTTTCCCGCCATTAAATGGACTTTCTAGAAATACCATTATTTCCATCATATCGAATAATTTACTATAAAAAAAATATGAAATATGAGGAAAAAAATTGTAAAAACACACTTTTTTGTAATTTAATCCCCAAAATCTACAACCACCCAAAACGACCCCAGCTAAATAGGTTTAAAATTTTGTCCTGAGACTAGAAATACCCAATTTTTACATGCGTTTGCTTTTTAACCCCTTCACTGCTGAGACAGTTCACCTATGTGCGCTGTGCTCATTCTGACCATTTTGTGCTATTTATTTTTAGATGACAGCCTAGGTCCTATTTAATTAAACTCCCCCCAGACAAAAAAATTTTTTTTAAAAAAAACATTTTTTTATTTTATTTAATTTTTTTTTAAATTTTTTTTTAAAAACCAAACATGGTCATGTTTGGTATCGTTTGAAAGGCCATAATCAGGCCTTTCAAATGATGGCAAATATGACCATCTAGCTGCCATGGATCGGGAGATAAAGGGATCCTTAGGATCCCCTTATCTCTATATGGCAGCTAGAGGGTTAACTGGCCCACTGACATCCTCACACATATGGTGAGGTTGTCAGTGGGTGGGGGGGGGACCTGGAGGCTTGGCTGACATCCAAGATGTCAGCCCCCCTCCAGGTTTGAATCGCGTTTTGGCGCCAATTGGCGCCGCAACGTGATCCGGCGGCGAAATGGTTAATGCCATACACCGCTGGAAAGGGGAGGCTCTCCCCTCTCCAGCGGTGCAAACGGCATCTCCCTAGCTTCAATGGTTGGGGAGATAGAGGGCTCCGAAGGAGCCCCCCCTCCCCTCCATTGAAAAGCAAGGGGACGCCTGCTGATGACGTCACCACGCAGCGTGGCGACGTCATCAGCCTCGCCTGCCCATGTAAATCATATGGGCAGGCTTCCTCCCTGCCAGATCGCCATGGGATCCGGCGAGGGAGGTGAGTATCGGGCGGGAGGGGGATTAGGCGCCGCTGACGTACCCTGTACGTCCGCGGGTCTAAGGGAGACCCGAGTACAGGAAGTACAGGGTACGTCAGAGGTCCTTAAGGGGTTAATAGTGGGCACTTGTCATGTTGGCTTGAGGGAATTCCACGTGGACAAATGCTCAGAATGAAACGTAACTGTACAGAGTTAAAAGATATCAACAGCAAGCGGAATATCAACAGCAAGCGGATAGGTTAACTAGTGCCTTTGTTGATAAAGGTTACGATAGGGACACTGTCAGAAATGTTGTGGAAGAAGTTAAGACTGTAGAGAGGCGTACCCTCATTGAATACCGAGCACGCAATGAACCAACCCCTCAGGACCCTTTTGGGGTTCCTTTTATTTTTGATTATAGTGTGGGCAATAGGGGAATTAGGGGTATAGTCCGCCAGTATTGGGAGATTCTTAGGCAGGATCCTATTTTACGAGAAATTATCCCCGACAGACCCCGTTTTATTTGTAGGGGGGCGAAAAATATTAAATATATTGTGGTGAATAGTGCCTTTGTGGGCAAAAGGGGTAAAGGAGCACATTTGTTAGGGGTCCAGGATGGATTTTACAAATGTGGAAAGTGTTTGGGCTGTAAGAACAATTATAAAGTTAAAAGAACCCATGACGTTACTATAGGTGGCAGGACTATACATATTAAGGGTGTTTATAATTGTGCCACTAAGTACGTAGTATACTGCCTCACATGTCCATGTGGATTACACTACATTGGGAGGACATCAAGATCTTTATCCATTAGATTGGGGGAACACCTCCATAACATAAGAAAAGGGTATGAGCTACACAGTTTATCTTTACATTTTAAAGAAGCACATGCACAGGACCCAGTGGGATTAGAATTCTGTATTCTCAAAAAAGTTAAGAGAAGTTGGATGGGGGGCCATTTGGACCTTATCCTGGCTAAGGAAGAGATGAGGTTCATTTATGAATGTGGCACCCTCATTCCTGCTGGCCTTAACAGCGATTTTGAAGTTCGCCATTTTTTATAATATTTTTTTAATAATTCTCCTATACATTTTTTATAATTTTTTATAATTTTATTTTAATTTTAGTGATACTGTGTATCGGCTTCGGTTCTTTTTTACCCTCTTTGGATTACTCCTTATAACCTATGGGGCTGGATTTTCTGTTATTTTACTTTTATTATTATTAATTGTTACATATTGGCCACCATAGATTATATTACATCATTAATTGGGTTTTCATTTGTGGTGCCATAGCCACCTATGACCTACCATTAGAAGTTTTATTGTATTAGTATTTACAACATGTTTTCTTTATTTATTAAGCATTTGCCTTCTTTTACATATAATTTTATATTATTCATATTATTTATTGCTTCATATGTTTAATTCTGTGTTTTTTATGTGTTTTCCCATATATATGGAATATATGCTTGGCGGGGACTTGAATGCTCTTTTGGAATGTGACCCCGATATGTGCCCCCAAATAAGGATCCAGCCTATTTCTTCGGTATAGCTCCGGGGAGCTGTTATGAGGGCAAAAGGCCATTCCAAAAATGGCGTTTTTGAGCCAAGTAGGACGCAAATAGAGCTTTCTGCGCATAAGAGGAGGAGTATCGGTGGCTGGATATTACGGCGCATGCGCCCGCCCATATATGGAGAAGAAATATCATGTGACGTCTGAAATAGGATTCCGGAAGCACCAGGAACCAGGCTGGAACGCAGAGAAGGGCGGATGTGGCCTCTCATCATTCAATATACCTGCTGATGTGATTATTGCGGTTATAAATGTATATCTGTTAAGTATGTGAATATCACTTTCTTTTTTGACACCAACTGATGAAGCTGCGCAAGCAGTGAAACGCGTTTTGGTTTATTTATTTGTTTTTCATTTGTATATTAAATACACTTTTTTACTTCATGGTGGAGAGTCTATCAGTCTTTCTCACTAAATGAAAGGGGATTGGTGTATTCCTATTTACACCGAGGCGTGCATACAGAGCCAGTGAATCTGCACAGGCTCATTACCACGTAAGTGTTGTGATCACTTGGCCTATTTATCTGTGGCTTACAATGCTGTACCATGGTCTGTGTCTGTTTTATTCTATGTATAGTCCGTGCAAGTAATTTCTGGAATCATATGAAGACGGGACGGGGTCATCCCTGAAGAGACCCACTGCTTTCATATTGAGCCTTTATTGTATAGGCTCCACCATATGTGAGTGTATTTCCTCCACGCACCTACTATTTATCTATGTACAGACATACTGTGCCATATATGTGTTTCTTTCATGTACCGTGATTTCCACCTGGTCACATTGAACATAAGAACATATAGGGTAATTTGTTTTATTCGTTGTTGCATTGCTCTTTTTACCCACCTTTTTACCCACGGTTTTATTGGGTATTTACCCCCTATCCGGTACCCATTAACCTCCCACAGGAGTGAGGTGTTGTATAGGCGCTGTTCCATTTTTTCTTCTATATTAATCACATCATGCATATGATGCACAAACACATGTTGCACAAGTCATGCACACATTACACACGTCATTCACATAAGTTGCCGACATTATATACAAGGTGGGGGTGGTGTATATGTTACAGTTAAAGTCCGAAGTGCGGTTAATTTTAGGATTACCCGGGTGTGACAAAACACAATGTCACTGTGCGATTTGGAGGGGACTGTGCGCTGGCCTCCTGCCCAGAGACTATGGCCCGTGAAAGAGACTATTTAAATATATTTGATTTTCACTATTTTATATATCTGCAAGTTAAATATTTCTGATGTCTGTGTGTTATTCCCTGTATAGTGTAGATCTCTGTATTAGTTGCTATTGTGTAAATTCTCTATGTAAGAAATTCCTTTTGATAACCCTGGCTTTCTCCTTCCCCCATTCTCCATTGTTTGAAGGTCCTGCGTAGTTATCTGATCTGTGATGTTGTCTGTTTGATTGTATGCAAATGTACTGGTCCTTGACTCTATCTGTCCTCTCTGTGAATAAACAGTCAGTTCTATTCTGACCAAGCTTGAAGTCACAACTCATGTTTTGGAGTACCAGGAATCTTCTGCCCGCTGTGCCAAGGAAAGGCTCCAGGTCTACAGCTTCGGCTTATTTCTGGGGGTGCTAGCAAGGCTCTCTACATACACCGGGCCTTGAGCTGTGGCTAAGGTATAAGAGAAAGGTGTGAGAGTCACGAGGAGAAACTGGGTGTCCAGCGAGGAAGCAGCATTTGGCAGATGTGACCCTGTTCGGGCACAGAGATCTGTTACATCGGGTATTCCAAGTGTTGTTGGATAAAGTCTGATGTGAAATTAAACATTTTATCTGGGTAAACTGCAAAGTATCCAAACGCCTTTGAGTTCTCTGCTTTTCTTGGGTTTTCAGCAGGTTACAGTTGACTGAATTCCGAGGATTACCCGGATAAAGCTGCAAACTGTTAACAAAATTGTTTTGTTTTTTCTTTTAACCAAATTTTATCCACAGTCACATACCACACTAATTAACCATCAGGTTACTCTGCGTTAATTGTGTGAAAATTAATTTATGAAGATAATGAAGGCCTGAAGCAGGTGTAGGGCCTTTAAGTTGCCTCTGATGCCAGGACACAGGGAGGATTTTTCTAGAACGGTTATAGCGTGTGTGGGGGTTTGAGCGGGAGGGGTGTGGGTGGAGTTACCAAGAGGGTACTTAAGGCGCGTGAAGGGAGGCTCTGCGTGCCTTTTTCTCCTGAGGTAGAGCTGGTGAAAACCTGAGCTGCGTCAGAGAGCGGTGTTTCGGCCTTTTTTTTCTACATTTACTTGTCTTTAAGTATGGCGGAAGGTGGAGACTTTGAGTCGCTGTTGGCGGAAGTGCGGGAGGCAGCTCGGCATCGTGGTGTGGAGTGGGCGAGAAGGAGTTTGACAGAGGTGTTGGTGGCGGAGTCGGAGGTTAGAGCTCGGCCTGTCAGCGTTTCTAGGCCTCCAGAGCGGTTCAGTCCGGGAAGAGAATCCAGCGGTGGACGAGCGTCTGAGAGGTTGAGGTCAGAAGCGGTGAGAGGCAGAGGACGGTTGGTCTGCTGGATGTTGGCTGGAGGTGACGCTGTTGGGACTAAGGCTGGCGGGAGCGTTTCAAGGAGGTTGGCAGGTAGGAGCTCGAGCCATGTCTCGGTTGCTACGGATTCTTTGGTTTCTGGTCGGAGGGGTTCATATGGTGAGCGCTACCAGGAGAGAAGGAGTGCGGAGGTCAAGGAGTTCCTCGGGTAGAAGAGGAGTACGGTTGTCCGCCAAGGGTCCCAGAAGTGGAGCAAGGTCTGTCTCGGTGACGGAGGTTTCGGCGGTAAGGTATTTGTGGACGGTGGTGTGGACGGTGGTGTGGCACAGGGTGGTGTGGTGCGGGATGAGGTTACTCAGGAGCCCGAAGGGGATTGGGGTTCAGGTGGTGAAGGTGAAGTGGCTCCGGGTTTTGGTGTGGTGGAGCGGGATGGTGGTAATGGCACTTCGGGTTCTGAGGCTCATCTCACGAATGTATTTTCGTCCACAGTTCCTATGGTATGGGAGCGGAGTCCGCAGCCGGCTGGTGGTTTCCAGGCTGGTGGAGTCGGTGGAGTTGGAGTATCGGCTATGGAGAGTGTGGCGCAGGAGGTTCCAGGAAGTTTGGCTGGGCCTAGTGTGGCGACAGGTGGGGGTGATATGAGTTCCTTCATGTCTTTTTTACAGGGTGCCTTTGAAGCTTGGTCGGGTTCTAAAAGGGGTGTGAGCCAGGGAGTTGATTTGGCCCAGGCTTGGAGGGTTGCAGGAAAGTCAGTTGGGGGAGCGAGTGGAGCTCTCGGTGGTGAAGCAGTTGCTTCAGGAGGGCCCACTCGGTGAGTCCTCAGGGGTGGCGGATATAGCCAGGAGGAATGCATACGTTTCATTTGCTGGTCCTTTGGGGTTACATTTGAAGCAGGAGGTTAAGGAGTGTATCTGGCGGGGCGAGTATGTGGAGCTCTTTTCCCTGCTTCCTTTGGATGAGGTGGCAGGGGTTAAGGACGATTCGTCTAAGGAAGGTTTAAAGGAGGAAGAGGAAAGGAAAAAGAGGTATTGGAGGATTCCTAAGTCTTTTGGGAATTGGCTCTGGGCTTTTTGTATTTTGGCTAGTGTGGTTGGGGAGAAAAACCCACAGCACTGTCCGGCTCTGTTTTGTTATGTGTATGGGATTTGGGAGGCTTATCGGATTTATGGTGGTTGGGCGTGGTGGAAATATGATTAACAGTTTAGGCAACGTTTGGTGGCTCACCCAGGGATGGGGTAGGACCAGATGGACATTACGTTGTGGTTACGTTTGATGGGGGCTCAGAAGGCTTTGCCCTTTCCAGGGGTCGCCAGTGGGGGAGGGGCCAGTTCTCCACCGGCAGGTGTTAAGAAGGGGTCTTGTTGGCAGTTTAACGAGGGTCAGTGTAAGTTTGGTAATGGGTGCAAGTTCAAACATGAATGTTCAAATTGTGGAGGATTGCATTCGTTGTCCAGATGTTTTAAGAGGTCGAGACAGGGCGGTTTACCTTTTGGAGGGTCTGGAGATGGGGGCTTCCCCAGTGAAACTCGACGCAATGTTACCGTGGCTAAGGCTTTACAGAAGACATAGGAATGCAGAGTTTCTGCGGGACGGTTTCGGTGTTGGTTTCCGGATTCCTTTTGTGGAAAGGCCAGGGTGTGGCAAGTTGAGGAATTTGAAGTCGGCTAGAGAATATCCGGAGGGAGTTCAGGAGAAGGTTTTCAAGGAGATCGGGGCCGGTAGGATGGCGGGTCCATTCTCGTCACCGCCGGTGCGGGATTTGAGGATATCCCCTTTGGGGGTGGTGCCTAAACGGAAGGCTGGGGAATTTCAGTTGATTCATCATTTATCCTATCCGCGGGGAGGATCGGTGAATGATGACATTGGTGAGGAGTTAGCCTTGGTGTCGTACGTGTCATTTGATTCGGCATTTGGTTTGCTTCGGAATGCAGGAAAGGGGGCTTTGATGGCTAAGGTGGATATTGAGTCGGCGTTTCGGCTCTTACCTATTCATCCTTCATGTCATCATCTTCTGGGGTTTTGGTTTGAAGGTGAATTTTATGTGGATCTATGTATTTATTTATTATTTATTTATTTATTTATAAAGGATTTTACCAGGAAGGATATATTGAGATTTCTCTCGTTTTCAAGTATGTCCTGGGTTCAAGAATAACATTGCGTCGAGTTTCACTGGGGAAGCCCCCATCTCCAGACCCTCCAAAAGGTAAACCGCCCTGTCTCGCCCTCTTAAAACATCTGGACAACGAATGCAATCCTCCACAATGTATGGGAAGGTTTGTGAGGCGGATGGATGGTGTGGTGGTGCGGCATCTACCCTTTGAAGAGGAGGATGCGGCATGCTATTTTATGGAGGATGGCGTTCACCTGACAGATGTGGGCAAGGATCTGTTCCTCCTGGGTTTAAAGAAATGGATTGAACAACCCTGTTTTTCATTGGTGTGGGAGCTCTCCCATAAGGGGGTTATGTGAGGAGCTCTTGGCGGGGGCTTGTAGGCAGTGCTGGGTAGGAGTTCCTTTTATTTAGGTAATTTTTGTTTCAGATGGTTGGGAGATGGGAGGATTTTGTGGTTGGCTGGTTTGGAGGTGTGTGGTGGTTGTGTGGAGTCCTCTTTCAGCACTGGGTTATTGTGTTATAATTTTGTTATGGTAAATTTTTATGTCATGGTGGTGGGCATATTGTGTGGAGTTTTTAGCTGTGGTCGGTATATATAGAAACATAGAAACATAGAAAAATTTCGGCAGATAAGAACCTTTCGGCCCATCTAGTCTGCCCAATTACATGGATACTTTACCTGGATTTATCTTTTGTTTAGGATAGCCTTATGTCTATCCCATGCCTGCTTAAATTCAATTATTATTATTTTATTATTATTTATTTATAAAGCGCCAGCATATTCCGCAGCGCTGTAAAATAAGCACAGTACAGACAGGGTTACAATACATTGAACAACATTTGACAAACAGTACAGGAGGAGATGAGGGCCCTATTCCCGTAGGAACTCACAATCTAGGAGGGTTGGGGTTGGAAACAGGAGGAGAGGACTGTAAGGTGAGAGTGACTGATGGTTGCGTCAGTGAGTTGGGTGGTAGGCTTCCCTAAATAGGAATGTTTTCAGGGAGCGTTTGAAGGAAGAGAAGTTAGGGGAAAGTCTGACAGCACGAGGGAGAGCGTTCCAGAGAGTGGGGGCTGCGCGTGAGAAATCCTGCAGTCTATCATGGGAAGAGGTGATGCGGGGAGAAGCTAGGCGCAGGTCACTGTTTGACCTTAGGGAGCGGGCTGGGGTGTATTTGGTGATTAGTGAGGACAGGTAGTGGGGCGCTGAGTTAGTGAGGGTTTTGTAGGTAAGGATAAGGATTTTGAACTTAATTCTGCAGTGGATGGGGAGCCAGTGAAGGGACTCGCAGAGGGGAGCGGCAGAGACAGAGCGGCGGGTGAGGTGAATTAGCCTGGCGGAGGCGTTCAGGATGGATTGTAGGGGGGAGAGGCGGGACAGAGGGAGGCCAGATAAGAGATTATTGCAATAGTCGAGTCGGGAGATTACCAGGGCGTGTATGAGTTGTTTTGTGGTGACAGCGGTAAGAAATGGCCGAATTCTGGAAATATTACTGTTTTGGCCTCTACCACTTCTACTGGAAGACTGTTCCATGTATCCACCACCCTCTCAGTAAAATAATGCTTTCTGATGTAACTTTTAAACCTTTGCCCCTCTAATCTAAGACTATGTCCTCTTGTTTTACTACTTTGTTTCGTTTTAAATATACTCCCTTCCTCTACCTTGTGGATTCCCTTTACGTATTTAAATGTTTCTATCATATCTCCTCTGTCTCGTCTTTTTTCCAAGCTGTACATGTTAAGATCATTAAGCCTTTCCTGGTAACTTTTCTCCTTCAAGCCATACAACATTTTAGTAGCCCTTCTCTGAACTCTCTCTAAGATGTCTATATCCTTCTGGAGATACGGTCTCCAGTACTGCACACAGTACTCCAAGTGAGGTCTCACCAGTGCTCTGTACAGTGGCATGAGCACTTCCCTTTTCCTACTGCTAATACCTCTCCCTACACAACCAAGCATTCTGCTAGCATTTCCTGCTGCTCTATTACATTGACTACTTACTTACCTTTAGATCCTCTGAAATAATAACCCCTAAATCCCTTTCCTCAGATGTTGAGGTTAGGACTGTATCAAATATTCTATATTCAGCCCTTGGCTTTTTACGTCCCAGGTGCATTATCTTGCACTTATCCACGTTAAAACTCAATTGCCACAGCTCCGACCATTTTTTTAGTTTACCTAAATCATTTGTCATTTGGCTGATCCCTCCAGGAACGTCAACCCTGTTGCAAATCTTTGTGTCATCAGCAAAAAGACATACTTTTCCATTAATACCTTCTGCAATATCACTAATAAAAATATTAAATAGAATGGGTCCAAGTACTGACCCCTGAGGTACCCCACTGGTAACAAGACCTTGCGCCGAATAAATTCCATTTACCACAACCCTCTGTTGCCTGTCACTCAGCCACTGCCTAATCCATTCAACAATATTGGAATCCAAGCTCAAAGATTGCAATTTATTGATAAGCCTTCTATGCGGAACAGTATCAAAAGCCTTACTGAAATCTAAATAAGCAATGTCTACTGCACCACCTGTGTCTATTATTTTTGTTACCCAATCAAAAAAATCAATAAGATTAGTTTGGCATGATCTCCCTGAGGTAAACCCATGTTGTTTCTGATCCTGTAATCTATGTGTTTTTAGATGGTCAACAATCCTTTCCTTTAAGATGGTTTCCATTAATTTCCCCACTACTGACGTAAGACTAACGGGCCTATAGTTCCCAGATTCCTCCCTACTACCCTTCTTGTGAATGGGCACAACATTTGCTAATTTCCAGTCTTCTGGGACGACTCTCGTTAGCAAGGATTGGTTAAATAAATCTGTTAACGGTTTTGCTATTACATCACTGAGCTCTTTTAATAATTTAGGGTGGATCCCATCAGGCCCCATTGACTTATTTGTCTTTACTTTAGACAGCTGCTGTAGAACCTCCTCCTCTGTAAACTGATATGTAATTGTCTCGTTAGTGTTTCCTCCTAACTGAGGTCCCTTTCCTTCCTTTCTTCTGCAAAGACTGAACAAAAATATTCATTGAGGCAGTCAGTGAGACTTTTATCCTCTTCTACATACCTTCCTTCCTTTGTTTTTAATCTAACTAATCCTTGTTTTACTTTTCTTTTCTCGTTTATGTATCTAAAAAATGTTTTGTCCCCCTTTTTTACTGACTGAGCTATTTTCTCTTCTGTGTGTGCTTTGGAAGCTCTTATAAATTGCTTTGCCTCTTTCTGCCTAATCTTATAGGTTTGCATATCTTCTTCACTCTGAGTTGTTTTATAATTATTGAATGCTGTCTTTTTGTTCTTCACTATTTTGGCCACTTCTGCAGAGTACCACAGTGGTTTCTTCCCTTTTTTGTTTTTGCTAACAAGTCGAATGCAATTGCCTGTGGCCTTCAATAATGCTTCCTTTAAATAATCCCATTTCTCCTGGACTCCCTTTAAACTCCTCCAGTCTGATAATGACTCCTTCACACAAAGTCTCATTTTAGAAAAATCAGTTTTTTAAAGTCTAAAACTTTTGTTTTTGAGTGGTGCGGCTCCATCCCTGTTCTTATGTTAAACCATACTGACTGGTGATCACTAGATCCCAAATTTTCACCTACAACAACGTCCGATACCAAACCTCCATTTGTGAGTATTAAATCCAATATGGCCTCTTTACGGGTCGGCTCCTCAACTACTTGTGTTAGAGATAATCCCAGTAGGGAGTTTAGAATATTTGTACTCCTGGTGCACCCAGCGGTTTTGGTTTTCCAGTTCACATCAGGAAGATTAAAGTCCCCCATGATAATAACTTCCCCCTTCATTGCCATTTTGGCTATTTCCTCAAGCAGCAGATTATCTAGCTCTTCTACTTGTCCAGGGGGTCTATAGATCACACCTACACGAGCTACTGTATGATTGCCAAATGTTAGCGTAACCCAAACTGACTCTATGTTCACCTCGCTCACTTTTATTTGGTTCGTTTTTATGTTGTTTTTCACATACAGGGCCACTCCTCTCCTTTCCTACCTTCTCTGTCTTTTCTATATAAAGAGTACCCCGGTATTGTTATGTCCCAGTTATTTTTCTCACTGAATCATGTCTCAGTAACCGCAACTAAATCTACTTTTTATATATATATATTATTCCACAGTTATGTGTTCGTGTATTTTTGAGTATTTCTTGTCTCCCTGTGTAGACTTGGTCATCAGTCGGCGACTTAAAATATTATATAAAGAGTAACCTAATGGTTATTATGTTTTATATATAATATATAAACACATATGACACATAATAAAGATCATGTAACTCTTTAACATTCATATAAGAAACATATCCTGTTACTCTGTATATTCATTATATCCTTAATACATTTTAATGTTTGTCTTTTGACATTTTCGTTAATACTATCTAATATATATAAAGTGAAGCTGTGGATAGTCCTCAGATTACCCGGGTAAAGCTTCAGACTTATCTGTTCGATAACAAGATTCGGTTTTAACCAAACGGGGTTGGATAGTCTGCAGATCATCTGGATAAAGTGCGAATTTTTCAGCTCTTCCAGACTGTTACCCAAGCGCGGTTGGTTAGTCTTAAGATTACCCGGGTAAAGTTTGAATTTTGAATTTTTTTGCAGCTTTATCCGGTGGTTTTGGGTATTGGCAGAATTATCTGGGTAATTTACAGATTAACCGCACTTCGAACTTTAACCGTATCGTATACATTCTATAAATATAGGACCAGTTGAAGGGGAGGTTGCCTGGGGGTGGGAAGGTGTCACATATCCGGTCGCCGGCGCCGCAGGAGGAACAAACCCGGCGCTGGTTCATTCTTGTCTCCATGAATCTACCCCTCCATACCTCAGTTTTGTCTCCAGCCTGCAAGAGGTGCAGGTGCTGCTAATCAAGAAGCCTGCACTTTCCTATAAAAAGCAAAGCACCATGGACCATGGGGTTTTGCATTGCTTGCCAATCTGTCCCTAAAGCTGCAATAGCCTCCTCTGCTAAACCTTCCTGTGACAGAACCTACCATCACTGGGGCATCTGGAGGGGGATGTGGGCTAGCCTCCTGCCCAGAGACTATGGCCCGTGAAAGAGACTATTGGGGAACTGGTGGACCTTTTAAATATATTTGGTTTTTCACAGTTTTAAACATTCCCTGGCAAACTAAACAAGGAAGTGGGAAAAGTCATCCTCCCTCCCTAACGGGAAGCTGCTACAACCTTTACTACATCTCCAGCTGAAGCGCTGGCAACTGCACAGGCTGCCGTTGGCCTCTGCCCTGCACCGGTAACAGCCCCAGGGATCCATGGAGCGAAGGTGGTCGCCCTCCCTCCCCAACTGGAGATGGTGTATCGAGGAGAAAATTCCACGACAGGGGTCCCTCAGCAACTGAAAATGGCTCAGAGAGACTGGTCAGTCAGCTTAGCTCCCCACTGGTCGGGTGTCGATCTGGGAGATTGGGACATATGTGCAACTTCCCAGCTGCAGAATTTAACATGCCAGCGAGATTATATCTCGGAGTTTAAATGCCCGACTAACACAGGTCCAGACCAGTGGAGGGTCTGGGACCTAGTTAGTCTCCTTTTGGGGGCTGGGAAATGTGACGGAACCTACCGTCACTGGGGCATCTGGAGGGGGATGTGGGCTAGTCTCCTGCCCAGAGACTATGGCCAGTGAAGGAGACTATTGGGGAACTGGTGAACTTTTTAAATAGATTTGGTTTTTCACTGTTTTAAACATTCCCCGGCAAACTAAAGATTACTGATGCCTGTGTGTTATTCCCTTGTTTAGTTATTGTATAGTCTCTTGTTGTGTATTTTGCGTACATTCCCTCAATTATTAGGGATGTGCGTTTCGGGTTTCGGAATTTCGGAATTTTCACGAAATTTCCCGATTCGTGTTTTCGGATGCGGCCGAATTTCCGAAAAATTTTAGATCCGAAAATGTCAGATCCGAAACGTTTTCCGAGCCGAAACGAAATATTTTCGGATTTTTCGAATGGACTTGAAATGTGTCAAACGAGGAGAACAGATGTTCCGAAAAACGAAAATTTTACGAAAAACGAAAATTTTCGGAAAAAACGAAAAGTCGATACATTAGACTAGTAAAGTGACACGAAAAATACGAAAAATGGTCGATATTCCGAAAAATGTACAATTCCGAAAAACGAAAATTTCCGAAAACACGAAAAGTCGATACAAAAACCAAGCACAGTGACACGAAAATACGAAAAATGGTCGATATTCCGAAAAAAAAATGTACCCGAAAAACGACCCGAACCGAATCGAAACCGGTCGAAACGAGCCGAATCGAAAAGTTTAAAAATCCGAAAAATCGAACCAAATGGAACCGAAAAAAAAATCGGTGCACAAGCCTATCAATTATCTAACCTCCCTCTGTACAGTGTGACCTCTGTATTAGTACCTGCTCTCTCTATAAGAAACGTGTTCTCTATAAGAAATTCCTTTTGTTTTACCTGCCTTCTCCCTCCCCCCTTCTCCTCCCAGGAAATCCCATTGTCCATTGTTTGAAGGTCCTGTTCAGTATTTGATCTGTGATGTTATCTGTTTGGCTGTATGCAACGAGGGTTGGTGGTTGACTGTATCTGTGTCTCTTTGAATAAACTAGCATTCTGCTTTTGACTTCGAATGGTGAGCCTCATTCTTTCGGCTGCGATTAAAGCTTTGAAGGAGCTGTTGGGGAAGATTGCTCCGGCGACTGTTACATGGAAGAGAGCCCACGGACGGAGGTACTACGTTGGGGCACAGTCGCTCCGTCACACAATCTGTTCCTGAACCCCTCTGTTGATCATTCATTGCCGAACCCCTGCTTTGTATTTTGGACTATTCTTTTGTTAAAACCTTAAGGCCCCTATTACATTCCTCTCGCATTTGGTTTTGTGCGCGCAAATGCGCATAAGCGCGAGGGTCAAAACCATTTACACACAACGTCGTATTACAATCTATGAGCAACGAATGCGCGTATTCGTCTACCGCGGGTCAAGCTGCGTGAGCGTAAGATAGTTTGTGGATGCGCGCCCTGGTATTTGAATCCAGCTTCCGCCATTTTCTATCGCTGCCTCACACAGATGCTTCTGGAAGCAGACACAAACCATGGCATCACAAGGAGAAGCTCAAGTGCAGTTTAAGCTTGTACTTGTCGGAGATGGTGGTACTGGGAAAACGACTTTTGTGAAGCGTCACTTGACTGGGGAGTTTGAAAAGAAGTATGTAGCGCCACTTGGTGTTGCGGTCCATCCTCTGGTGTTCCATACCAACAGAGGTCCGTTTCGATTTAATGTGTGGGATACTGCTGGTCAAGAGAAGTTTGGTGGTCTGAGAGATGGTTACTACATTCAAGCCCAGTGTGCCATCATAATGTTTGATGTTACATCAAGAGTCACATACAAAAATGTACCAAACTGGCATAGAGATCTTGTAAGAGTATGTGAAAATATCCCCATTGTTCTTTGCGGAAACAAAGTGGACATAAAAGACAGGAAAGTCAAAGCAAAATCAATTGTCTTTCATAGGAAGATGAACCTTCAGTACTATGACATCTCTGCTAAGAGTAACTACAACTTTGAGAAACCCTTCCTTTGGCTTGCCAGAAAACTGATAGGAGACCCCAATCTTGAGTTTGTAGCCATGCCTGCTCTAGCTCCACCAGAGGTTGCTATGGATCCAGCATTGGCAGCACAGTATGAGCAAGATTTACAGAATGCCCAAACCACTGCACTCCCAGATGAAGATGATGATCTGTGAGGCGAATGAAGCTGGAGCCCAGCGTCAGAAGTCTAGTTTTAGAGGCAACTGTCCTGTGATGGTGGTGCAGCGTGTTTGCCACTTTATTATCTAGCAGAACATGTGCTTAATCTTTCTGGGATGCTGAAGGAGATGAATGTGCTTTGGAGTGAATGTGGCAGTCAAAAAAATTCATATTTTGGACGTTTGTATTTAGCTGTTTGGGACTGCAATTACTCTCAAGTTTCAAATCTTAAGTTAAGACTGCTACGGTCGCGTCACAATATCCAGTGGTTAAAGCTTGTTTGTTACTGTCATTCCCATACCTTTTTCGTTTAGATCATAATAAAGTATTTCAAATACCACACAAAAAAAAAAAATTTAGTTTGCGCGTCCTATACTTAACATTGTGAGCGCAAATGCGTTCGGGCAAAGAAACGCAGATGGTATTACAATCGGTGCGCAAATTCGTATGAACAACGTTTCGCGCATAATTTTAACGTTTCTGAAAAGCTGGTGTTAATGTCAAAACCGAACGTCCTGGTCGAAATGAAATACACCAGCACAAAAAAAAAATACCGCAGAGTATAGGTACACATTCTACAGATACCCAAACCATAAAATTGTGAATTTGTGCGTTTTTTTTTTTTATTGCATATTTACTTTGACAGGCGCAAAAACTTAAGTGAGTCAATTAAGGTCAATTAAGGTAAATTGATGTCAATTAAGGTTCTTAAGTCTGATTGGCTGAATCCCTCGAAAATACCGTTCCGTACACTGATTTATGTGCGCATCGTTACTGTGCTCGTATTTCTCTTAGTTTTTTTCGCGTATTTCTCTTCGTTTTGCACGCCAGCTTTACGAACGTTATTTTTTGACGGATGACAAAATGCGCGAAGATTGTAATACCACCGTTAAATTTCACGCGATAATGCATTTTGCTGCGCGCTAAAAAAATTGCGCTGCGCGGACGAAATTGCGGGAAGAATGTAATAGGGCCCTATATGTATATCTGAACAATCTGTTGGCGAACCCCCTGCTTCTATACTGGACTACGCCTTTGCCTGATCCTTCTAATACCTTGCTTTAGAAACCCTACTTCATTTATTTAAAAGACTTATTCTTTCCTTTTTACCTCTGTTCATCTATGTATAGTGCTTCTGTTTAATCTTATTCCTATATCTTGTGTTTTGTTTTCTTCTAATCTGATTCCCTGGTCCTGTCTCCTTGTGTATATACTTCCTGTTTATTATTCAGCCTTGTTCCCTGGTTCTCTGTTCATTTGTGTATTCAGTGCCTTATCAGTTAGCCTAGTTCCCTGGTCCTGTTATATTCAGTATCTGTTTAGTTTTCCATTTATTCCTCAGTCACACCTTGTTTATTAATTATTCATTGTTCTCCTGTTTTATTCAGCTTTTCTTTCATATTGCTTTACAGCTCCTTATACTTAAATAAATCTGTTTATTTTGCAGATACTTGCTTATCATTTCATTGCACATTGGGCTCGACCCGCAACCCTGCCATCTGGATTGTGACAGAGGGTTTTACAGGGGAGGACCGAAACTGTAGTTCAGTAAGAGGTCCCAAGATATTCTGATGACAACTCTGGGTGGTCTGGACATGTCCTAGCAATGTTTTCAGCACTACAACTTACCTATGTTGGCTGCTGCCTTCATCAACTTCACCACCACTGTGTCTCATGTCTGGACTAGGAGGCAATCATGTTCCTACCCATTAAGGGTGACAGCTGTAGCAGTGGAAATTGCGAGTCAAACTAACAGGTCCATCCTTTGGGCTGAACAGGCAGGGTAAGTAGAAGGTCAGCTGGCCCAGCTGTTGTAAATGCAAGCTACCAGGGCAGAGGCCTCTCAGGTGCTGAAGGCTGCCAGATTTGGGGCCCTTCTGCTTGTCACTATCATTCTGGAGGAGGTCACACCCCCACGTGATGCTCCACAAAGCCACATCCCCATGATGCTCCAACCTGGCTTCGCCACCACATCATCCAGCAGTGCTAGGGATCCAGAGCCAGACTGAGATACTACCCCTGGCACAGTAAGCATGATGAGTTGGGAATGTTAGTGTGTGTGTGTGTGTGTGTGTGTGTTTGTGTGTGCGTCTGTCAGCATAAGTGGATCAGGTTCTGTATGAGTGGAACAGGTACTGTGTGATTGTGAGCGGGTCCCGGTCTTTTGAGAGCAGGTCATTTTCTCGGTGTGGGCCAGGCTCTGTGTGATTGTGTGTAAGTGGAACAGGTTCTGTGCACGTGGTACAGGGTCTGTGAGAGTGGATCAGAATCACAGTAAGTGGGTCAGGGTCTGTGTGAGTGTTGTAGGGTCTATGGCAATGTGTGTGGAGCATGTATGTATTATATGTAATGCAGTGAATGGGTCTGTACTTCTGCAAAGGTCACAGACTGCTCCATATATTTATGGTGTCTTTTTAGGTACACCTCAGTAGGGTATCGTTTTAGGGGCTCTTCCATATATTTGGGACATGTGTCTTTTTTTAGGTTCTCCTCGTATATGATGGGTATGGAACGTGGCGTGGTCAGTGCCCCATAAAAATCACCTCACCTAGGTTCCCGCATATGCTAGGGGTGGCCTGTCATGGAACTGTCATAGCACTCCCTGCGTCAAACCCAAAGACTTTTATTTCCCATGGTGAAAACCCCCAAAAGACATAGAAAATCAGCGTTCGGTTACCTTTCTTGGCCATTTGGCTATTCAGAGAGCAGGCAATATGCCAAATCCTGGCGAATTGCCTGCACATACAGTGCCTGTTCGGTGCCTGTTCGAGGGCAGTGAAATCCCCATAAAAAAGCACTGCCTCGGCTATTCAGAGAACACAAACCAGCAGTGAAAGGTTCCCCTAATGCCCTGCCATTCGGTGGTTTAATTTGACAGGTTTATTCAGGAGAATCCCATAGGCTTCAATGTTAAAAATATTACCGTTTTAATTAAATATCTAATAAACCGTTCATTATAAAATTCTGCAGTAAAGAGTCTCTTTATTTATAGATTTTTTAGGATATTTTAAGCATTTTTCTGTTTGATTTTTTTAAAAAAGTCAGATTTTTCTTTTTTAAACTTCTCTTATTTTTTCTGTAACAGCCCTTTTTATTATCATTCTCTGGATCTCATATGTAAATTTCAGACATTTTCACTCAGTAGTTTCTTTGCAAACAGAGTTTCACTTTTCAATCATTCATGCAAACTGTTTTGCTAATTTATTCACTGCCTTCTTCTGTGGTGTCGGCTTTTTCCGGCGGCTTCGCTGTGTGTGATCGGCTTCTGCTCGGGTTTTTCCACCGTCTTCGACGGGTTAATCCAGATGTTTTTACGGGTTTTCGGCGTGCATTCGCCGGGTTTTCGGTGGGTTTTCGACAGCTTTTCCCTGCACTTCGACAGCCCTGTGGTGCTTGCTGAATACACCGCAGGGTGGCCGAAATGGGAAAGCCGATTTGCACCGAATTGAAGAGAACAAAAAGTCACCGAACGTGCGGTGACTTTTCGAATCTCTTTGAATAACCCTGATAGACAATTGCCTTGGGAAACACTTTATGTTCAGTTCTATTGTGTGGTGTGATTTTAAATGTATTGTAAATTGCTTGGTTTTAGTTTTAAATGTACTTTTATTACTGTATGTGAATGGGAGTTTAGAAATGTGGTTTTGTGTAGAGTGCAAACAAGTTTGGGTACTGTGTAATTTATGCAAAAGGGCTTTTCCCTTTTCCGAGCAACTCAGCTAGCCAGGCTGATCTTGGTAAGGGGGTGTCTGGAGAGCCAGGACAGGCGGAAAGAGAGCGAGCTTCCTGTAACATTGGTGGCAGCGGTGGGATAGAGGCTCTCCAACACTTAGACACCCCGAGATGACAAACTACGCAGTCTGCAAGCGGGACACCCTGAGGGACCTGCTGGAGAGCCAAGGAGGGACCACCAGATCCAAGGGCAAGGATGCCCTAATTAGCGAGCTGACCAAAATGGACCAAAGGAACGGCGACACTAGACCCCGGTCTGCTGAGGACCTGTTCCAGCAGAGGGTCCAGGAACGCATTGCCCTGTATGGGGCCAATCCATCAGAAACTTCCATACAACAAGCCATAAATGACATTAAGCAGCAGGATGCCCAGAAAGAAAAAAAGCTGGACCGCCAAGAAAGAGAGTTGGAGCGGCAACACGAGCTTCGGGTGACATTGCAATATACAGTCAGACCTGAGAGGAACACCTCTGCCACCTGGGGGTAGTGTTGGATCGGATACGGGCTGCCAACTTGACCATGAAGCCAGACAACTGTAGGATCGGGATGTCTGAGGTGCAGTACCTAGGCAAAGGGTAGGGTGCGGCAAGCATAAACCAGAGCCCGCTAAGATTGAGGCCATCCTAGATTGGTCGATCCCCCGGGCCAAGACCCAGGTCCTTGCCTTCTTAGGGACAGCGGGGTACTACTGCAAATTCGTGCCCCATTACAGTGACCTTGCCAAACCCTTGACAGACCTGAACAAAAAGACCCTCCCTCACCAAGTCCCGTGGTCCCCGGAGTATGAGGCCATCTTTAAGCAGCTCAAAGCGGCACTAACCCAAGCTCCCATCCTAGCAGCACCAGATCACAGCAAGCATTTTATCATCCACACAGATGCCTCCATGTTTGGACTGGGAGCTGTGCTAAGCCAAGTGGGAGACGACGGAGGAGAGCACCCGGTGGCGTACATCAGCCGAAAGCTCCTACCTCGCGAAGTGGGATATGTGGCCATTGAAAAAGAGTGTCTGGCCTTGGTTTGGGCCCTAAAGAAATTTCAGCCATACGTCTACGGGCGATCTTTCACCGTGATGACCGACCACAACCCCCTGATCTGGCTCAACTGAGTGGCTGGGGAAAACGACCGATTGCTCTGCTGGAGCCTGGCCCTACAACCATACAACTTTACAATCCAGTACCGGCCAGGCCCTCAAAACAGAAACGCCGATGGATTATCCCAGCAGACAGCCCTGGAGCCTTGATCCCACTTTCTTTTCCCAACAACCCCGAGTCAACCCGTTGGGGTCCAACTGTGGTCGTCGGACTCATTTGGGGAAGGGGAGATATGTCATGGAACTGACATAGCTCTCCCCGCGTCAAACCCCAAGACTTTTATTTCCCATGCGAAAACCCCCAAAAGACATAGATAATTGCCTTGGGAAATGTATTGTAAATTGCTTGGTTTTAGTTTTAAATGTACTTTTATTACTGTATGTGAATGGGAGCTTAGAAATGTGGTTTTGTGTAGAGCGTAAACTGGGTACTGTGTAATTTATGCAAAACGGATTTTCCCCTTATCTGGCTACATGTTTGATTCAAGAAGTCTGGGATAGTGTTTGTCTTTAATCTGATCTGTTGGAACAATAGATTATGTAAATGCTGTGTGATATCAAGGCTGAGGAATTTTTATTGTAAATATCTAACTGACATAATGTAATTAGAGTTTTAGTAGGTACATGTTCACCATTTGGTATGCAAATTATGGCTGTTGGACCTCAGCATAAATAGTGGCGTCTTTCAATAAAAATCTGAGAGAGAGAATCCTGTATGAACATACAGCTTGTCTGGTGTCTCATTCAGGGTACCCACAATCACCCTCAGAAGGCATAGAGCGGCCATCTGAAAAGACTGACCTACCTTCGAGGCTACAGGTCTGGAGCTGCAGATCAGGTTGCTTGAGGCATGGAGTTCCGAGCAACTCAGCTAGCCGGGCTGATCTTGGTAAGGGGGTGTCTGGAGAGCCAGGACAGGCGGAAAGAGAACAAGCTTCCCGTCACTTAGTCCTGCAGAGTGCAGACCAATATCCACCCCACCCAAACCAAATTTGGGGAAATTACGTCAATTTCCTCTTTTTGACTACTTGGCAGAGTAGAGTTGACTAATTCCCTCATCTCTGTCTTTTGGCACTGCTGATGGCAGACAGAGAAATGGTGCTATTAGTGGTTGTGACAATTTGAGATGCTTTATTAATTCCTTCCAATGATGCTTGTGACAACTTGAAATATGCAACCGTTCTGACTGTAGGAAACAACTGGGTGTCGGGTGCCACTACCCAACATGGAGAGAATCAGAACTGATAGTAGTTGAAACAGCCATTGTATGTATGCATGACATCTGCTTTGTATCTTCTATACACTTACACCCCCAACCTTACTACTATGTTTGATGCCAAATGTTTGGATTTCTGTCTCAGTCGCTTAACTTTGGAGCATGGACTGACATGATTGACTAAAACTAATACTAGAAGTTTGACCTTGAAAATACCATTCAGATATCCTTCCTGAATCGTGATAACAATGTTTAAATTACAGAGATTGCCGGACTAAAGAAAGGTGTTGACTGTGTGCTGGAAGAGGTGTGGTGGTGGTTCTACTAGTGGTATCAGATAAAAAACATAATCGCTACCTCCCAGTTTGCCATTCATTCTTGTGAGGTTCCACTGCATATGATTTCTTTATTCACCACCACCAAAAATTGAAATGTCCTTAATTTGTTTACTTTATGTTGCTGATAACATGTAAGATAAGAAAATGTTTTACTCTATATGTGTCACTGTGTACATCAATTTCATGTTGTAAACTGCCCCTCCCCCAGTATATTTATATCACTTGGGCATAGAATGGAATCTATGGGACAGAAGTCCAAAATCCAATTCAGAAAAATTACATTGTGTGGGATTTCTGCAAAGTACATCACCCGGTGGCTAGTTTAGAAGTGGTTTTATCTCCGGTAGCCTGGATTACAATAGACTTCCTGCAGCATTATTTAAACATTCCCTCCTCCACCTATTGCATCTTCACTACTGCTTTAATCCTGTACCATAAATTGCAAAGGGAGACGTTTGCTAAGATTCTGGTAAATGTTGCATCATTAGAAAAATGCACAAAATGGAAACCGTAGATAAAAACCTAACTTTATCATCTCGACTTGAATTGTTGGCAGCCTGGCTCTACCTCACTTGAAAGACTATTACACTTACAGCGAATCCTGGAATGGACTGCTCGACCGCGAGCAAGCTCTGGGTGGCCTTTGAGCAGGTGGGCATTGACGTGCCCCTAGGCTTTGCCTTGGCTGCCCCCCTAGCGTCTGTTCCTACGATCATACTACGCACCCTTTTATCGCAGCCACCCTCTCAGTGTGGCGTTTTTGCAACCCAAGTCTACAATAGCTCCATTTCCATCCCCTCTTATGTCCCTTCAGTTCCTCCCCGTATACATTCGTTATGTACTCCCGGTCCTCCCCCCTGATGCCCCACTAACTCCACTGCCTCAACAGTACATAATTTATGACGGCCCCAAACCCCCTCAGCAGACACAGTTGTGCTCATAAGGTAACATACCCTGGCAGAATTTATGATTTATTGGCCATTGTTCAGAGAATATGAATGATAACACAAAAACTTTTTTCACTCATGGTTAGTGTTTGGCTGAAGCCATTTATTATCAAGCGAGTGTTTTTACTCTTTTTAAATAATAATGACAACAGAAACGGCCCAAATGACCCTGATCAAAAGTTTACATACCCTGGTGATTTTGGCCTCATAACATGCACACAAGTTGACACAACGGGTTTGAATAGCTATTAAAGGTAACCATCCTCACCTGTGATCTGTTTGCTTGTAATTAGTGTGTGTGTAAAAAAGGTCAATGAGTTTATCTTTCATCCGGTGCTGCACTGACGTTTTTGGATTCTGAGTCATGGGGAAAGCAAAAGAATCGTCAAAAGAAATGCAGCAAAAGGTGGTTGAACTGTATGAAACAGGAAAAGGATATAAAATCTATCCAAGGAATTGAGAATGCCAATCAGCAGTGTTCAAACTCTAATTAAGAAGTGGAAAATGAGGAGTTCTGTTGAAATCAAACCACGGTCAGGTAGACCAACTAAAATTTCAGCCATAATTGCCAGGAAAATTGTTCGGAATGCAAAGAAAAACCCACAAATAACTTCAGGTAAAAAACAGGACTCTCTGAAAACATGTGTCGTGGCTGTTTCAAAATGCACAATAAGGAGGCACTTGAAGAAAGATGGGCTGCATGGTCGAGTCACGAGAAGAAAGTCATTACTACGCAAATGTCACAAAGTTGCCACAAAGTATCCCGCTTGCAATACGCCAAACAGCACAGAGACAAGCCTTAAACCTTCTGACACAAATTCATTTGGAGTAATGAGACCAAAATGGAACTTTTTGCTATCAACCATAAACGCTACATTTGGAGAGGAGTCAACAAGGCCTAAGATGAAAGGTACACCATTCCTACTGTGAAACACGGAGGTGGATCACTGATGTTTTTGGGATGTGTGAGCTACAAAGGCACAGGAAATTTGGACAAAATTGATGGATGAATGCAGTATGTTATCAAAAAATACTGGAGGAAAATTTGCATTCCTCAGCCCGGAAGGTGCGCATGGGACATACTTGGACATTCCAACAGGATCTAAAACACAAGGCCAAGTCGACCTGTCATTGGCTACAGCAGAATAAAGTGAAGGTTCTGGAGTGGCCTTCTAAGTCTCCTGTCCTCATTATCATTGAGCCACTCTGGGGAGATCTCAAACATGCAATTCATGCAAGATAGACCAAGAATTTACAGGAACTGGAGGCTTTTTGCCAAGAAGAATGGACAGCTTTACCATCTGAGAAGATAAAGAGCCTCACCACAAATACCACGAGCGACTTCAAGCTGTCATTGATGTTAAAGGGGGCAATACACGGTATTAAGATCTAGGGTATGTAAACTTTTGATCAGGATCATTTGGGTAGTTTCTGTTGTGATTATGAGTTAAAAAGAGTAAACACACTTGATTGATATTGCTTCATAGAAAATAGAAAAACAATTCCAGACGCACCTTAATTAATATAGCACTGCCTCAACTTATATGGCATATCATGTTAGTACTTAGAACAATGACTACTGAACCTTTGTTTCAACACTAAATATTATAAACAGAATAGTGTAACATATAAGCAGAACAGTGTAACATAATAAAGCATTAAATAAATGGAGCTTTGGAAATACTTATATTTTTAGGTTGTATGTCTTTTCTTCTCTCAGCGTAGGGTCCTACAGTATGGTCATCACGGTATCCCAGGGAGAGGGAGGAGGGCTTCACGCCCAGCATAATAAAAGATAAACAGCAGAGCAGCAAGTATTTTTTAAAAAAGGGACTAATAGATGTAATCAACCTTCAGCTGATTAAAACAATAACATAAACAGGGATAAATTGATAAAAGTTGAAAAGGATTACAAAAACGTGCTTTCGCTGTCAGGCTTCATCTGTTGTTATCCTTTCAAAAAGTGTCAGTGTGTGCAAAATGCAAAAAAAGTCAAAGTCCCCTTTTCCAATAAATGGCTTCAGCCAAACACTAACCATGAGTGAAAGAAATGTTTGTGTTATTCATATTCTCTGAATAATGGCCAAGAAATCATAAATTCTGCCAGGGTATGTAAACTTATGAGCACAACTGTACCTCACTCCCACCCTCACTTCTTCATCGTTTGGTTTCACCTTCACAGACTTAACACATATCTCCGAGCACAGGCCCTGCTTGCTTCCTTGTGCACCCTCTCACGGCCTTTGGGAAGTTAACTCAAAGGGGCACCCCTCTGCGCACAATATTTCCTAACTTTATTCTCTCCCTCAGTCCCTCTCTCTTTGCGCTCTGCCGTACATGGCCATAAGTGGGAGGATGACCTTGTCAGATCAGTTCAGATATGAAATTTCTATCATTCGTCATATTTCGCAGGAATTTCTTTCAAGCAGACAATCTGTCTACCTGGGGTTAAAATAGAACCAGAATAAGCTTTCTAGACAATGGACCTGTTAAATTCGTTGACATATCACAAACAAAAGATCCCCTCTATCAGATTATAACGAAAAGAGAAGCAACATCCATTGTTCAGAGACTGGAAGAGATAAACTGAGTCAATGGTTGTAAAAAAACCCAGGTGTAAACTAATTTATATTGTAAATCTCATTGCTTTGAAGCCAAGTTGCAATGGATACCTGGTTGAGTAAAACTCATTATGTATTCAAGGGCATTTTTTGGTCACGAGCGTATTTATGGCTCATATGCGCCCGCACTTCCCTGCGTCCATGGGTTTTTGACGGGGAAGGCCATCCACCGCTAAACGGACACTGACAGGATACAAAGCGTGATTTTCCATAGGAGGATCACGCTTTGTACACTGAGCGCAGAGAGTGGAAGGAACGTCCACTTTTAAGGACGTTACTTCCTCTGCTCGTGTGCTGCCAGCCTAAAGCACTCTCTAGCCATGCAAAAACCTGCTTTGGCTCCGCCCCCTCCACTCAGTGAAGCTGCGTGCCTGAGATGGAGGGTCTGGGCTGAAGAGCAGAAGAAAAGAAGATAGAAGAGAAGAGCAGAAGATTGAAGAAAAGAAGAGCTGAAGGAAGGAAGACAGCGGAGTGGTGAGCCAGGGCCCAGTCCCCAAGGCCCAGACCCAGGGCCCATACCCCAAGACCCAGGGCCCAGACCCCAAGAGCCAGGGCCAAGTCCCCAAGGCCCAGACCCAGGGCCCAGACCCCAGACCCAGGGTCCAGACTCCAAGGCCCAGACCCAGGGCCCAGACCCCAAGACCCAGGGCCCAGACCCCAAGGCCCAGACCCAGGGCCCAGTCCCCAAGGCCCAGACCCCAAGACCCGAGGCCCAGACCCAGGGCTCAGTCCCCAAAGCCCAGACCCAGGGCCCAGACCCCAAGGCCGGACCCCAGGGCCCAGACCCCAAGGCCCAGACCCAGGGCCCAGACCCCAAGGCCCAGACCCCAAGGCCCAGACCCAAGGCCCAGACCCTGGGCCCAGACCCCAAGGCCCAGACCCAGGGCCCATACCCCAATGCCCAGACCCAGGGCCCAGACCCCAGGGCACAGACCCAAGGCCCAGACCCCAAGGCCCAGACCCAGGGCCCAGACCCCAAGGCCCAGACCCCAAGGCCCAGACCCAGGGCCCAGACCCCAAACCACAAGGCCCAGACCCAGGGCCCAGACCCCAATGCCCAGACCCAGGGCCCAGACCCCAAGGCCCAGACCAAAGGCCCAGACCCCAAGGCCCAGACCCAGGCCCAGACCTAGCACCCAGACCCCAAACCACAAGGCCCAGACCCAGGGCCAGACCCCAAGGCCCAGACCCAAGGCCCAGACCCAGGGCCCAGACCCCAAGGCCCAGACCCCAAGGCCCAGACCCAGGCCCAGACCCCAAACCACAAGGCCCAGACCAGGGCCCAGACCCCAATGCCCAGACCCAGGGCCCAGACCCCAAGGCCAGACCCCAAGGCCCAGACCCAAGGCCCAGACCCAGGCCCAGACCTAGCACCCAGACCCCAGACCCAGGGTCCAGACTCCAAGGCCCAGACCACAAGGCCCAGTCCCCAAGGCCCAGACCCAGGGCCCAGACCCCAAGGCCTAGACCCCAGGGCCCAGACCAAGGCCCAGACCCCAGGCCAGACCCCAAGACCCGAGGCCCAGACCCCAAGCCCAGACCCAGGGCCCAGTCCCCAAGGCCCAGACCCCAAGACCCGAGGCCCAGACCCTAAAGCCCAGACCCCAGGGCCCGGACCCCAGGGCCCAGACCCCAAGCCCAGACCCAGGGCCAGACCCCAATGCCCAGACCCAAGGCCCAGACCCCAAGGCCCAGACCCAGGGCCCAGACCCAAGGCCCAGACCCCCAAGGCCCAGACCCCCAAGGCCCAGACCCCCAAGGCCCAGACCCAGGGCCCAGACCCCAATGCCCAGACCCAGGGCCCAGACCCCAAGGCCCAGACCCAGGGCCCAGACCACAGGGCCCAGACCCCAAGGCCCAGACCCCAAGGCCCAGACCCCAAGGCCCAGACCCCAAGGCCCAGACCCAGGGTCCAGACTCCAAGGCCCATACCCAGGGCCCAGTCCCCAAGGCCCAGACCCAGGGCCCAGTCCCCAAGGCCCAGCCCCAGGGACAGACCCCAAGGCCCAGGGCCCAAGGCCCAGTCCCCAAGGCCCAGACCCAGGGCCCAGACCCCAGACCCAGGGCCCAGACCCCAAGGCCCAGACCCAGGGCCCAGTCCCCAAGGCCCAGACCCCAAGACCCGAGGCCCAGACCCAGGGCTCAGTCCCCAAAGCCCAGACCCAGGGCCCAGACCCCAAGGCCCGGACCCCAGGGCCCAGACCCCAAGGCCCAGACCCAGGGCCCAGACCCCAAGGCCCAGACCCAAGGCCCAGACCCTGGGCCCGGACCCCAAGGCCCAGACCCAGGGCCCAGACCCCAATGCCCAGACCCAGGGCCCAGACCCCAGGGCCCAGACCCCAAGGCCCAGACCCCAAGGCCCAGACCCCAAGGCCCAGACCCAGGGCCCAGACCCCAAACCCCAAGGCCCAGACCCCAATGCCCAGACCCAGGGCCCAGACCCCAAGGCCCAGACCAAAGGCCCAGACCCCAAGGCCCAGACCCCAGGCCCAGACCTAGCACCCAGACCCCAGACCCAGGGTCCAGACTCCAAGGCCCAGACCACAAGGCCCAGTCCCCAAGGCCCAGACCCAGGGCCCAGACCCCAAGGCCTAGACCCCAGGGCCCAGACCAAGGCCCAGACCCAGGGCCCAGACCCCAAGGCCCAGACCCAGGGCCGAGTCCCCAAGGCCCAGACCCCAAGACCCGAGGCCCAGACCCCAAAGCCCAGACCCCAGGGCCCAGACCCCAAGGCCCAGACCCCAAGGCCCAGACCCAGGGCCCAGACCCCAATGCCCAGACCCAAGGCCCAGACCCCAAGGCCCAGACCCCAAGGCCCAGACCCAGGGCCCAGACCCCAAGGCCCAGACCCAGGGCCCGGACCCCAATGCCCAGACCCAGGGCCCAGACCCCAAGGCCCAGACCCAGGGCCCAGACCACAGGGCCCAGACCCCAAGGCCCAGACCCCAAGGCCCAGACCAAAGGCCCAGACCCCAAGGCCCAGACCCCAAGGCCCAGACCCAGGGCCCAGACCCCAAGGCCCAGACCCAGGGACCAGACCCCAGACCCCGAGGCCCAGAGCCTAGACCCAGGGACCAGGCCCCAGACCCCAAGGCCCAGACCCAGGGTCCAGACCACAGGGACCAGGCCCAGACTAGACCCAGGGACCAGGCCCCAAGGCCCAGCCCCAGGGACCAGACCCCAAGGCCTAGACCCAGGGACCAGAGCCCAGACCCAGGCACCAGACCCCATTTCCCAGGGACCAGGCCCCAAGGCCCAGCCCCAGGGACCTGACCCCAAGGCCCAGACCAAGGTACCAAAGCCCAGACCCAGGGACCAGACCCCAAGGCCCAGACCCAGACCCCAGGCCAGACTCAGGGCCCAGGGACCAGATCCCAGGCCAGACTCAGGGCCTAGACCCCAGGGCCCAGACCCCAAGGCCCAGTCCCCAAGGCCCAGACCCAGGGCCCAGACCCCAAGACCCAGGGCCCAGACCCCAAGGCCCAGACCCCAAGACCCGAGGCCCAGACCCCAAAGCCCAGACCCAGGGCCCAGACCCCAGGGCCCGGACCCCAGGGCCCAGACCCAGGGCCCAGACCCCAAGGCCCAGACCCCAAGGCCCAGACCCCAATGCCCAGACCCAAGGCCCAGACCCCAAGGCCCAGACCCCAAGCCCAGACCCAGGGCCCAGACCCAAGGCCAGACCCCAAGGCCCAGACCAGGGCCAGACCACAGGGCCCAGACCCCAAGGCCCAGACCCCAGGGCCCAGACCCCAGGCCAGACCCCAGGCCCAGACCCCAAGACCCAGGGCCCAGACCCTAAGGCCCAGACCCCAAGACCCGAGGCCCAGACCCCAAAGCCCAGACCCAGGGCCCAGACCCCAGGGCCCGGACCCCAGGGCCCAGACGCAGGGCCCAGACCCCAAGGCCCAGACCCCAAGGCCCAGACCCAGAGCCCAGACCCAGGGTTCAGACCAGACCCCAAGGCCCAGGGACCAGGCCCAGCCCAGACCCAAATGCCCAGAGCACAGACCCCAGGGCCCAGACCCCAAGGCCCAAACCAGACCCTGGGACCAGGCCCAGACCCAAAGGCCATTATATACAGCCCATTACTGTGAGATTTATTGCTGTTGATTCTGTAATACGTTCATACACACCGCACATTACTGTGAGTTTTATTGCTGTGGATTCTGTGATAAGCTCCTACACACTGCACATTACTGGGAGTTTTATTGCTGTGGTGCTATGTTATGTCATTTTTTTGAAGGGGGAGAAAAGCTGTTAGGGGTTGAGGGAGTGCCGGGGGGCCCCCATCATTTCTGATGGCTGCCCATAGGACCTGATATGCAGGGCCCGAGGCTCCTTTGACAAACACCTTCGGAGGTGGCTCTACTGGTCTCCAACCCCTTTTTTTTCTCCCTTCCCCTTCTTTTTGTCGAACTCACGGATCAGACCCGCCTGCGTATCGGGCAGATCCGTATTTGTTGTTTCCTTATTTTTTCATACGCTTCTTACCTTTGCATATCTTCATTTTTTTTACTCTGTATTCACTGCTACATTTTATATTATGATTCTTTCTTTTGTACTGATAAAAAAATACTAACTTTATCTTTCCTTTTACATGCAATTACTTCAAAGAAAAAACAGCAGCATGTGTTTCATGAAGTGGTTTTGTTTGTAATGCACAAGTAATCTAGTTACAGCTTATTTAAGTGGCAGGGTCCCTTTAACCCCTTCCATGCGGAGGACGCGCTCAGCGTGTCCTGCCGCATGGCCACTTCGCAGCGGAGGACGCGCTGAGCGAGTCCTCCCTTTGCAGCGGCGATCGGCCGGGATTACGGCAGATCGCGGTGGCCCCCCGGTGTGGGCTGACATCCTCGATGTCAGCCCAGCCTCCGTGACCCAGGCGGGCACGATAGACGTAATAGATGCCTATTACAGGCACACATCCCCCCCCCGCCAGTGCAGGGAAGGTGCCTGAAGGGGAGGAGGGGGAGGTCCTTGGGACCTCTCCCCATCCGTGCGGGCCACCGGGAAAAGGCAGGCACTGTTTGGAAGGGCATGGCCTTTCCAATGAAACCAAACATGACATTGTAAAAAAAAAAAAAATAATAATTATTAAAAAAAATTAAAACAACTGTTTTTTTGTTTTTGTTTTATTAATGCAGCAATATTGTTCCCATTTCAATTATAATGTGAACAATGATGCTGCACTAACGAATTTTTCTATTGGGGGCGTTTGCTAAAAAACACATAATTTTCCCCAAAAAAATGTAACGAGTTACCATTTCTAATTTTTTTAACAAGCGCACCCCATAGAAAATATAACCGAAAAGGCTTGCATGATAAAATGTGAAAAAAACCACTTTACACAATGTAGATAATTGAAAATTCTATTTTTATTGCATTTTTTGTTATAATATTCAGGCAGGACATGACGTATACATATAATAATGATATATTATGAATCTGCCGAGTCTCCCGGAAAGAACGATATATAATATGTCTGGGTTGTATAAAAAATGTGACTTCAAATCGCATTTAAACATGATGCAAATAGCACACTTGAAATGAACTCTGGGCCTTTTATCGGCACATTGTAATCGGGGTAATGAGGGAATATCAAACACCTGGCCATGGAACAGCTGAGAAGCCAATTGTCCCATTACTTTTGGTCCCTTGGGGAGTGGGAGGCACGTCTGCGGGCTGGTGTGGGTCCTACACCGTTCGCCTGGGTTGGATGTACGTGCCCTCGGGTTGGGGCTGACAGTCTGCAGTTGAGGCGCGTTGTGTTTGTTTCGTTCCGGCTCCGTTGTGGTGGCGTGTGGAGCCAGAGATGTTGGAGTTGTGTCGGTGTCCCATTGTTTCTGGACCTGAGTGTACATGATCGTAGTGCTAGGTTAAATGAGGTTACCGCCCAGATCATATCCCGAACACTAGCGGGTTAATAAATCTGTTACCGCAACGTGGAGTACACTTTTTAGCGATAGCGTACTGTACTTTGCGCTGCGAGTTTTAATGTGGATAAGTGCAAGATAATGCACCTGGGATGTAAAAACCCAAGGGCTGAATATAGAATATTTGATACAGTCCTAACCTCAACATCTGATGAAAGGGATTTAGGGGTTATTATTTCAGAGGATCTAAGGGTAAGTAGTCAATGTAATAGAGGAGCAGGAAATGCTAGCAGAATGCTTGGTTGTGTAGGGAGAGGTATTAGCAGTAGGAAAAGGGAAGTGCTCATGCCACTGTACAGAGCACTGGTGAGCCTCACTTGGAGTACTGTGTGCAGTACTGGAGACCGTATCTCCAGAAGGATATAGACATCTTAGAGAGAGTTCAGAGGAGGGCTACTAAAATGGTGTACGGCTTGAAGGAGAAAAGTTACCAGGAAAGGCTTAATGATCTTAACATGTACAGCTTGGAAAAAAGACGAGACAGAGGAGATATGATAGAAACATTTAAATACGTAAAGGGAATCCACAAGGTAGAGGAAGGGAGTATATTTAAAAGGAAACAAAGTAGCAAAACAAGAGGACATAGTCTTAGATTAGAGGGACAAAGGTTTAAAAGTAACATCAGGAAGCATTATTTTACTGAGAGGGTGGTGGATACATGGAACAGCCTTCCAGTTGACGTGGTAGAGACCAAAACAGTAATTTAATTTAAGCAAGCATGGGATAAACATAAGGCTATCCTAAACAAAAGATAAATCCAGGTAAAGTATCCATGTAATTGGGCAGACTAGATGGGCCGAAAGGTTCTTATCTGCCGACATTTTTCTATGTTTCTATGAGTGAACCCGGTAAAAATGAGCTCAGCACAGAGGTGTGAAATTGCTCAGTAGTGAAAGGGTTAATATTAGCTTATTCTGTATCTAATTTATGACATTCTACAGCATTGATCAGCAACCACGACCCTCCAGATGTTTTGAAACTACATTTCTCATGAGGTTCAGGGAACCTAATGAGTGGCTTAGAGTCATGGAAAATGTAGTTCCAAATGGTTTGGAGGGACAATGTTGCTGACCCCTGATCTACAGCATCAGTAACATTTGTATTTTTCTTTTTAAATAAATCTTCTAAAGAGTTTGAAGGAAAAAAAACTTAATAGACAGGCTACTCTAGTGTACTTTAATATAATAAGTGGAAAAAGTCATTCAGGTCTATTGACTAAAGGTGAAACTTGTGAGACTTGGGAGGAGAAGTGAAAATACTAGGTCAAAATAGCTAAACCAGGAGGGCGAAACCTGCACAGCCATGCGATAAGATATGCCTTGTGGACCCTCCCGTTTTTCCTGCTGTTTTTGACAGGATCCCGGATATGGGAGGCCTCCAGGAAGATCTCAGTCTGTACCACAGTCCAGGAACAGGCGATTAAGCTACTTATGCGATGGTAAACAAACACCGGTCCTGCTGGCGGCAGTGTGAGGCCAGAGGATCGTATTTCCACATGTGGTGGACCTGCCCTGTTATCTGCTCTTTTTGGTCTAGCATACGGGCACTGTTTGAGGAGGTATTGTCCCGTCCGATCCCCCTTACACCCAGTGGCGTCACTAGGGTTGGTGTCACCCGGTGCGGTAATTTATGGTGTCACCCCCCCGAGTTTTACGGATTTTTTTTAACTACTCTTACTCCTAAATCAGTACCCCCAAATAACACTGAATGCTCATAAACACAGCGCACATTACTGTGAGGTTTATTGCTACGGAGCTCTCTCATATGCTCACACAACTTTTTGCCAACTGCCAGCAAGTTCGATGCCTGTTCGAAGGCAGTGAGACCACACATGGATATATATTGCCCCCAGCAGCTCTGGATATATTGCCCCCAGCAGCTCATCCATGGATATATATTGCCCCCAGCTCACATATGGATATATTGCCCCAGTTCACAATTATATATTGCCCCCAGCAGCTCACCCATGGATATATATTGCCCCAGCTCACATATGGATATATTGGGCCTCAGCTCACATATGGATATATTGCGCCTCAGCTCACACATGGATATATTGCCCCAGACCAGCTCACACATGGATATTGCCCCAGCTCTCATGGATATGCCCCCATCACACATGGATACTGCCCCAAGCACACATGGATACTGCCCCCAGCACACATGGATAATGCCCCAGCTCACATGGATATGCCCCAGCAGCTCTCATGGATTTTGCCACAGCTCCTCTCATGGATTTGCCCCAGCTCCTCTCATGGATATTGCCCCAGCTGCTCTCATGGATAATGCCCCCAGCTCCTCTCATTGATATTGCCCCAGCTCATGGATAATGCCCCAGCTCATGGATAATGCCCCAGCACAAGGATAATGCCCCAGCTCATGGATACTGCCCCAGCTCATGGATATGCCCCAGCAGCTCATGGATATGCCCCAGCAGCTCATGGATACTGCCCCAGCTCATGGATACTGCCCCAGCTCATGGATATGCCCCAGCTCATGGATATGCCCCAGCAGCTCATGGATATGCCCCAGCAGCTCATGGATATGCCCCAGC
This sequence comes from Leptobrachium leishanense, assembly GCA_009667805.1. NCBI lineage: Eukaryota > Metazoa > Chordata > Amphibia > Anura > Megophryidae > Leptobrachium > Leptobrachium leishanense. The sequence continues at coordinate 117,732,602 of CM019068.1, forward strand.
AGCTCATGGATATGCCCCAGCTCATGGATATACTGCCCCAGCTCATGGATATGACCCAGCTCATGGATACTGCCCCCAGCTCATGGATACTGCCCCCAGCTCATGGATACTGCCCCCAGCTCATGGATATGCCCCAGCTCATGGATACTGCCCCAGCTCATGGATATGCCCCAGCTCATGGATTTGACCCAGCTCATGAATGTGCCCCAGCTCATGGATACTGCCCCCAGCTCATGGATATGCCCCAGCTCATGGATACTGCCCCAGCTCATGGATATGCCCCAGCTCATGGATACTGCCCCAGCTCATGGATATGCCCCAGCTCATGGATACTGCCCCAGCTCATGGATATGCCCCAGCTCGTGGATATGCCCCAGCTCGTGGATTTGCCCCAGCTCATGGATATGCCCCAGCTCATGGATATGCCCCAGCTCAAACATGGATTTGCCCCAGCTCATGGATTTGCCCCAGCAGCTCATGGATATGCCCCAGCTCAAACATGGATTTGCCCCAGCTCATGGATATGCCCCTGCTCATGGATATGCCCCAGCTCAAACATGGATTTTCCCCAGCTCATGGATTTGCCCCAGCTCATGGATATGCCCCAGCTCAAACATGGATTTGCCCCAGCTCATGGATTTGCCCCTGTTCATGGATATGCCCCAGCTCACGGATTTGCCCCAGCTCATGGATATGCCCCAGCTCATGGATATTGCCCCAGCTCAAACATGGATTTGCCCCAGCTCATGGATACTGCCCCAGCTCATGGATACTGCCCCAGCACATGGATATGCCCCAGCTCATGGATTTGCCCCAGCAGCTCATGGACATGCCCCAGCACATGGATATGTCTCAGCTCACCTCCTCCTGCACCACGTGTTCGCTCCCTCTGAGAGTCTGGCAGCGCGCAGCTTGGGCGCTCGCCTGGGGGAGCCACGTGACCAGCCGCGATTGGCTGGTGACGTGTTTCCTCCAGGCGAGCGCCGAAGCTGCATGCTTCAGACGCTCGCAGGGAGCGAATACGCGGCGGAGGGTGAGACACCCGCCCTTAGGGTGACGGTGTCACCCTAAGGGCGGGTGTCACCTGGTGCGGGCTGCACCCCCCGCCCCCACGTTACGACGCCACTGCTTACACCGGATCTATTTCTACTGGCAAACCCCCTGGCGGACTTCACACATAAGGAACACAAGCTACTTACTAAGCTCATGGGGGTGGCGCGCAGGGCAGTGGCGGAGGGATGGATCTGGATGGAAGCACCGTCCACAGAACGGGTCCTCAGCATCATTAGAGACACTTTCTTGATTGAAAATTTAACGGCAACGGTTCACCAAACGACAAACTACTTCGTCAAAACGTAGGCCCCGTGGCTCTCGTATGATCCTAGCTGTACCATCTGAGAGGGACCATTGTTTTGTTTAATTTAATCTAACCCAATATTTAATTTTGCTGATTTCCTTTACTTTAACTTGCACAAGCCCGTATGTATAATATAATGCAATGTGAAGTGCCTACGATCTTTATGCACGAAACCAGGGGGGCCCATTCCCCCGCTCTTCTCTTTCTCTTTTATTTTTCCCCTCTTTTTTTTTCCTTTCTCTCTTGTTCTTTTTCTATGATTATTTAAAAACGTAGCGGCAAACTTGGACCGGAGATCGGGTGGGGGGGACACTGTTCAAAATTAACTTTGTTTGATGTTCTTCACTGGATATGTTTGCCCCCCCTCTTTTCTTTTTGTATCCTATGTGATTTAGATTTTTGCCGCTGAAAAATAAAGTCTATAAAAAAATTTAGCTAAACCAGAAAAAATTCTCTAATTTATCTCACTCTCCAAATCAGTCATTTGGTCAAGATTGTTCTCCTCTGCCAAGTCTGAGTTTCACCTTTAGTGAATAGACCCGTTTGTCTGGCTATATTAACTTAGCTACACCTAAACTAGCCTAGAAGGCATAGCAGAAGACTTGTTCCCCACTAACAAAATGTAAGCATTTCTCTATGATCAACATGTAATGGGTTATTGCATACAGTTAGGTCCATGTATATTTGGACACAGGCACAATTTTTTTTTTCCGGTAATTACCAAAACATATTCAAGCTATAGTTATATAATGATATGGGCTGAAAGTGCACACTCTCACATTTAATTTGAGGTTATGTACATCCAAATTGAAGGAAGAGTTTTACAGCTCTTAAGAGTAGCCATCCCCCTTTTCCAGACCAAAACTAATTGGACAATTGAATCAAAAGCTGTTTCATGGCCAGGTGTGGGTTACACCATCGTTATTTCGTCATCAATTAAGCAGGTAAAAGGTCTGACGTTGATTCTAAGGGCCCTATTACATTCGTCATGCAATTTCGTCCGCGCAGCGCAATTTTTTTTGCCCGCAGCAAAATGCTTTATCGCGTGAAAATTATTGGTGGTATTGCAATCCTCGCGCATTTTGTCATCCGTCAAAAAATAACGTTCGTAAAGCCGACGTGCAAAACGAAGAGAAATACGCTCCAAACGGAGAGAAATACGAGCGCAGTAACGTTGCGCACGTAAATCAGTGTGCGGAATGGTATTTTTGCGGGATTCAGCCAATCAGACTTAAGAACCTTAATTGACATCAATATACCTAGTAAAACTAGTAAATAATATCTTTATATATAATAGGTTAAAACAATATTATTTCCTTGTTTTACTGAAACTCTGAGCGCTGTGATGAGCAGCAGTCAGTTACTGTAACAGCTGAGCCTGATACATTGTACTGAGAGATAATGTAACAAGCAGCCGATCCCAGCGCTCACAGTCACTGGATTTAAAGGGCTCAAAAAAAATATCCTTCTCTGTATAATGTATAGAACATCCTCCTGCATTAATACCCCCCTCTCTGTATAATGTATATAACATCCTCTTGCATTAATTAATACCCCTCTTTGTATAATGTATAGAACATCCTCCTGAATTAAGTAATGCCCCTCTCTGTATAGAACATCCTCCTCAATTTATACCTCTTTCTGTATATATTAATGTAGTAGGCTGTTAGATACAGAGAGGGGCATCCTCCTGCATTAATTAATGCTCCTCTCTGTATAGAACATCCTACTGCATTGGCATGTGGAGGGTGCAGAACTTCGGAATGCAATGCTTATCCAGCAGAGGAGAGGGAACTTTTACTTAAACTTTGTATCTCTGTGGGGGAGACAGACAAGATTATAAAAGCAGGGGAGAGGGAAAATATTAACGTAAATCGGTCTGAAAGCTCAGAGAAGAGATGACTGGCTCAAATTTATTTCTTTTATAAAAATAAAGCACTTTAAATCCAGGGAAAACATTCAAATAAATCACACTGAAGGCTCATAATGACAGAGTAACTGGGAGAGCTGGATACTAAGGGCTCTATTACACTCTTCCATGTTTTCCCCCTTGCGCCCGCGTTTTAACGCTGGATTACAATGCAGGCGCAAAAAATGCTGCCTGCATTGTTTCCGAGCGTTAAATTCCGGGATGCTCGTGGCAGTCCATAGGGCTCCATTGAGCTCCTCCCTGCCGGTCACGTGACCAGCCGGATCTCACCTCGCGAGATCCGGCCGGTCGGCGTAGTGATACGCAGGGAGAGACTGGGGGGACATTTCCCCCCTTTTCTTTCCCTGCTCCCGCCGGCCGGAGGAGGCAGACAGAGCCGCGGTCCTCGCCGCGGGACAGAGGGTGAGTATGTGATTTTATTTTTATTTTTTCAGCCTGGTGTTTACGGATTCTGCAGAAGCGGAATCCGTTAACACCAGGTCCTGGCTCTGGTTAACTTTTCGCTGACTAGAGCCAGGCGTTAATCAGCCCTGGGACTTTGTAATTCAGCGCTTATTAACACTTTGCGCTCCCCATGTTAAACATAGGGAGCACAAAGTACAGTAACCTCACGCAGAGGAGCGGAAGGTACTAAACGCAAACAGGTTTTTTTAACCCGTTTGCGTTTGGATTGTAATATGCGGTAAACACCGCGGCAAACCTTAATGCTCACGCAGGTGAGCGTTAATATTTGCATGTAGATTGTAATAGAGCGCTAAATGTATCAGACGTAAAAAGCCCTTTATAACAAGCAGCACTGGGAGAGGAGAGGGACTTTATATAAAACGTGTGTTATAGATGAGGAAAGGGGGATAGTGATACTGGATAATATAAAATGTATCAGACCTAAGCCCCTATTATGCAGAGCGGGAGGGGAGATAACACACATTTTATAAAGTCCCTCTCTTCTCCTAGCTCTGCTTGTTATTAAGGTTTTTTTTACTATTAAGCCCTCCCTGTTATACTCTGTCATTAGCTTTCAGTGTTGTTTATTTGATTGTTTTCCCTATTCGAGCTGCTTTAGACATGCAAGGGTTAAGTAAAGGTTTCCTCTCCTGTGCTGGCTGTCTGCCCTGCGATTGAGTATTCTGGAGCTCTATCACTGTCAGATTTTCGGGTAGGAGTTGGGAAAGATTACACATACAGGGCTCTATTACATTCTTCGCACAAACGTTAACGCGTGCGCAAAAACGCATTAACGCAAGGGGAAAAACCATTTGCGCACAACATCGTATTACAATGTCTGCGAAACGAATGCGCGTATTCGTCTACTGGGGGTGAGCCTGCGCGAACGTACGATACTTTGCCCGTCCTATACTTAACACTGAGAGCGCAAATGCGTTCGTGCGCTGATGCGCGGATGGTATTACAATCCATGCGCAAATTTTAACGGCCAACGTTTGCGCGCATAATCTTAACGTTTCTGAAAAGCTGGTGTTAATGTCAAATCCGAACGTCCTGGTCGAAACGAAATACACCAGCACAAAAAAAAAATACAGCTGAGTATAGTTACACATTCTACACATACCCAAACAATAAAATTGAGAATTTGTGCGTGTTTTTATTATTGCTGCAGCATGTATACTCAGATTTACTTTGACAGGCGTAAAAACTTAAGTGAGTCAATTAAGGTAAATTAATGTCAATTAAGGTTCTTAATTCTGATTGGCTGAATCCCATGAAAAAAACAGTCCGCACACTGATTTACATGCGCTATGTTACTGTGCGCGTATTTATTTTCATTTTGCGCGTTCGTTTTACTTGCGTTATTTTTTGACAGATGAAAAAATGCGTTCAGATCGTAATACCACCGTTAATTTCCGCTCGTTAACAGTGAACGCTGCGCGCAAAAAAGTTGCGCTGCGTGGACGAATTTGCGCGGAGAATGTAATAGAGCCCACAAACTTTTTCTGTAGCTTTGCGATGTTGCGCTTCTCATTGCTGGTCTCCTTCACTCATCAATGTAATAATACAAAAAGAACTGAAACTAAAATGTAATGCATTTTCCTTTAGTTTCTTTCGTTTTTTGGACCAAGCAGTTTCATATCTCGAGTCATACAAAAACTAAATTATCCCAAATTTCGGACTAAATCGTATTAGTACTAAAACGAATGCACATGTCTACTGAAGGGTATAATAAACCATGACAGGGCTCAGAGCTCTGTCAGTGACTGATATTTAAAGGCCTCCTAGGTCTCTGATCACGTGCAGCATTCAGAGTAGCCTGATTCCTAGACTAGCACCCTCTCAGTTGAGGAAACCTTACTGCAGGAGCAACAACAGGCATGACAGGACTGGCCAAGCATGTCTCCAGACCTAAACCCTATTAAGCATCTGTGGGGCATCCTCAAACGGAAAGTGGAGGAGTGAATTTCTCTAACATCCACAAGGTTCGTGATGTCGTCATAGAGGAGTGGAAGAGGACTCCAGTGGCAACCTGTGAAGCTCTGGTGAACTCCATGCTCAAGAGGGTTAAGGCAGTGCTGGAAAATAATGGTGGCCACACAAAATATTGACACTTTGAGGCCACTATGGACATTTTCTCACTTTCTTTTTTTTCTTATTTATGGGTATTGCATAGACAGACATAAATCAAACAAGAGGTGAAGGCCTCCATATGACATTGCAGAAAAGCTAACAACTCAGCTAATACACAGCAAAAGGCATGGAATAAACCAAAAAGCAAATCATCTGAGAGCAAAATATGCACTGCTAAAATATTGAAAGCGGCAATCAAACAAAAAATCTGCTAAAGACATCCAGTATAATGAAGTGGGTAAAAAAACAAAAACGGAACAAGGAGAAGTGGCAAAGGCCAAGAATGTGCCGTCCCTGGTAAATTCCTGCAAGTCCGAAGGACGTTGGGAAGCCAAGGGTAGCAAATGGCACTATGCCCAGGTGCTCGGAGGGCCAAGTTGGGCGTCAGGTCGCGATGGCGCTCTCCGAGGAAACCCGTAGGTGCCACAAAAAAAGGTGGGGTAAGTGTTGTGGGAAACAGAAAAGTAAGTAGCATCGTGAAATATAAGTAAAATAATAAGTTCCACATCAGAAACTCCCAGCATGAAAAAAGTGGGGTAATGCACAGCAAGAGGGGGTGCCAAAAAGGTGAAAACAAAAGTGTCACCGGGAGGGGAATCGGGACTAAAAATCTCAGCAAAAAGAGGGGAGCACAAGAAAAAGTCCACATGGGAGGGGTGTCATCTCAAAAAGCACGGGTCGGCAACAAAAAGGGGAACAGAACCAGGGGTCAAGTCCTGGGAAAAAAAGTGAGGGAACTCACCCACAAATTCCACAACCCCTATTATCTGAAGAAAAAATATATATATCACGGGTGTAGCAGTACGTGGTGATACCATTTTTATTGGGTTAACTTTACATTTAAAAGACAAGCTTTCAAGAGTGTTACCTCTCCTCTTCAGGTCTGGAAACTATACTGATCAGTGAAAGGTATCACTACGTACAGGTATACTCGTGATTTTGGCAACTGGACTAACGCGTTTTATATATAATATATATATCACATACATATATATATCTATCCAGGCACAGACACCCCCAGAATTATATACACAGGCACAGACCCCCCAGAATTACATACACAGGCACTGGAGCCCCAGAATAACATACACAGCACTGAGCCCCCCAGAATAATATACACAGCACTGAACCCCCAGAATAATATACACAACACTGAACCCCCAGAATAATATACACAGCACTGAGCCCCAAGAATAATATGCACAGCACTGAGCCCCCAGAATAATATACACAGCACTGAGCCCCAAGAATAATATGCACAGTACTGAGCCCCCAGAATAATATGCACAGCACTGAGCCCCCAGAATAATATACACAGCACTGAGCCCCAAGAATAATATGCACAGCACTGGTTATATGGATATATTTGCCCCAGCTCACATGGATATATTTGCCCCAGCTCATATGGAAATTATTGACCCCAGCTCATATGGATATTATTGACCCCAGCTCACATGGATATGCCCCAGCTCACATGGATATTGCCCTAGCTCACATGGATATATTTTCCCCACTTCACATGGATATATTTTCCCCACTTCACATGGATATATTTTCCACAGTTCACATGGATATTATTGACCCCAGCTCATATGGATATTATTGACCCCAGTTCACATGGATATGCCCCAGCTCTCATGGATATTGCCCCAGCTCTCATGGATAATGCCCCAGCTCTCATGGATATGCCACAGCTCTCATGGATAATGCCCCAGGTCTCATGGATAATGCCCCAGGTCTCATGGATAATGCCCCAGCTCTCATGGATATGCCACAGGTCTCATGGATAATGCCCCCAGCTCTCATGGATAATGCCCCCCAGCTCTCATGGATATGCCCCAGCTTTCATGGATAATGCCCCAGGTCTCATGGATATTGCCCCCAGCTCTCATGGATAATGCCCCAGGTCTCATGGATATTGCCCCCAGCTCTCATGGATATTGCCCCCAGCTCTCATGGATAATGCCCCAGGTCTCATGGATAATGCCCCAGGTCTCATGCCCCAGGTCTCATGGATAATGCCCCGCCCCAGCTATCATGGATATTATTGCCCCCAGCTCACCAGCGAGATCGCGGCTGGCTGTTAGATCCCAGGCGAGTGGCTGCGCTTCCTGTCAGCGGCCGTTCTAGCAGGAAGCACGCGGCCGCTGGCAATGTGCGGCGGCGGTCTGCTCAATCGTTTCGGGCTCGGGCCACAGCAGGAACCTGCGTTCCCGCAACGTACCCGCTGTGGGAGAAGTGCGGGAAGGCCATTCCCGCAAGACTCGAGCCATGAACAGAACTGAGTGACAAAGTCATCCAGTGTCCAGCAAGGGAGGCTGGGTCACCACAGGCTGGGCTGAGCAGGGTTGTCCAGGTACCTCGGTCCCTTCAGGTGGGTATACTCGGCAAAGAGGACGCAGGAGAGACAAGGCGAGGGCGAGGTCCCGAGAAAAATCAGCAGGTCTCTGAAACTCCCATTGACCTCCTGCTCTCAAGGCCCGAATCGCCCCCGAGGGCCGAGGTAATCGTGGCAGTCCCACAGGCGGTTTTCCATTCCCGACACAGCTCTCAACAATCGCGGTAGGCAAGCAGGCCGCAATTTCACCCGATCCTGGGCCAGCCTCTGACTCCTCCACTCCCAGGGTCTTCACCTCCCGGTTGCCTCTCAGTGCCGACAACATCCGGTGCCAGACACCCCTAGTAAGCGGGCCACCTGCGTCCTCCCTATCCAGAATCCGTAGGCAGGCGTCGAGGCCAGAAGCCAGGACACTCTCACCTCCTATAGGAGGGGGGGAGAGCTCCGTCCCTCTCTCCGCAGGTCCGACCCCTGTCGTCGCAGGACAGTCAGCAGGATCGGCCAGGAGATGTGGGCCTTCCATCTCCATGGCCCCCTGCTGAATCAGAGTCCAGGTCGGGGTGGTCCGACCCTCAGGATCGGGAGGCGTCCAGAGCCGAGTGTTAGGCCGCAAGATGGCCACCGCCATCACCACGAGGCAGCAGTCATCCTCAAAATTTCAGTCTCTGGTCCAGAGGGGGGGGGTGGAACCTAGAGGCCTCCGGACAGCCTCAAACCGACAGCCAGTCGCTCAGGGACCCTTCAAAGGATAATCTCTGCAGGGAAAGTCTGCCTGTACTCACTTTTGTTGCCAGCGATTTAGACAGTAATGGCTGTGTATTGAGTTATTTTGAGGGGACAGCACATTTACACTGTTACACTAGCTGTACACGCACTACTTTACATTGTAGCAAAGTGTAATTTCTTCAGTGTTGTCACATGAAAAGATATACAATATTTACAAAAATGTAAGGTGTGTACTCACTTCTGTGAGATACTGTATATGGACTTAACTGTACATTAGTCATTTGACCAAATGAACAAGAATGGTCAGACTTCTTATACAACACTGCAAATGAAGATGGCACATATAATCACTCAGGTCCTACTCCTTTCCCTCCCTCGTCATCATGCTGAACAAATTGATTCATTCAAGCTCCCATTCCTTTTTCGTTTGTTTTATTTGCTGTGCGTTCATTCTGGAAAACTGAGGAATCTCTCTATTCCCCAAATATCACAAAACAAATAGACAGTATATGATTGCATGATCATTTAAAGGGACATTATACACTGTGACCACTCAAAGCAACTCGTGCAGTCCCTGACCTGAGTGGCCCCATCCCTCTTCTCCCTCTAGGGATGGGCGGAAGGGGATTTGGAGAGATGATTCAGGATCGATTACAGGAGTACTTATACATTTTCTCTGTCTTTCAATTCATTTAACCCTGTTTGCACAAATACATTTCACATTTTTAGTATATATAGTGGGCACCATTACACTCAAGGTAAAACGGGGACGCTAGGGAGAAAAACCTCCCCGTTTTAGCATGACAATACAATGCAGGTGCTAGAAAAGATATATATATAGATATATATATAGAAATCCAGGTGAGGAAAGCACTCAGTCCACAAGGTAGGAAAGACTGCTAGGTAGCCCAGGTGCCATCCAAAAAATATGTATAGAGAAAACCATAATTAGGAGCACCCAGGGTCTTATGAAAAAATAAAAAACTTTATTAACTAGACATCCGACGTTTCGGTTCCTAAGAACCTTTATCAAGGATTGTATATATACACACGCACACACACACACAAACACACCAGCCCCCCTTCCTACATACATATATTTATACACACTCACCTTCCCTGCATACAAACACACATATCTCCTCTCCTCAACCCACTCCTCCTAGATTGTAAGCTCTGGGGCAGGGGCCCCTCTCCTATTAGATTGTAAGCTCTGGGGCAGGGTCCTTTCTCCTCTTAGATTGCAAGCTCTTGAGCATGGCCCCCTCTCCTCTTAGATTGTAAGATCTGGAGCAGGGTCCTCATCCCCACTGCCCAGGCAAGACCCTGCCTAGAGTGCCTGTATACTGCCAATATTGCCCTGGTCTGTACCTCATTCAAGCTCTGTGATCTTAACACAGGCCCCCACCAGATTCCTATTAATCATTTTGTGTCCCTCTTCCCCAGACAGATCAACTAGACCTCAGATCAGGGGAATCTCATAAAGACACTGGTATCAAGCTTAATAAAAATTTATTTATTTGACAATCATTACCTTTTTTCCTGTGTCCAGCCTTCCATCCAGCGGCCCATAGGAGCAGCTGCACCTGCATCTCAGCCCTGACTCTCCCAGTATGCAAAGTGAGTGGGAGCACGTGGTGGATTGGAGGTGGGGTGGGGATGTGATGCTGGTGCAGCCTAGTGGAGAGCCGAGGAACTGCATCATTGCATAGAATAAATTATCATAATTTAAGCCTGTTGATCGGGGGGCAAGTGCCTCCCCTTGCCCCATGCTGCGGACGGCCATGCATGACAATGAATGCAAAAAGCACAATTATGAATTACAATTCCTTTTTTTTTTCCCAGAATCTACATGCGGTTTGTAATCATTTCCACAGATGAGGAACCTGACTCGGTTTCATAATTCAATACATTGTATGCATCACTAGTGTTGACCTATCAGATGTGAAGTCATTGAGACATCTCACTGACTTTGACACTGTGACCATCAAAGAGATGTGTGCTATTGGCACAAATATGGTGCACTGCCAAGGACAGGCCATGCCGTCAACTCTATCAAGGCTCAACAACAATGAGTGGGCCGTGCACAGCTGGCCATTAGTCCAGGGGTCAGCACACTTGGCTCCCTGAAGTTTTGGGAACTACAATTCCCATGTGGCTCTGTCAGCCTCATGCTGTGGATGCCCATGCGTGTGTACTAGTATGTGCATTACCAGAGACGTGCCGTTTTCCTCCCCGTGAAGCCGCTACAACAGACAGCAAGCGGGTCTACAAAGCCAGATCTTCTATAAGAGGCTCGTGCTTTGTAGAGCTGCGTGTATGAACATACACACAGCGAGGCGGCCAAATGGGCATCTGTGCGGAAAGAAGTCCATTCTCACGGACGTTCTTTCCACGCTCTTGTAGCTCCAGCCTAATGCGATAATCATACATAGCACACAATGACACCACTCACTGGCAGACCACTCACACACTCACTTACTGGCAGACCACTCACGTCACTGGCAGCTCACACACTCACTTCACTGGCAGACCACTCACACACTCACTTCAGAGACAGCTCACACACTCACTTCACTGGCAGACCACTCACACACTCACTTCACTGGCAGACCACTCACACACTCACTTCACTGACAGGCCACTCACACACTCACTTCAAGGATAGCTCCCACACTCACAGCTCACTCACACATGTTTCTATGCTGCCTAGAGAACCCCACACTCAGTCCCATCTCACACACACCACTAATGTAATACACGTGTACTCTGTGCACACTTACATGCATATGTCAGTTCATTGGGAGTGGGGCAGAAAAATTTATGTTTGCCTGTGTACCCAAAAATGCTTGCACCGGCCCTGCAGGCAGCACACACATGGTGCTGCCTGAAATAGGGATGTATCCTGTACGGCAGCACATGGGTGCAGTAACCCCTGTGCTGCCTCTGACTCGTAGCAGGGGTTGGTCATGTGACCAGAGGACCCTGCTGTGCTGCTGATGGAGGGAGAGCCAGCAGGAGGAGCAACTGGGAGAGCTGGAAGCAAGAGGCAGGTGAGTATGAAGGGAGTGTAGAGGTTTGTCCATCTGTCTTTCTCCCTGTTTATGTGTCTGTCTTTCTGAATCTGTTTATTTTGCCATCTGTCCTTATAATTTTTCTATTGCTCTAATTTTCTTTCTCTATTTCCTCTCATTAATGTTCTCCCTTTTACTTCCTATCCCCCTCCTTTGTCATTTCTTCTCTAGCACTCTTTGTCACTCTCTACTTTCTAACTCTATTCTGTACCCCTAATTTCTAACCAGCGCACATTACTGTTTTATTGCCGTGGAGCTCTGTCATACGCCCATACCCTCACACAGAGTGGTAGCCATCTGTAGGAGTCTGGAGGGGGCATGATAGCTTATAAGCATGTGGGTCTCACTGGATTTTGTCTCTTAAAATATTTACTTTGAAAATAGTTTGAAGTAATAAATTCTGTACATGTCTGTGTTGCATTATGTGGGTGGAGTTTACAGTTGTGTTCAAAATTATTCAACCCCCAATGCTGTAAAGGGTTTTAGGGAATTTAGTGTACATTTGTAATTGTATTCAGAATGAAATCCTACAAGGACTTTTTAAAGAACCATATGCAACTAAAATGATATCAATTGGTTTTGTAATACAGTAGTAAATGTTTCTTTTGTGAATCCTTCATTGACACAATTATTCAACCCCTTAAAGACTACCACTCTGAAGAACAGAGGTTCATTCAAGTGTTTTCAATCAGGTATTGAAAACACCTGTGGATGTCACGGAGCAGCAATAAAGCATAATAAGCACCAATTAGTCAGCTTTAAAATGACTGTGATACTCAGCTCCTTCTAGACATTTACTGGTGTGGTTACAAACATGGTGAAGTCAAGAGAATGGTCCAGGAAGACAAGAGAAGAGGTGATTACTCTTCACAGGAAGGGCAATGGCTATAAGAAGATTGCAAAGATGTTAAACATACCAAGAGAGACCATAGGAAGCATCATTCGCAAATTCAAGGCAAAGGGCACTGTTGAAACGCTACCTGGTCGTGGCAGAAAGAAGATGCTGACTTCGACTGCTGTGCGCTACCTGAAGCGTAGAGTGGAGAAAAGTCCCCGTGTGACTGCTGAGGAACTGAGAAAAGATTTGTCAGATGTGGGTACTGAAGTTTCAGCTCAGACAATACGGCGCACACTGCGTAATGAAGGCCTCCATGCCAGAACTCCCAGGCGCACCCCCTTGCTGTCTCCAAAGAATAAGAAAAGTCGACTGCAGTATGCCAAAAGTCATGTGGACAAACCACAGAAGTTTTGGGATAGTGTTTTGTGGACTGATGAAACAAAATTAGAACTGTTTGGGCCCATGGATCAACGCTATGTTTGGAGGAGGAAGAACAAGGCCTATGAAGAAAAGAACACCTTGCCTACTGTGAAGCATGGCGGGGTGTCAATCATGCTTTGGGGCTGTTTTGCTTCTGCAGGTACAGGGAAGCTTCAGCGTGTGCAAGGTACCATGAATTCTCTTCAGTACCAGGAGATATTGGATGACAATGTGATGCAGTCCGTCACAAACCTGAGGCTTGGGAGACGTTAGACATTTCAACAGGACAATGATCCCAAGCATACCTCCAAGTCCACTAGAGCATGGTTGCAGATTAAAGGCTGGAACATTTTGGAGTGGCCATCGCAGTCACCTGACTTAAATCCGATTGAGAACCTCTGGTGGGACTTAAAGAAAGCAGTTGCAGTGCGCAAGCCTAAGAATGTGACTGAACTGGAGGCTTTTGCCCATGACGAATGGGCGAAGATACCCGTAGATCGCTGCAAGACACTTGTGTCAAGCTATGCTTCACGTTTAAAAGCTGTTATAACTGTAAAAGGATGTTGTACTAAGTACTAAGATTGAATGTCACTTGGGGGTTGAATAAAACTGATAATGATGTGAGCACAGAAAAGACATTTGTGGTTATTTCATTATAAATGTTATGTTATATTTGTCTGACCTACACTTGCCTCTTAGATTTAATTGTAAGCAAGATGACTGAATGATCAAAATCAATGTCAAACTGGCCAAAACACTCAATTTCAGGGGGGGGGGGGTTGAATAATTTTGAACACAACTGTATGTGGATGTGACCGTCAGTGGCTGGGTACAAGGGAGCCCCATGATCTTCTATTGCCCCGGGGCCCCACAAGTTGTCAGTCCACCCCTGCACAGAGCTCCACAGCAATAAAACTCATAGTAACGTACCAATAGTTTATTCAACCCCCCCAGCATATCAATTTGTTTGTCCTTTTACCCCCAGCATATGATTTTTTTTGTCATTTCACTCCCCAGCATATGAATTTATCATTTCACCCCCCCCAGAATATGATTTTGTCATTTCACGCCTCCAGCATATGAATTTGATTGTCAATTACCCCCCCATATGCACACTTGCTTACACTACTGACAAAGTCTGTACATACTTCATGCACATAGGGACTGCACCCATTAAATAGGGACTCTTGGGTGGTATGCCAGGATAGGACGAGCTCCACAAGAATTACCAGAGGAGATAAATGTTCTGCACAATCAGAGTGCAAAGTACAGTGACCTCGTTCTGAAAAGCGCAAGATCACTAACGTTTTTTTTTAACCCGTTAGCGTTTGGATTGTAATATGGTGCACCCACGCTAGGACCACCAGGGCTAACGTTAACGCAGGAGAGCGCTAACGTTGGCAAGAAAAGTGTAATGGTGCCCAGTATGTTTATGTGGAGAGGGGAGTTTCTCGTTTGCAATTTTTTCCCCCATTGGAAAAAACATTATTCTGAAATTAAAGTAAACTATAATATATTAGTCAAATATAAGATAAAGATATATTGCCTAAATTTCAAATATGTGGAGTTTAACCCCATAGTGACCAGGCAACTTTACCATTGTCTGTTCAAAAGTAACCGCCGCTGTTTCTACATTTCTGTGCTGTTTGTTTGCTTTTAGCTCTAATTTTCCTCTTAGGCTAGGGTCAAACAAAAGCATTTTTCCCTGCGAACGTCAAAAAGTGTGTCCGAAGGGGGGCGTGGCCGGCTGCTGGTGGGAGAAGTCGCATCCTGCTTGAGCTCCGTGGTGATCCCTTCTCCCTGGGGCTATTTTTGCTTGTTTTACCCACTGAAACCCTTTGCTGGGGGCTCCTGAGCGGCTGGCCACCGGGTGTGTGCTGTCTGGAGCCCGTTTCCTCCCTCCGGTCGAGAGAGACTTGCTCGCTGGTCATCTTCCCTGGCTGAAGTGTGGTGCTGGCGGCAATCTTGCGGCCTACATCCTGCTGTCTGTTGTCTCCTGGCGGGCTTGCGGCGAGTGCCTGAACCTGCAAAATGACAAAGACCGGGGAGACGGAGGGCCCCCATCCCCCGGACGTTTTGGACATCTTGCTGCAGCTGCTGGAGGATGATGGACACCCGATGACATGAGGCGATGTGCGCCGGGTTATGGCCGTGCTGCGTTCTGGCCGTGAAGTCGAGGCCTCACACAGCAGTGTATCTGGGGACGAACAGCCTGACACTGAGGTACGCGAATGTGAGGAGGAGGTCGGAGTGCTGCAGGATGCGAGCGGGGAGCTGACTCCCCCGGTGCGGCTGCCCGTCGAGCCGATGGAGCTGACCCCGCTGTGTGTCTCTGAGGGGCCTATCTGCCGAGGAACGCTCACCCGGATGGAGCTGGCAGATGTGCCGGTGGCATCGACCGGAGCCTGGAGGCAACGGACCTCTTCCACGTGGAATTCGCGAGGCTACCTCCGTTTGACGCTTTTTTGCTGTCCCCTACCCCGACTCTGCCTGCGGCCCTGTCACGCGCTCTTGGCGGTGGTCGTGGCAGGAGCTTTCCTGACCGGCCGGTCCTGATTTATTTTGCCATGCCTCAGTCTGCTGTCTGGCCGGGCCTGCTTGGCTTCTCCCTGCCTGCATTGTCACCGTTACCTTTCCGGGACACTGGTTGAGAGTTTGTTCGTGGACTCCCGCGTGCGACATTTACACTTGTTGATGACCCCCTCGCTTTCGTTCTGGACATTCTCACTCTTCTGAAGCATTTTTTATGCCTTTCGCTATAACCCCCTCCCCCCAGCTTTTCAACATTCTGCAGATTTTTTTTTTTGCATGCCCCCCCCCTTCTGATATCTCTTTGAACCACCTCCTTTCCCTTATCTTTAATTTCTTTACTGCGACGTCTCTGTGGACATTTGCATTATTTTTCTTTACTTTTTTTTATTTTTTATTATTATGGCTGAGTAATGGATGTCTCTGGCCGGGGACATCGCCGTTGAGATTTTGTGCCACGATGCCATCTACCTGCTTTTACGTTTGTGACCCATTGCTTTATGTTCCTGTGTGTTTATTATTTTTATGGCTCGGTAGCTACTCAGATGTTATGTGGCCCTGCGTGGCTCACTTACACTGTTGATTTCTTGATGTTTCTGCTAAAAATTCTAAAATAAAGGATTATAAAAAAAGTGCGTCCGAACGCATTGACGTTTTTTTTCACGGAATGCGCAAAAACGGTCATACGATGCGCATTTTTGTGCGTGATTTTTTACGGATTCTCAATAAAACACTTTTTGCGTCTGGACGTTATGTAGGCTGGACATTAGCAGAGTCTGACATCTCCTAATCACGCACACACGCCGCTTTGCCGCCGCAGCGCACTCTGTACGTCAGTACTAGCGGTTCTGCGTTCTCGAAAAAATGCGTTCAAATTCCACTTGCGTTGCACGGCCGGACTTTTGTGCAGCCGTACTTTGTATATTGGCCGTCATTGCCCGTCATTTGCTGCTACTGCGGCCGTGATTAAGTGCGCCAGAACGCACGTTAAAAGTGCGCTGCTCTGACGACAGCCTTACTCGTTTGTGTAACCCACACATTTTATATACCAGTTTTCTCACCATTAAATGGGCTGTCTAAAGATACCATTATTTTCATCATATCGTATAATTTACAATAAAATGTATTTTTAAAAAAATGGAAAAAAAAAACTTTTTTGAACTTGGACCCCCAAAATCTACAGCCGCCAAAAAAGACCCTGGCTACAAACAGAGTTATTCACACAGAGCCGATCTGGCCCTGAAATGGTACTGAACAGGGAATTTCCCCGTAGGGTGCCATTTCGTGCCATTCACAGAGTAGGCAGTTCACCAAATTTTGGCGAATTGTCAGCAAGTACGGTGCCTGCTCGACAGCAGTGAAATCCCCCATAGAGAAGCAATGGTTAATCTATTCAGAGACCACTGAACAGCAGTGAAAAGCTGTCGAACTGCCCTGATGTCCGGTGCTTTCATTCGGCAGGTTTAATCAGGTGAATCTCATAGACTTCAATGTTAAAAATATTCCTGTTTTTATACAATATCTAATAAACCGTTTATTCTTTTAATCTGCAGTAAAAAGTCTCTTTATTTTTAGGATCTTTTAGGCATTTTTTGGGATTTTTTAATAGCGGTTTTTCTTTTTCTGTATGAGACCTTTTTATTATTCATAGGACCTTATATGTTAATTTCAGACATTTTCGTTCAGTAGTTCTTTTGCAAACAGCGGTTGAATTTTGATACTTTGAGGCTGGGGTCAGACGAACGCAGTGCGAACGTGCATTTAGCCGCACTTTTTATGACCGTGGTAGCAGTAAATGACGTCCAACGCAGGCCCACACATGATGTACGGCCGCACGAAAGTTCGGCCACGCAACGCAAGAGGCAAACGAACGCATTTCCACAAGAATGTCGAAGCGCTAGTACTGACGTACAGAGTGTGCTGTGTCTGCTGCGTCCGCATAGCGGCGTGTGTGTGTGATTAGGACACGTCAGACGCTGCTCATATCCGGCCAACATAACGTCCAGACACCCAAAGATTCCTGGTTTGGATCCGTAAAAAATACGGCCGAAATTGCGTATCATATGACCGCTATCGAATCTTCCGTGAAAAAAAAGTTCAGACGCATCAAGGCACTTTTTGACGGTAGACGTGAAAAATGCGATCGTCTGACCCTAGCCTAAATCGTATTGTTTTTTTACCCGTCCGACGGCATGTCGGCTTCTTTCTGCAGCTGGTCGGTGCTGTGCTTGGCGGCGACCCTCCGGCGGATTTGCGGCAGATATCCAGCGGGTTGGCAGTGGCAGGCGACGGGTTTGTGGCGGTTTGGCGGCGGCATTCAGCGGACGATTCCCTGCACTTCAGGGACCGTGCAGTGAATGGTGAATTCACCGCAGGGTGGGGAAATTTCGGCCACATTTTGGTGCTCTGTGAATAACCCCTATAGTTTTCAAAATTTTGCCCTGAGTTTAGAAATAGACAATTTTTACATGGTTTTGCTTTTCAACCCCTTTACTGCTGAGCTTCGACCCCTTCACTGCTCATGTCACCTCTGTGTGCTGAGCTCATTTTGACCGTTCTATGCTCATCATGTTTAAACATGATTTGAAGTCCAATTTTATTATACAACCCAGACAAAACATTCTTTTTAAAAACCCACTTCTTTATTTATTTATTTTTACATCAAATATGGTCATGTTTGGTATCATTGGACCAAAGGACCCCTGTATCTTTACTTGGCAGCTAGGGGGCTAGCTGCCCAACTGATGTCATCGCGCATATGGCGAAGACATCAGTGGGCGAAGGAGGACCCGGAGGCTTGGCTCACCTCTGGGAGAGGACCGCGATCTGGCGCCTAGGGGGTTAAAGAGAGACACCGCTGGAAAGGGCAGACTGTGCCCTTTCCAGAGGTGCCTCCCTTTCTTTCCTTTGTAACTTTTAGCCATTCAGGCTCTCCCCCAGCCATGATGGGAGGGGGGGTGTTTGAAATTGACATCAGTGCGACGGCCGAGGCCCATAAAACCGTTGGTCTGACACCAATGAAGAGAGGTGAGTATCTGGAGGGATGGGGGGTTAGAGGACCATGACATACATGGTACATCCTTGGTCCTTAAAGGGACTTTTTACCAGGACGTACCATGTACGTCGGTGGTCCTTATGGGATTAAAAAAATAATGAGATTGATACAATGCATAAGAGGATAGAACACACATTTCTAGATCTGAATGAATCAGAATGATTGAGTGAAGAAATAAGTATCAAGGCGCCTGTTTCCTTGTAGTCCTTCACACACAGGCTGCATTATAAACATACAGACCAAAATACCCCCCCCCATTCAAAAACCTAAGCTGCTCCGAGCAGGGCCCTCTACTCTCTGGTTCCTAAGTTTATAATTTTGTTTCGCACCCTAATGGTTATGTTGTAAAATGCTGCAGGAACTGTTGATACTATATAAATGATATTAACAAGGAAAATACAGTTAATATGATTAAAACTCAATCCCTAAAGGTCTGCTGTACAGGGATTTTCAGCAAATAAAACTCCCTGAATCTCACCCCGGTAACACATTGAGTGATCCCAGAACTCCCCCTGCTTTCTGTCTTCTCCCTGACAGTTATTTTGCACCAATAGCATTTTTGAACTTTTTTTCACATTGCAATCGGGGACTGCTTTATGCAATAGAGTGACAGGATTGCGATCTGACCATGAATTGTGTTTAACCTTGCACTTAAATGAAAGCAAGATTTCTTGTCCTAAATATAGTTTGATTTTTAATGCAACAGATATTTTTTTATGTGTGATGGGAATAAATCGGGGTCATTTACTTATGTTCTTTGTTCTAATATGTTGTATAGTTCATATGCTGCTTCTGTATATAGTATTCAAAATGTATTGGGGACTGTCAGACTGGTTTTCAAACATGTTTTGAATTTTAAGTAGATTTTGTTTTTTAAAGCCCCTTTACAATGAAAACACTTGTGATCAGGAGAATTAGTGGCTAAACCTTGAATTGTGAAACGTTTGTGAATGCCATTGCTCTGCAGGGAGCATGTTTAAGAATGAGCCTGTGCTACATTTTATTGGGAATTTCACTTGTTTCCTTAGGAACCGGACACTGAGACATAAAACAGGACATGAACAAAAAGTCAGGGCTGTTGGCAAATGTGTCATTACCCCTCATTGCATACCATAGCTTTTTTTTTCTATCAAGGCTATTATTAATTTCCTCTTTTTCTAACTATCCATATCAATTACAGCACTCAAATAGTTAACCATATGCCACAAAAAGCTCTGTTCCTACTGCCTATGTCAGCTGAAACTGCATCTGCACACGAGCTGAGTAAATGTTGTATACAGCTGGATTTGCAAAGCTGTGAATGGCACTATCCATGAGCTGTCAGAAATTAAAGGCTAGCAGCCTAAATAGCAGATCCTATCATCCCAAGTGCTAGTGGCGGCTAGCTGTTGTACATCAGAATATGAACATTATATTCTAACAACTTTCTAAAAGGGGAATATGTATTTACAAAGTTACTTTGAATGTGCTAGTGTAACCCCTTCACACCCAAAATCGAGTTCTCAATTTTTGCATTGTTATGCATGCATTGAAAAGCACTCATTAGCATTTCATAAGACCATTTTCACACATTTGTAAAGCAATATTAGTGTGTCCCCTGTGGAGAAACAAAATCCTTTGTTTTATATCTCTCCAAGCACCCTGGAAAGACCTAAAACCACCTGCAAATAGTAGCCCTAAATCTCACTGTAACAAAATGTTCAAATAGATTTCTGCTGCGTTACAGCTGTCAGAGAGAGGGCAGAATACAGGGCAAGCTCTGGAGTCACTCACTGCTGTACAAGGATAAGATTCACAGGGTTATAATGAGTGAAAATCCCTCTTACTGTAATCTTCACATACAGGCATTATGTCACATACAGATATTCTTTTTATATTCTATTATATTGTATTTTGCGGAAGCTGCATTGCTAATAATCTCATTATGATCACTAAAAATCCCCATAAGCAGGAGATCTGACCCTTTTTTATTTTTATTGATCTTTATCACAGTTACTGTATCTAACACAAAGGTCATTTCTGCCTGTATGATAACAATGCAGACCCTGTTTGAAATTGTGAAAGATAAAGGACATAATCTAAAGTTCAGAATCTTACATTTCAACAATATTTATGTAAGGGTAAACGAATACATGAAAAATTTAAAAATGAGCAAATTAACATTATTTAAATTTAACTATCTCAGAATAACAATTTATGTACAAAACTTATATTTTACCCTATATTTTAATTGTTAACTTCACATCCCATGTTTCAAATAAATGTTATAACATTTTTTTTTTTAAATGGCTTGGTAGTGAATGGGGTTAATTTAGTTTGTTCTATATATGGTTTTCTCATAGCATTCTGCTTTTTTTTTTTTTGTCACCTGTGCGGGGTTGCTTGGTTCTGTCTTCAGTTTCTGGGAGACCTGCATTGATAAGAATGTGCTGCAAATCCGCATAGCTTTTAGGAATATCAAGTAGGTCATGAACGTCATCCCCATTTAGGCACTTCCCGGGAAAATTAATTGATGGAGATATGGTAAGTGAAGTTCCAGGGACCCATACTCCATTTACATCTCCATCCATGGAATCTATGGAACGATCCATTAGCAACTGGTCCAGAGATAACTGAAAATGAAACATAATTATAAACATTAGATGACAGTACATTATCTTCATACAGTTAAATATTACTGATCTATGAATTAAAAAGAAGCAATGTACGCTTTAAGCTTCATAAGGCCTTATCCCCATCTGTGTGTTGTGTTTCGAAAAGCGCCTATTGAAAGAAAGCCGAGAGGAAGGCTACCACTTAATCAGCTTAAGAGAGTGGACAGAGAGGTTGGGAAAAAAAAAAGACACAAACTGTCAAGTACAGAAGAGACAAGGTGAATGAGAACGACACTCTAAGCAGCTGTTACTCTCTATTATTAGTCTCCAGATATGCAATCAAACACTTAGTTTGTCAGTTATTCTAACTTTACCAACATACATTACTGCATTCTTGATCTACTAATAGGCAGATCATAGGTTAAGAAATAAAATTTAAAAAAATCAATATATTAAAGAACATTTATAATTAAATAAAACTAAATACAAGAGACCAGACCCATCTTTTCAAGTAAATACACATAAAACTTCACAGGAGTTGCAGTGTTCCGTACATTTGAAATATCATCTTCCCTTTAGAATGAGACCTTATGTCTCTGTCCATCTATGTCTTCCCCCAATTAATTTTTACCCTTGTACCGCGCTGTGGAATAGGTCGGCACAAAACAAATAATAATTATTGAGAAGACAGATAAAATATAGAAAGAAAAATGTAGTAAATATTCTTCAAAGTCTAGTATGTGTCAGGCATCGTAATAAAGTCATTCTATTGAGGATCAAAATATTCTATGTCTAATCTGAATGATTATTAGTGAATGATAATGGAAAATGTTACGAAAACTAAGCACTTATAAAGAAAAATAAATCCAGGCAAGGTATCTGTCAACTATATTATTTTATCTTAAATTGTTTAGTTCTCTTAATAGATTTCTCACCTCAAAGAGAATGCGGGTAAAAGGTGGACGCTGAGAAAGCCTCTGCCAGAAAGAGCTCGCATGGATTAAACAGTCTCTTTAAATCCTGCCTTCGCTCCAATCCCTCCCCCACGGCAGACTTTCCTTGAGCTGCTCCCAGCTGTCAATTGCAACCATAACAGCACAGCAGTCACTATCAATCATCCTTTGCATGTAACAGTGTTATAACTTATCCCATGCACTATGTACCTTCCCTCAATATGTATTTACTGACTGTTCTGTTCATGCAACTCTGAAAGTTTCCTGACTAAGGGAAATTATAGTTGTACTTTACTATATGTCATTTTACAGCTATGACATCAGAATGATCTGTTTATCGTATACAAAAATCTAAGTAAAAACAGGGGTCAGTTTTAAAGAGCTCTACCACCTTCAAAAGTAGAGTTTTAAAGCGCGATGGCATGACTGCTTAAACCTGGATCCTTGTCTTTGCCCATGCCCTCCAATAAACACACAACACACTATATATATAATGGAAAGGGTACAGGCCACAGCTTTATTAAATTATTTTAACATTCAACTAAAATACACCCCAACAGTACCCAAGATGTCAATGCTGATCCTCCTGTAAGAACGAACAGTAGTCCGTTATCCGCCAACCAGAGCTCATCACTCTCCTGGCTTACCAGGACCGAGGACGTCTCTTCCAGCGCCCACCTATTCCGGCGGCTTATCCTTAGGGTTTCCACGCTGGCCAAGGTTCACGCCAACGCAAATGGGCAATGAAACCTTCCAATGCCTTAGGGGGAGCAAAACCAGACCAGGCAGGTCTGGACACCACCTCTGACCATACCAATGAAACCGTCCGGAATAAGGCAACGCAACGAGACAGATCCTGCTTAATTGCGTGAGTTAGGTCCAACGATCGGACCCGACCAATGACATTACCCCCTGCATGGACCACCAGTATAACCGGGCCCTGAGATCGTCTTGACAATAAGCATTTTACCCTTATTTCTCTTCTACCATTACCTTTCTCTTAAGTTACCTTTACTTCCCTCCAACAACCCAAACCCCCCCTCCCCGCCCCCGCTCTCCCCATAAATAAAACACATCACAAAAGTATTGGCGGTTTGAAAAGGTTACATCTTTTATTTATTAATCAAGGCCAAAAAATCATTGCCTTTGTGGCAGAATTATCAGCGATCCTTGCTTTCTTGGAATAGGTAACACCAGATAACACTGGTACCATAGATCCAGCCAGATAACACTGGCAACCGCAATGCACCACCAGCATTGCCCAGAAATAGCGGCCGGCCCCACGGGGCTAAGCTAGGCGACCACACGCTGCTCTCTTTATAGCAGATAGCAGGCTGAGAGGATCTGCAAACCAGGAGGCACCTGTGTTTGGCCGCACAAATCACCACACAGACCCCCTAACCTACAGATCCTTCCCCTCTATCGCCTCTCCACGTGCCAGGGCCGCAGATTTCACCAGCCAAAGTAACTGTCCATATAATCCCTCAGCTTTGGCCGCACAAACCACCAGCTGGCTTCATGTAACATGGTGAAATTATCTGACTGCACCTCAACTAACCATGTCTTTACTCAAAAACAATCCCCCCGGCTTTGGCCGTAGAAAACCACCGGCCGAAGTAACTGCCAATACAATCCCCCAGCTTTGGCCGCACAAACCACCAGCTGGCTTCATGTAACATGGTGAAATTAACTGACTGCACCTCAACTAACCATGTCTTTACTCAAAAACAATCCCCCCGGATTTGGCCGTAGAAAACCACCAGCCGAAGTAACTGTCAATACAATCCCCCAGCTTTGGCTGCACAACCCACCAGCTGGCTTCATGTAACATGGTGAAATTACCTGACTGCACCTCAACTACCCATGCCCATATCTAAAGCAATCCACCGGCTTTGGCCGCACAAACCACCAACCGCTTCCTGCGACATGGTATGACTCCATATGGGAACCCACGGGCGGTCTTGAAATGACTGGCGGAATCTACACTTCATTAGCCCCTATCCGTGGTCAAGCTGCTCTCTGACGACATGACCTTTTCGACTCGGTAAACAGGCAGTAACCTAAAAACAGGGTGGGAAAAAGACAAAGGTTAGACTGATTTTTTTCTGTCCCTTGCCTTCCCTTTTTTATTATCCCTGCCCCTCCCCTTTCTGTTATCTGCCCCCGAGACCCAATCCCAGCGATACTCCTAAAACAAAAGGGGAACCATTGTAACTCCTCCCAACTTTCTACTTTTTCTTTAAACAGGGAAATTGCTTAAGCTTCTTCGCTCCCATTCAGTCTCTCGTCAGTACTAAACCACATTCCCTAAAAACATTTCCCCATCTCAAACCTCTAAACCCCAACCATCTAACCCTCACTACGTCTAATGGTAAACCCAGGTTCCTGCCCATAACCCATTGCTCTGCCCGGCGTGCAGCCCAATAAACATATGAGTGTCCTAAGATCCATACTGTCCGAGAGGAACCTGTAATAAAAAACAGTGTTACATTAGGTTAGGACGCACATACACCCAAAAACGATTAGAAGACCAACGCCCTAACCTGCGCAACATATCCCCCGAGGCCCCAGCTTCAGCCGCCACCGTTGCTGCCCCGATCCAAAATGAATGAGGAGCAAATTCAGCTGGGTTGAGCCCCAGACCCACAACACACCGTCGCAACACCGCTGAAAACTGAAAATGGGTCAGGGGAATAACTGACTTATGAACTAACAAAGGACCCTCACCCCCCGGTCTTTTTTCCAAAAAGTCCCGAACAAGTGCATGCGGACAACCCACCCGCGCTAAGTGAATAAACACCCCCCTTCCCTCCTGATCAGTCATTGAATGAGGGATAAATAAATGCAGCCCGTCTGTTCCCACCACCACATGCCGAATTGGAAGACCGGATGGACAACCGGCACTACGTGACACCAATTCCCCTATACGTAGCACGCCCCAAAGAAACAAAAAGCAAAAGCCACTCTAAACAGAAGAACCTTGAATTCATCCAAACAGACCTCCTCCAACTTCCTGCATAGATCACGCAACAGTGGCAATGACACAGGACAACGGGCATCTGCCACCGCCAACCTCCGCCACCCTGAGACTGCCCTCCGTAACAATGCAAATTTGGAAAAATCCTCCCACCCCATAAATTGACTGAGCAGTGAAAGTGCTGATAGAGCCCTAGAGGCCGATGCCGTTGAACGACCTTCCTGTTCCATATGATTCAACAGCTGCCAAGTAGCCCAGACATGATCACTCTTATCCTGCCATCCCTGTCCCGACCGGGCCACTGCCTCCCATGTCCTCCATACTTGCATATAGGCAGTCCATGTAGAAGAAGACAATGAACGCCATACATGCTGCATCAATCCATGGAAGCCAGGTTCTATAACCATCGCAGAAAAGGTGATCCTACCCAAACCGCCCCCGGAGCCACCTGCCAAAGACAGTCCCACTGGTACCGGGAGAGAGAGACAGCAATCGTGTTATCAAACCCCGGAACATGCCACGCCGTAAAATAGATATTAAAATCCAGACATCGAAGCACCAAATGCCGAAACAGCGATAGAACCGGGTGTGAACTTGATGAAGAACGAGTCAATACCTGCACCACACTCAAATTATCTGTCCAAAAGGTTACCCTCCGATTAGCTAGACTCTCTCCCCACAGCTCCAGTGCTGTGACAATGGGAACAAGCTCCAAAAATGTCAAGTTGGTAAGTAACGGGGTGCCAGACAATGCCTCCGGCCAAGCCTCTGCACACCAACGGCCCTGGAAATACGCCCAAAAACCACCCGCACCCGCAACATCTGTAAATAATTCTAACGAAGAGTTATTCACCTCTCCCTCCTGCCAATACGTGCACCCATTGTATCGCCCGAGAAAAGACTGCCATTCCAGCAGGTCTGTCACATCCCCATGTTCCAGCCCTGTTCCCCTGCCCTCTGTATTTCTTATGTCTATGGTTCCCATGTGTTCCCTGTGTGTTGCTTTCCCTGGGATGCAGCTCAGGGGTTACGTCTGGTGTGCTCGTTTAGCTCTCCTGATGGTGATATGGGCTGATCACCTCCCTATGTTAAGCAATGGGCCCATATCCCATTGCTCTTGCATTGGTTCACTTCCGTTGCCAAGTTTGGTTCATTTTCAGTTCCTGTTTTCCTGCTGTATAGATGTTCCTGAGAGCTCCCTGCTATTCATTCTGGTCTAGTTTATGTTTTCATGTTTTACCTTATTTCTTTGGTCTGTCTGTTGTTTCTTTAGTCAGTTCAGTTTCTAGTTCATGTCAAGTGTTTCTCTTGTAGCGCTGCTTTAAAAACACTGTATTCTGGTGCGATGAATTATTGCTGCCACCAGAGGGAGACAGAGAATTTGTGGACTATGCTGGACAAAACTGAACTACACCGACCATCATCCTTTGCATGAGGACAGGAAGGAGGTGGTACAGGAAGAGGAAAGAGACCAGCAGCCTCGTGTAAGAGAGAAGCAGAGTGAGTGGAGCAGTGAAAGGTGGAGGACGCACGTTGGAGCTGTCAGGGATCGCAACCAGGCCGGAGTACAGACGCTGTCTTACTGGTGCTGGAGATCGGGACAGTGACCGTGTTAAGACCTACCTGCACAGCGCTGAGAGGTCTGGAGGAAGAGTTAGATCCGGCAGGACCCCGAGTTAGGAGACCGCGCTGATCGATTGGGAGTGCAGGCGGTGGATCATTGTTCCAGTTGCGGAGATTTGGCAAGCTGAGAGCAGATTCAGTAGCACGGAGTCCCAGTACACAGAGGAGAAGATCTTGTAGTCGAGGCATCAAGTGCGGACAATTTCGTTCATCGGACTGGTGAGAGGCCTCCAGGCCGCAGTCCCAAATAAAAAATGCACGCTGCAGTATTGTTTAAATCCACAGGGCCCCAACGGTGACTAGTCGAAGATTGTTTGTTTCATTCATTGGCCAGTTGAATACAGTACCCGGTTACCCGAGACAACACACATACACATTTTTGAGCTATTATTCACGGGAGCTACACTCCAGAACTGAGGGGGTTAACCGTTTCTTTTGCCGCCGCGTGTTTTTCCCGCGTTACGAATTCTTGTCATTTAAATACCATATATGCGTAATATATGCTGCTTTATTGGGATCAGTAAAGAATATAATACATAAAAATCCACAACAGTGCTGGTGTACAGTTATTTCCTAGTGCGGTGAGACTAACCCGAGGTTTATTCAGCGGCTCCTCCGGGAGTGAGCGCTACACTCTTCTGTCTGATTATATGTTCTGACTGATTTCATGGTATTGACCCTCTGGCCTGGCTGACTGAGATTCTGTTTGTGTATCCCCACATTCTGTATAAGGAAAACGTTTTGGTTTCTGACTTCTTGCTTTCTCTGACTCCTCTATCTGGATTATCCTTATCTGTACCGTTTATGTTGCTCTGTTGAGGTCTGCCCTCCTGTTTGTATAACTCACCTACTGCCCCTAGGTCTCTTGACTTTGATCTATTTGAGTCCTGCCCTGCTGATTGCTGAGTATAACCACCCTTCAAGCATCTGTGTTCATCATAGGAATCTGCACGGCTACTAAGGTAACTTTTCTATTAGAGCAGATTCGGCCACTCTAAGGACCAATCTACCAGTGCAGGGTTGCTATGGTATAGCCGTGCAGGGGTCTCCAGTTTCTCCTGTTGTTTATATTTTCGTATTTATCATTGTTGTGTCGTGCATCTCTACATATAGGGGCTTTTACCAGTACTAGGGCCTTACTCGGCGCAAGCCTGGTACTGCCACCGTGACTGACTGTAACATAATGCAAGAGCCCACCATAAAGCCCGCAGAGATGCGTAGACTGTTAGAGTCCATGCTGCACCTGTTTGGTGAACTGATGTCCAAGTGGAAGGGGTTAATGGACACAGTTTTTCTCCCTTCTGATGATCAAACTGTTCTAGAAATCAGGGTTCGTGGTCCGCTTTCTCCTGAGGAAAAGAATAGAAGGCGAACTGGCAAACTCTGTTTTTATTGTGCCAGTTCGTCACATTTCATTTCATGGCGCCACCTTAAGCTAGTGCGTCCTGAGACTGGCAAGGTGCCAGTGCGCCCCGAGACTGGCAAGGTGCCCGCTGTGCCCACATCCCGCAGTCAGGTCACCAAAGCCAGGCCCCATCCTGAATCCACTGTTATCAAACCCCCTGTACCGTCCAGGTCTAGGACAACCCTTCCTAGGGCAACCAGGCTTGTGTTGGGGACAACTGATGCTTCAGACCCTGCTGAGTCTTCTCATTATGGGTCAGATGGCACCAGGCTCCGTTATGGTTCAGATGGAGCCAGGCCTCATTATGGGTCAGATGGTGCCAGGCCCCGTTGTGAATCTGACATTGTCAGACCCCCTGTACCGTCCAGGTCTAGGAGAACCCATTCTAGGGTAACCAGGCCTGTGGGGGGGGGGGAAACTGACACTCCTGATTTTGTCAGGTCTCCTGTCCATGAGCCTGAGGAGTACATGGAGTATGACTCCTACTCGGCCATGGGATCAGAGGATGAAGCCATGGAGGTCACTCCCATGATTGCTTCCCATATGTGGCCTCTCCAAACGGCCAGACATCATAATGGTGGTCCAGGGCGTAAGATTGTTACAGACTGTATTACCTGCGGTGCTGTACGCTTATCTGCATCACCCACCGCACTCCTAGTTCCAGGTGGCGAGGTCATAATCATGGAGTCTGGCGGCGAGGTCGCAATGTCTATGTCCACTGGCGAAATCAGGTTGCCTTTGTCCGACAGTGAAGCTGTCCCGTCTGTTGCTGGCTACCTGCCACCCATGTCTGATCCTGCCGATATACCAGTGACGTTCGATGCTGGCAATGTGCCACCCACTATGCCTGAATCTGGCACAATGCTGCCTAATCCTGTCGAGGTGCTAACTGTGCTGATCTGCAAGGCAGTCCTGCCCCTCATGTCTGTTTTGGGCAATGAGCCCCTCATGCCCATTGCTGGTAAGCTTCCATTCAAAACCGGGTCAAGCTGGGTGTCAGCGGTAATGGGAACCGAGTCAAGCTGTGTGTCAGCGGTTCCAGAAACTGAGTCAAGCTGTGTGTCAGCGGTTCCAGAAACCGAGTCAAGCTGTGTGTCAGCAGTTCCAGAGTCAAGCTGTGTGTCAGCGGTAACAGAGCCACATTGCAAACCCACTGTGCCCATGTCCCACAGTGGTTCCACTTATGTCATGTCCTGTGATACAGTCACCCCTGTCAGGTCTCGCTCTAAGAGGAGACGAAAGAAGGTGACCAGCTCTAGTTTAGTTGGGTCCGAGGATGCCACTCTCAACTCGGTGTCCGATAAGGCCGTACTCCTTGCTTGCCTTGAGGAATCTCAGCGATCAGGTAGTCTGATGGGAGAAAAGTTTCCCAAATGGAGGACTGTTCCTAAGGGATATGTGAAGACGCCTTCTGGGTTATTGGTCCGTGATGCGCACTTGGCAGTGCTTCAGCGAAACCCAAATGTCTGGAGAACTTTTGAAAAAGATTCCGAAGACTCAGATTACTGAGTGTTTCTGGTGTTTGTAGGTGCCCAGGAGTCACCTTTTTTGGAGGGGGCTACTGTCACGTCCCCATGTTCCAGCCCTGTCCCCATGCCCTCTCTATTTCTTATGTCTATGGTTCCCATGTGTTTCCCTGTGTGTTGCTTTCCCTGGAATGCAGCTCAGGGGTTAAGTCTGGTGTGCTCGTTTAGCTCTCCTGATGGTGATATGGGCTGATCACCTCCCCGTATTAAGCAATGGGCCCATATCCCATTGCTCTTGCATTGGTTCACTTCAGTTGCTAAGTTTGGTTCATTTTCAGTTCCTGTTTTCCTGCTGTATAGATGTTTATTTTATTTATTTATAAAGGATTTTACCAGGAAGGATACATTGAGATTTCTCTCGTTTTCAAGTATGTTCCCGAGAGCTCCCTGCTATTCATTCTGGTCTAGTTTATGTTTTCATGTTTTCCCTTATTTCTTTGGTCGGTCTGTTGTTTCTTTAGTCAGTTCAGTTTCTAGTTCATGTCAAGTGTTTCTCCTCTGTCTGATTAGATGTTCTGACTGATTTCATGGTATTGACCCTCTGGCCTGGCTGACTGAGATTCTGGTTGTGTTTCCCCACATTCTGTATAAGGAAAATGTTTTGGTTTCTGGCTTTCTCTGACTTCTCTATCTGGATTATCCTTGTCTGTACCGTTTATGTTGCTCTGTTGAGGTCTGCCCTCCTGTTTGTAAAACTCAGCTACTGCCCCCTAGGTCTCTTGACTTTGATCTATTTGAGTCCTGCCCTGCTGATTGCTGAGTATAACCACCCTTCAAGCATCTGTGTTCATCATAGGACTCTGCATGGCTACTAAGGGTAACTTTTCTATTAGGTACTTAGAGTGGCTGAATCTGCTCTATCAGTGCAGGGCTGCTATGGTATTTCAGGGGTTTTGCAGGGGTTTCTCCTGTTTATATTTTCGTATTTATCATTGTTGTGTCGTGCATCTCAGCATATAGGGGCTTTTACCAGTACTTGGGCCTTACTCGCGCAAGCCTGGTACCACCACCGTGACTGACTGTAACAAGGTCATCTTTCAGTGCATGTCTCAGGCGAACAAAGTGGTGTGACGCGTTGATCCCAATGGTGGCCAATGTCAACCGTCTACAAAATGCCCGGCCCATAGGCATGATCCGACATGCAAACGATAAATGCCCCAGAAGCGACTGTAGCTCCTGTAAATGTATTTTTCTAGATGACAAAGCCCGACTCACCAATGTGGACAGTGCTGACAATTTGTCCTGAGGCAAACAGAAAACCCTAGCAACCGTATCTATTTAAATTCCCAGAAAAATCAATTGCCGACAAGGGCCCTCAGTTTTACTGTCTGCCAAAGGCACCCCAAATTCCCTCGCCACTTCCCGAAACGTCTGGAGCAACCCCTCACAAACCGAATCCTGATCCGGGCCCACAAAAAGGAAGTTGTCTAAATACTGTACTACCAACTCCCTACCAGCCCACCGCCTAACCACCCATTCCAGAAAGGTTGCGAAAATCTCAAACAAATGACAAGCTATAGAACAGCCCATAGGAAGGCATCTGTCAAAATAAAATTTCTCCTTTATGCAACACCCAAATAGATGGAAGCAGTTCGGATGCAACAGCAAAAGCCGAAATGCCGACTCAATATCAGCCTTTGCCAACAAGCCACCAGGACCTGCTGCATCACCAAGACCAGTGCCTCATCGAAGGATGCATAACGGACCCGATAATCTCCTTTCCCGATACCATCATTCACAGGCAGGGTGAGATAGGTGATGGATCATCCGATATTTACCCCGCTCTTTTTTGGGAATTATACCCAATGGAGAAATGAGCAAGTTTGGAAACGGCAAAATTTCGAACGGGCCCACCATCCTACCCAACCTCACCTCCTATGCCAGTTTTTCTGCTACCACCTCCTCGTATTGCCGGGCTGACACCAAATTTGAAGAAAAAACTGGGAAATCGGATGGCCTGAATGGGATCTGGAACCCTTGAGAAAAACCTAACCCCAATAAGCAAGCTGCCCTCCTATTGGGGTTAATGTCGAGCCACGGGCGCATCTTTACCGCACTCACTGGGGTAACCCCCAAAACCCGTATCTTCCCGTAATCTCCCTCTCCCAATCCCCCGAGATTTGCCGATGCACCTGAATGCCGGGTGCACCCCCCACATTCGGAACATTCGTGTCTAAAACGGCACCCACTGGCCCAGTGACAGTGCGATTCGTTGTATAACCAACAAAACCCCTTCTTGGGCCCCGCTGACAAACCAGGGGAGTGGGAGCCAGCGGACCCGAGAAAGGGTGATACCACCGGGCGGGTAGGAGTCAAAAGGAGGAGCCAAAGGTTGGCATCCTGTTCTTCAAAACGGAGAGACAGACGAACAGCCATTTTTTGCCTGAATTGCTGGTCATAACGGAACCAGCATTGGCCCCCATACACTTTATAGGCCACTTTATAGGAAAAAAGAGCCACACTCCGCTTTGGCACCCGCTCGCAAGTTATAGCACTCAAAGCTAGAAAACCATGGAGCCAATACCCTAACGTCTGAGGCAAGGTCCGAACCTTATCCTTCTCTTTTTTTCCCCCTCACCGTCCATCCTCCTAGGACGGTCAACCGTTTCCTTGTCAACTGCCACCAAAGACAACACATCCACTTATTCACCTTTCCAGATTTTTTCCTTTATATCACAAGCAATATGCATGGCCAAAGGTGATAACTCGCAGGCAGACCGCAATCTTGCGTCAGCCACCTGACCCACTTCACCCTTCTTAACAGCCACAACCGAAGCTACACTGCTACCAACCACTTCCGTAGCAGCAGCCGCCACCACCTTCTCATTCCCCGCAGGTTGATGGGGTAGCGCCCTCGCATCAACACCCCCAGATCCTTCCTGCCAACCCCACACCGCAGCCAACAGAAGCTCCACCAAATCCTTTCTTGCACCAAAGCCCCCACTCGACCCAGCCTGCACCTCACCACTAGCTGCACCATCTCTACTCAGATTTAAATCACACTTACGTGCAGCCAGCAGCAGCGAGGAATCCACAGGTTGCTGGATCAAGCTGGTATCCACTGCTCTCTCCGGCGCCGGTACATCCCCGGTTGCTCTCCCCGGCGCCGGTACATCCCTGGCCCGTTGTTCCAGTCTCAATGTGCTGGTCCCAGGAAAACCACCCAGACGTGGATCCACTTCTGGAAAAATTAAATTAGCTGCTGGCCCCCCAGAAGAGGGCGGAACATTTCTCTGAGGCCCCAGAACTGTAGATTCCTCCGGCCGCGTTGCCGCAGCAACCAGACGCTGCCTATAGCCACCACGTGTCCCAGCAACAGGAGGCCGAGAACTGACGCCGTCTGGCTGCGGTGCCCACGTGACCTCTGAGGGGTGGAGCTTCGTCCGCACGGTGGCGCATTTGCCCTAACAGGAGTTGGAGCCAGCCTGGACACGTGCGGGCTGCGTGACTGTACAACCCGCCGTACAGGCTGCTTTTCATCAGCCAAAAGCACAGGAGGCTCCTGCCCCAACAGTGCCCGCGTGATGGAGACACCGGTGCCGTTCCCGGCACAAAAGAGGCTTCTGAATCCGGGGAACAAGAGCCACCCCTGGCCACTACAGCCACGGTGCTGTTCATGCACCTGCGGGCAGAGCAGGTCTGGACACCGGCCGCAGGTCCCGCAGACAGTTTATTCCTCCACTGCCTGGAACCCTCCTTTTGGTCCGGAGAAGCAGCTCTCACCAAATCTGGCGAGGGATCGTAGCAGGTCCTCCATAGAAAGGGCTTCAGAGGACGCACAATCCTGAAAACGGGACAGCAGCATGGCGACTTCTCCCGAAACAGCAGCAGCGGTGGTAGTAGCCATAGCAGGTGGTCAGGCAGAGCAAGAACCAGTGTGGAAACGTGATGACTCCCTCCTTGTCCAGGAGTGCACAGGTGAGAATTCCCCTCCCTTAAATTAGGCCCCTCATTAGCATAATCCTTTCAGTCTGCCAATCTTTATCTACCACACCTGTCCTAATTAGTCCCAGGCCAGCAGTCATGCCCCCCTTCCTGAATGTTCCAGGGGCTGCTTTCTGGTTGTAGTTCATAGGCAACTGCTCAGGGGAAAAACAAAGTTTCAGGAAACCTGCTACCAATGTGCCATCATATCACCTCAATAAAGGAACAATGGTGTTATTATAGTGATGCTTATTTACTCTGTTACAGTTGTTTTGCTGCATCTGTATGTACAGTAGTTACAATAGGTACAATGACATTTCTTGTAGTGAGTGGGAAATAAGGTTAGCAGGTTTGTAAACTTTGAGCTGATCCTGGCCTTGTGCGTACTTCCCAATGGAAGAAGGTGTGGGTGAAGGACAGACACAAGGTGTGGTCTGAAGGGCGTGACCTGGTCCTGGCTGCATATCAGCGGCGAGTCCAGTGTATCGGCGATGACCAAGTTCACAACTGACGGCAGTGCTACAAATCGCAGCGCTCAGCACTCACATTGGACAGGAGTGTTGCTGAGTGTGACGTGACAAGATGGCAGCCTCCATAGCTAGTGACCTAATTGTTGAAAACATAGTATTTACTAGATGTTCTTTGGAGAAGGAAATCTCCACTTCATTACTCAGTACATCAAAAACACCAGAGCTCATGACTTTCCCTAGGCAAATAGTGGCAATCACAAACACCTGTTTATACACGATTATCCACCATTTTGATACTAGATTCACAGCCTGAAAGGGTTATTGAATAAGAGCTGAACTTGCCACTGAATTGCACCAAACAGTTAATTTCCCTGTACGGCACAAATTCATGGCATTTTGACTATTCAGAAAGCTGGCAATTCGCCAATATTTGGAGAAATACGGTGCAATTTGCCGCAATCGGCGGCAGTGAAATTCCCCCATAGAGCAGTAATGGTTAATCTATTCAGAGTCTGCTGTACTACACCATGTTGGCAAAATGCCCAGATTTTCGGTGCTTCAGTTTGACAGGCTTAAACAGGTTTATGGAAAGAGAAAAGCGCCTATACAGATCCCCACAACTGTACAGGCAAAAAGCACAGCAAACACACCTTGTGGGCTATTGCCGTGGATAACATGTACAGTGTATTTACCCTGTACAGTTGTGTTCAAAATTATTCAACCCCCACTGAAATTGAGTGTTTTGGCCAGTTTGACATTGATTTTGATCATTCAGTCATCTTGCTTACAATTAAATAAAAGAGGCACGTGTAGGTCAGACAAATATAACATAACATTTATAATGAAATAACCACAAATGTCTTTTCTGTGCTCACATCATTATCAGTTTTATTCAACCCCCAAGTGACATTCAATCTTAGTACTTAGTACAACATCCTTTTACAGTTATAACAGCTTTTAAACGTGAAGCATAGCTTGACACAAGTGTCTTGCAGCGATCTACGGCTATCTTCGCCCATTCGTCATGGGCAAAAGCCTCCAGTTCAGTCACATTCTTAGGCTTGCGCACTGCAACTGCTTTCTTTAAGTCCCACCAGAGGTTCTCAATCGGATTTAAGTCAGGTGACTGCGATGGCCACTCCAAAATGTTCCAGCCTTTAATCTGCAACCATGCTCTAGTGGACTTGGAGGTATGCTTGGGATCATTGTCCTGTTGAACGGTCCAACGTCTCCCAAGCCTCAGGTTTGTTGCGGACTGCATCACATTGTCATCCAATATCTCCTGGTACTGAAGAGAATTCATGGTACCTTGCACACGCTGAAGCTTCCCTGTACCTGCAGAAGCAAAACAGCCCCAAAGCATGATTGACCCCCCGCCATGCTTCACAGTAGGCAAGGTGTTCTTTTCTTCATAGGCCTTGTTCTTCCTCCTCCAAACATAGCGTTGATCCATGGGCCCAAACAGTTCTAATTTTGTTTCATCAGTCCACAGAACACTATCCCAAAACTTCTGTGGTTTGTCCACATGACTTTTGGCATACTGCAGTCGACTCTTCTTATTCTTTGGAGACAGCAAGGGGGGTGCGCCTGGGAGTTCTGGCATGGAGGCCTTCATTACACAGTGTGCGCCGTATTGTCGGAGCTGAAACTTCAGTACCCACATCTGACAAATCTTTTCTCAGTTCCTCAGCAGTCACACGGGGACTTTTCTCCACTCTACGCTTCAGGTAGCGCACAGCAGTCGAAGTCAGCATCTTCTTTCTGCCACGACAGGTAGCGTTTCAACAGTGCCCTTTGCCTTGAATTTGCGAATGATGCTTCCTATGGTCTCTCTTGGTATGTTTAACATCTTTGCAAT
Source organism: Leptobrachium leishanense (assembly GCA_009667805.1). Lineage (NCBI taxonomy): Eukaryota > Metazoa > Chordata > Amphibia > Anura > Megophryidae > Leptobrachium > Leptobrachium leishanense. The sequence goes on from CM019068.1 coordinate 117,768,776, forward strand.
CTTCTTATATCCATTGCCCTTCCTGTGAAGAGTAATCACCTCTTCTCTTGTTTGCTGTGCTTTTTTCCTGTATGGTTGTGGGGATCTGTATAGGCGCTTTTCTCTTTCTCTTTCCATAAACCTGTTTAAGCCTGTCAAACTTCCTGGACCATTCTCTTGACTTCACCATGTTTGTAACCACACCAGTAAATGTCTAGAAGGAGCTGAGTATCACAGTCATTTTAAAGCTGCCTAATTGGTGCTTGTTATGCTTTATTGCTGCTCCGTGACATCCACAGGTGTTTTCAATACCTGATTGAAAACACTTGAATGAACCTCTGTTCTTCAGAGTGGTAGTCTTTAAGGGGTTGAATAATTGTGTCAATGAAGAATTCACAAAATAAACATGTACTACTGTGTTACAAAACCAATTGATGTCATTTTAGTTGCATATGGTTCTTTAAAAAGTCCTTGTAGGATTTCATTCTGAATACAATTACAAATGTACACTAAATTCCCAAAAACCCTTTACAGCATTGGGGGTTGAATAATTTTGAACACAACTGTATATATCCGTATAAGGTGCTGACTTGTTGGCCGCAATTATACAGTTTTTGGGTACACAAAATCTGTATAATTGCGGCCAACAAGTCAGCACCTTATACGGATATATACAGGGTAAATACATTGTACATGTTATCCACGGCAATAGCTCACAAGGTGTGTTTGCTGTGCTGTTTGCCTGGACGGTTGTGGGGATCTGTATAGGCGCTTTTCTCTTTCTCTTTCCATAGTATCCTCTGCTGTGGGCTTTGGGGAAGGCCCATTGAGATCATAGCTGCCGTACTGCTCCACTTCCGTGCGACCACTCCCTCCACCACTTGCCGCTCCAGCGCCCCTTATATTTTTTGTTTAAACAGGTTTATATAGGTTTATTATATATTCTAAGATGAAAGGGAGAATCGGTGGAGGCGCTGAAGCAGCCTCCTTGTTGTAATTCGGGTTAGGCAATCGTGACTCGGTGGTAGACAAAGGAGACGGAGGCCTTCTTAAGCAGGAAAAGCATTTAATTGGTACCGAGCCTTGAGTCAGGTCAAGCCCAAAATACTCAAGTCCCGAGCCAACAGAAGAACAAAGGTTTTATACATGGATTGTAAAATGCACACCCCTTATTCTAATACCCCCTCCCCAGGTTACCCTCCCAATTACTATAGCAACCTTCATTATAGGTGTTGAACACATTCATCATGTCCCAGGACGGTGTCCTTGTCTCGTACCAAGCTGTAAGAGGGAGTCATTCTCCCAACTCAGATAAGGCCAGCTGTGGGATACTAGGTTATTCATTCCTTCCTGGCCTTGATGTATAAGCAACTTTCATGGCTTGGCTAGAAATGTTTAGAGACCTGGGGGGGGGTGATTCTTCGGTTAGCAGAAATCAGGTTTAAAGCAAAATATTAGAGGCTACACTTAGCTATCTAAAATGGCGGACAGGGTACATGACGCTAGGGGTTATTCTCAGGTAGCGCTCTTTCAGCGCTGCTATCTAGATGTATACTCGCAAGGGCTCGCAGTGGTCTACTTCCTAAGTGGGCTATTTTGAAGTGGAGTTTAAAAACAGGAGTTCTACCTGTACTGGTCTGTGGTTTGTATCTCTAGAGGGAGAGAAACCTCTGGTTTATTTATCCATTTGTTTAATTTCTCTTTTTTTTTTTTCTGTTCTGCTTTTTTTCCCCTGTGAGCTGCTGGAGACTTGTTAATTGGGGGTGTGTTGCTGTCAGGTGATTTCCCGTGTGTGGCTTCATAAACTCACTGAGCTTGCTCACAAGGGTTTGCTTGTCAGTGGTCTATTTGTCAAGTGGGCTATTTTCAAGTGGAGCTTAAAAACAGGAGTTGAATTAACAGGTATCAATTGAAGTTTATTTATTTGTTATCTTGTTGTGGGTATGAGTGTTAGCAAGCTTGGAGGTTTGTCCCAGTGCACATCATGCTGCATGTATGCATGTCTTGAGGAATCCTTCCAGGGTCCATCCCAACACAAGATAGTTATCTGCCACCTCCACTCCCACAGGTCCCCTCTGCCACCCTCTGCCGCTTCCTCCCAGCCACTGAGGAGGAAGTCAATTCCTTATTGTCCTCCTCACATCTCACCACGTGCCCGCTCGACCCCATTCCCTCACATCTAGGGGGGCGGAGCTGACATCCACTGAGACCAGTCGCATTTTTCAGTGCTCTCCGGCTATTTGCCTGATTATATGTGGATTTCTGCATTCTTTTTCAATTATTTTTACAGCTACATCGGGTGATATCCCCCTAGACCTGTCACAGTACCCTGGATTGAGGTGTGATATCTGTTCGGCCCGGACTGAGGTGATACTGAAGAAGGAGGCCTACTGCAGAGACACACGCCTGGTGGCCATTTTGGTGGATTCTCCCTCGGCCGAAGTGCTCCCTGTGGATCAGCGACCCGGGCTACCGCATCTCCATGGGTAAGAAGTCGGGGAAGAAGCTTTTACCATTAGAGGGCCCACGACAGCTGGACATCCGAGATGCACTGGGTGAGGGCAGGCATAAGAGGCAGGGAGAACCCCATACATACCAGTCTCCCATGATGAGCGCTTCCAAGGAGGAGGACCCGTACTGGTCGGAGGCCTCGGTGGTGGCGCGGCACTCGTCCCGGGCACCGGAGGCAGGTGGACGGTCAGTTGCGGAGCCCAATGGTCGGAGGACTCCGGTGGCGCGCCGACTCGTGTCTTCCGATCCTCCTGTTCCTGCGGATGCTGTTCCAGCTGCTCCTAGGAGGCGGGGAGAGGCGGGCCGCTTGTCCTTCACGAGGGAAGATATACGTGGCCTACTGGGTGAAGCACTTGAGGAGATGAGAGCGGTGTGGCGCGCAGACTTTGCGGCCTTGACAACAGAACTGACGGTTGTCAAAAGGCGGCTGAAGACGGTCGAAGCCCAGGTCGAAGAGGTAGTGGCGACCCAGACGCTCCTCGCGCCGCAGGTGGAAACACTGCAGTCTCAGGTGGCGACGCTCACAGGAGCCGTGGAGGCGGCTGAAAACTGACATCGCCGGAGAAACGTTCGTATCCGGGGGATCCCGGAGACGATAGCCGATGATGCCTTGCTACCGTTTATTAATAAGTTTGCGTTGCATGTGATCGACACGCCGACCGGGACTGTTTTTCAGAACGTTTTTCGACTACGTAAGGCGACTACGGCCCCTGTGGACTCCCCCCCGCGATGTGCTAGTGGTGGCGGGAAATGAGACCGATAAACGACGCCTGATGTCGACTCCCGCAGCTCGAGCTCCAATTATTTTTGAAGAGATGGTTTTGTCAATGTTTAATGATCTCCCCTTTGTGACCTTGATAGCTCGCTGGCAGTTTCGAGAAGTCTCGGCGTTCCTGAGGGACTGCGGGGTCAGATATAGATGGGGGGTTGCAGGTTCTATGTACATAAATTATGACAACCTATCTCACCTGGTGTCCTCCCCTGAAGCCGCCTGGTCCCTGCTGCGCTCTCTGGGCCTCTCCCCTGCCCCGGTGTCCCCAAGCCTTGTCCCTGGGGTTTCCTCTCCTCCGAAGGTTAGATCCGGGATAGAGTCGAACGTGGAATAGCACAGTTCTGTGCCTTAAACTAACAGGACTCTGTTCTCGTTCTGCTTTCTCCCCTCTTTGCGAAACGGACCGTTCTGCTCCTCATTGATATTTGATATTTCTTTGATGCCGACTACTACCTTCCTGAAAGTCGGAGACTTTTCTAGTTACATGGGGTATATTTCTCTTACAGCAGACTCTGCTTTTTCTTTTTCTGTTTTCTAAACTTTCATTGGCAGTGTTTTTGCTTCCCCCTTTTTTTTTCTCTCCCTTATTTTTTAAAAAAACTGGATGCCTTTCGCAGTGTGTATTTTTATTGTCCGATGACTTGATTTTTGTTTTTTTCATATCTATTGCTGTGTATTTGTCGTGTCATGGCTTTCCCGTGACATATTAGACGATTTACGGAGGCCCTGCAAGGCCTTCACTTTATGTTTGTTCTATATCTGTTAATGCAACATCCGTAAATAATTCTCTTTTTTCCTTTTCTACTTATCCTGCGGAACATTTTTTATTTTTATTATTATTATTGTTGCCCACTCATTTTCTGATCATACGCAGCTCCTTCATGACGACACCCCCCTTATGTTTTCTGTGTTCTTAGGATTGTAATATTTGGCCCTGCGAGGCCGACCCTGTTGGTCAGTTTGTGACCCTTTGAATACAAAAATAAAAATCTTAAATACAAAAAAAAAAATAATAGAAGGTTTGGCCTGGACATTAATGGATGGCTGGAAAAAAGGGGTTGTCTGATAGTTAATCATTGCATAACGTGCTCTCACCAGGAAAGGAGGGAAAAAATCCAGGTGGTTCAGGTGTGTGACTAGAGCGGGAGGAGTATGGGAGTTCACAGGAAATGGCAGAGTTCAAAATCCATATTTAGTCCATTCGGATGTAGTGAATCGAAGTCATATATGCATTTCATTTCCTCTTGGCCAATTTTTATGGCGATGTCTCCCCCTCTTCTGTTGTTCTGAATTTTCTTGATTGCCATGAATTGGAGGTTTCTGGGATTGCTGATGTGGCATTTTTTAAAATGTGCCGGGACGATGTGTGTTTCAATTCCCTTTTCTATATTTCTTGTATGCTCCCTAATGCGTACTTCTAGGGCCCTTGTCATCTTTCCGATGTACTTCTTCCCGCAAGGGCATACAATCAGATTCAATTTTTTTAGAGAAACATGTGGTTATACCACGTATTTTCCAATTCCCCCTTTGATTTTCTATAGAGGTAATGTGCCTTTTCTTGTTCCCGGTTGTCCTGCAGCTGATGCAATTTCCGCATCCATAGAAGCCTTCTTTTTGTTGGAAGGTCACTTTTTTCTTTACAGGTATGTGCTCGCTCCTGACTATCTTTGACTTCAGCCTCATATGCGTTCCACTTGGTTTCCGGATTTCATCCAATAGCATAGGTTACTTGAAAGTCCATTGTCGATTGATCATAGATATACTTGACAGACATCTCGGTGGTATAAGTGGAGACTTATAACAAGTAACCTATGCTATTGGATGAAATCTGGAAACCAAGTGGAACGCATATGAAACGCATCACATCCGGAAGTGATGCCGAATGCGAATGGAATGCATACACACAACATCCGAAGATTCCAGGAAGTGAAGTGGAATGCAGGATAATTCCTAATTGATGTATTGAAATACACTGTTTACAATGAATTAATTATAAAAACTATATAAACGATGTAATAATGTAATATGGCATTCCAACTGACGAAACCTGCGGACAGCAGGAGAAACGCGTTTTGGACTGGCCATTTGTTTTTATTTGTTCTTATTTATTTTATTCAATTGTTTTAATTTTGCCTTATCTCGATTTGGAATAAACTCAATATTTTCAGAATTTTGAGTCATTTATGGCCAAATATTGAAATCCACTTTCTGGAGTATCCAGATCTATGCTCGACATTGGAACCGCTTGAAGGGTGGAACCCCCCCGAATGCTAAAGAGGTTCTCCGTGTTCATACTGAGCCACACATTAGGGAGGCTCAGAACCATGTAAGTGAGATACCACTGTTATCTTATACACTCTTTTACACAGATCTGTGCTATATATTCTCTCCTTTCGAGGTACATCACTGTGAAGCAGGAATGTCCCTCCTTCAGAATAACTACTCCATCGTGAAGTTGGGAGGGGCCCCCCTTAGAGGCTCGCATGTAGCATTAAACGAGTCTATAGACTCCTCACTTGTGAGTTAAACCTCTGTCTGCTTATTTACCAATCTAATTGTTTTACGTTACTGCGCCATTGGTGTTTCCAATTTTTATTTCCAGGTTCAATAACCGTCTTTTTATCCATCTTGTGTTAAATCGAGACTGTCTACTATATCTTGCGCTCCCTCAAATACAAGTATTGTATTTTATTTTTAATGTTTTTTGTGGTGAAGGATACACCTAGTGGTGAGCTGCACTTATTTGATTAATCTATATGGTTGATACAATTTCACACATAATAACTTTATTATCACTTTGTTAGTGAGTTTTCACCTTTTTGAACCTTGTTTTTACATATGTCAAGCACTTTTTTGGGTGAAGTTTCAGGTGTCGTAAACTTTTGTAAACAAACAAGACTTTTAATCCCATAGGTTTCAATGCAGCATATGAATCCGCACACTGCCGGACAGCACCTCTACAGTGGCAAATCATTTTGAAATGTTTTAGTAACAAGGTATGGGAAATGTTTTACCCCATAGGCTAAAATGTTAAGAAATATCCCTTTTTAATTAAATATATAATAAATTGTTGCTTCAAATATTCAACAGTAAAGAGTCTCTTAAATTCTAATTCCTGTAGGATTTTTCTACACCTGTAAAATGTTTTTGATATCAATTTGAGATTTAATATCAACAAAAAAAGAAGCGAATCAGAGAAATGAGCCAAACATCAAACATGACCTTAACCACCGACACGACCTGAAAGGAAAATATAACAAACATGCATAAATACCATAAAGATCTTTTTACCCCTGCACGTCTCTATGAATTTCTGACATTGGAGTGTAATTTTTCTTGCCACTGCATCCGTCTACGGTGCCTTTTTTTTACGGTGTTTTCTCGGCGCTGTATTCGCGGCTGCTTGGGTTTCTTCGGCGGGCTTAATCCAGATGTGTTGGCGGGGTTTTGGTGAGTGTGCGTCGGGTTTGCGGCATCTTTTCCCTGCACTATAGCGGCCCTGTGGTGCTTTCTGAATACACGGCAGGGTCGCCATACCACCCGCGGAGATGCTGGTCATCACGTTGCGGTAAGTACCCTCAAACACCAGCATTATCGACCTCGCTGCCAGTCAGCAGATATGTGCTTCGTGTGCAGAGCCCCTACTGTTACAGTCTGCAGTGATACGCCCACAAGCCCATTTGCACATGCATACCCACACACCCTCAGGCATCACATTCCAGCACACATACTCAATAATTTATGACACCAACAACAATGTAAAGTAAAAAAAACTTTTTTAATCCATGCACATGTGAAGTAGTGCAAACAACTGCACTACGACAATAACTAAGATTTAAATGACAACATAGTAAACTACTGAACAAAATGAAATTCAGCCTAACGCACATGAGGAGTTATTTTACGGTGAGAACAATAAAGCTGTGGAATTCTCTGCCTGTTGAGCTGTTCGGGTCAGAGTCTGTACACTTTTAAAAAGCAACTGGATGACTTCTTGCAGACACAGAATATGAAGGCTCATTATATTTTATTTGTGGGTAAGAGCTTCTTAATCCAAGGAGAAATCAGACTGCCATTCTGGGGTCAAGAAGGTTTTTTTTGCCAGTGTGTTACATATTGGCGAGTGCTTCAGACTGGCGTTTCTCCTTCTTTCGGATCAACAGCAATAGTGATGTGTGAAAGGCTGAACCTAGTCTGCCGGAAACCACCATACATAATTTGTCTGGGATGTATAGTAAAATGTGACTTCAAATCGCATTTAAACATGATGCGCAAAACCGGTAAAATTTAGCTCCGCACACAGCGGTGAAATGGCTCAGCAGCAGGGCCGTAGGAAGGGCGAGGCGAGTGAGGCACGTGCCTCGGGCACAGCTGTGAAGGGGCGCAGCCGAGTCCTGCGGGAACGATTGCCGGCGGCCACGTGCTTCCTGCTAGAATGGCCGCTAACAGGAAGTGCAGCCGCTCGCCTGGGATCTAACAGCCAGCCGCGATCTCGTGAGATCGCAGCAGGCTGTTTCATACATCCCAGGCGAGCGGCTGCACTTCCTGTCAGCTGCCATTCTAGCAGGAAGCACGCGGCCGCCGGCAATCATTCCCGCAGGACTCGGCTGCGCCCCTTCACAGCTGTGCACACGGCAATGAGAGGTGAGCTGGGAGCACTATCCATGAGAGCTGGGGGCACTATCCATGAGACCTGGGGGCTCTCTCCATGAAACCCGGGGGGCATTATCCATGAGACCCTGGGGCACTATCCATGAGACCTGGGGGCAATATCCATGAGACCTGGGGGCATTATTCATGAGACCTGGGGGCACTATCCATGAGATCTGGGGGCAATATCCATGAGAACTGGGGGCACTATCCATGAGAGCTGGGGGCAATATTCATGAGACCTGGGGGCACTATCCATGAGAGCTGGGGGGAGCTATCCATGAGACCTGGGGGGAACTATCCATGAGACCTGGGGGGAACTATCCATGAGACCTGGGGCAATATCCATGAGACCTGGGGGCAATATCCATGAGACCTGGGGGCACTCTCCATGGGACCTGGGGGGCATTATCCATGAGACCTGGGGGCACTATCCATGAGACCTGGGGGCAATATCCATGAGACCTGGGGGCATTATCCATGAGACCTGGGGCAATATCCATGAGACCTGGGGGCAATATCCATGAGACCTGGGGGCACTCTCCATGGGACCTGGGGGGCATTATCCATGAGACCTGGGGCACTATCCATGAGACCTGGGGGGCAATATCCATGAGACCTGGGGGCATTATCCATGAGACCTGGGGGCACTATCCATGAGACCTGGGGGCACTATCCATGAGAGCTAGGGGCACTATCCATGAGACCTGGGGGCATTATCCATGAGAGCTGGGGGCAATATCCATGAGACCTGGGGGCATTATCCATGAGACCTGGGGGCAATATCCATGAGACACTGTCATTTGAACCTCTCTCCCTCCCGATCTGCTTGGGGCACGCACAAATGGCAGGCACCGCTTGGAAGGTCACAGCCTGCCCTTCCAAGCGGTGGCTGCCTTTAACCCGTTGGTTAAACAGGTGCCGGATCACGGCCCCCTCTCGGAGCTGGCCGACATCTTAGATGTCGGCCAAGCTTCCGAGATCTCCCCCTGCCTACTGGCCTCATCGCACATAGCGCGATGACGTCAGTTCGGGAGTTAACCCCTAGCTGCCACCTATGGTGGAGATAGGGGGTTCATTGAACCCCCTATCTCCCGATCCATGGCAGCTAGGGGTTAATATTTGGTATCATTGCAATGGACAGAGCATGGCCCTTCCAATGATATCAAACATGACCATGTTGAATGTAAAGAAAAAAAATTAAAAGAAAAATTAAATATTTATTTTTTAAAAAAAACAGGTTTATTTTGGTTTTTGGTTTTATTAATGCAGCAATATTATTCCCATTTCAATTATAATGTGAACAATGATGCTGCACTAAACAAATTTTCTATGGGGGCGTTTGCTAAAAATCATGTAATTTCCCCCCCAAAAAATGTAACGAGTCCACATTTCAAATTTTTTTAACAAGCGCATTACATAGAAAATATAACCGCAAAGGCTCGCATGATAAGAATGTTAAAAAAAAAACACTTTACACACTGTAGATTATTGAAAATTCAAATTTTATTGCATTTGTTATAATATTCAGGCAGGACATGACATATCCATATTTATTTATTTATTTATAAAGGATTTTACCAGGAAGGATACATTGAGATTTCTCTCGTTTTCAAGTATGTCCATATAATAATGATATACTATGAATCTGCCTAGTCTGCCGGAAAGCACGATATATAATTTGTCTGGGTTGTATAATAAAATGTGACTTCAAATCGCATTTAAACATGATGTGCAAAACCGGTAAAATTTAGCTCCGCACACAGCGGTGAAATGGCTCAGCAGCAGGGCCGTAGGAAGGGCGAGGCGAGTAAGGCACGTGCCTCAGGCACAGCTGTGAAGGGCGCAGCCGAGTCCCGCAGGAACGATTGCCGGCGGCCGCGTGCTTCCTGCTAGAATGGCCGCTAACAGGAAGTGCAGCCGCTCGCCTGGGATCTAACAGCCAGCCGCGATCTCGTGAGATCGCGGCAGGCTGTTTCATACATCCCAGGCGAGCGGCTGCACTTCCTGTCAGCTGCCATTCTAGCAGGAAGCACGCGGCCGCCGGCAATCGTTCCCGCAGGACTCGGCTGCACCCCTTCACAGCTGTGCACGCGGCAATGAGAGGTGAGCTGGGGGCACTATCCATGAGAGCTGGGGGCACTATCCATGAGACCTGGGGGGCATTATCCATGAGACCTGGGGCGTATCCATGAAACCTGGGGGCAATATCCATAAGACCTGGGGGCATATCTATGATGAGACCTGGGGGCATTATCCATGAGACCTGGGGGCATATCCATGAGACCTGGGGGCAATATCCATGAGACACTGTCATTTGAACCTCTCTCCCTCCCGATCTGCTTGGGGCACGCACAAAAGGCAGGCACCGCTTGGAAGGGCACAGCCTGCCCTTCCAAGCGGTGGCTGCCTTTAACCCGTTGGTTAAACAGGTGCCGGATCACGGCCCCCTCTCGGAGCTGGCCGACATCTTAGATGTCGGCCAAGCTTCCGAGATCTCCCCCTGCCTACTGGCCTCATCGCACATAGCGCGATGACGTCAGTTCGGGAGTTAACCCCTAGCTGCCACCTATGGTGGAGATAGGGGGTTTATTGAACCCCCTATCTCCCGATCCGTGGCAGCTAGGGGTTAATATTTGGTATCATTGCAACGGACAGAGCATGGCCCTTCCAATGATATCAAACATGACCATGTTGAATGTAAAGAAAAAAAATTAAAATAAAAATTAAATATTTATTTTTAAAAAAAAACAGGTTTATTTTGGTTTTTGGTTTTATTAATGCAGCAATATTATTCCCATTTCAATTATAATGTGAACAATGATGCTGCACTAAACAAATTTTCTATGGGGGCGTTTGCTAAAAATCATGTAATTTCCCCCCCAAAAAATATAACGAGTCCACATTTCAAATTTTTTTAACAAGCGCATTACATAGAAAATATAACCGCAAAGGCTCGCATGATAAGAATGTTAAAAAAAAACACTTTACACACTGTAGATTATTGAAAATTCAAATTTTATTGCATTTGTTATAATATTCAGGCAGGACATGACATATCCATATTTATTTATTTATTTAAAGGATTTTACCAGGAAGGATACATTGAGATTTCTCTCGTTTTCAAGTATGTCCATATAATAATGATATACTATGAATCTGCCTAGTCTGCCGGAAAGCACGATATATAATTTGTCTGGGTTGTATAATAAAATGTGACTTCAAATCGCATTTAAACATGATGCGCAAAACCGGTAAAATTTAGCTCCGCACACAGCGGTGAAATGGCTCAGCAGCAGGGCCGTAGGAAGGGCGAGGCGAGTAAGGCACGTGCCTCGGGCACAGCTGTGAAGGGGCGCAGCCGAGTCCTGCAGGAACGATTGCCGGCGGCCGCGTGCTTCCTGCTAGAATGGCCGCTAACAGGAAGTGCAGCCGCTCGCCTGGGATCTAACAGCCAGCCGCGATCTCGTGAGATCGCGGCAGGCTGTTTCATACATCCCAGGCGAGCGGCTGCACTTCCTGTCAGCTGCCATTCTAGCAGGAAGCACGCGGCCGCCGGCAATCATTCCCACAGGACTCGGCTGCGCCCCTTCACAGCTGTGCACGCGGCAATGAGAGGTGAGCTGGGGGCACTATCCATGAGAGCTGGGGGCAATATCCATGAGACCCTGGGGCACTATCCATGAGACCTGGGGGCAATATCCATGAGACCCGGGGGCATTATCCATGAGACCTGGGGGCATTATCCATGAGACCTGGGGGCACTATCCATGAGACCTGGGGGCAATATCCATGAGACCCTGGGGCACTATCCATGAGACCTGGGGGCAATATCCATGAGACCTGGGGGCAATATCCATGAGACCCTGGGGCACTATCCATGAGACCTGGGGCAATATCCATGAGACCTGGGGGCATTATTCATGAGAACTGGGGGCACTATCCATGAGAGCTGGGGCACCATCCATGAGACTTGGGGCAATATCCATGAGACCCTGGGGCACTATCCATGAGACCTGGGGGCAATATCCATGAGACCTGGGGGCATTATTCATGAGACCTGGGGGCACTATCCATGAGATCTGGGGGCAATATCCATGAGAACTGGGGGCACTATCCATGAGAGCTGGGGGCACTATCCATGAGACCTGGGGGCAATATCCATGAGACCTGGGGGCACTATCCATGAGACCTGGGGGGAGCTATCCATGAGACCTGGGGCAATATCCATGAGACCTGGGGCAATATCCATGAGACCTGGGGGCACTCTCCATGGGACCTGGGGTGCATTATCCATGAGACCTGGGGGCACTATCCATGAGACCTGGGGGCAATATCCATGAGACCTGGGGCACTATCCATGAGACCTGGGGGGCAATATCCATGAGACCTGGGGGGCAATATCCATGAGACCTGGGGGGCATTATCCATGAGACCTGGGGGCACTATCCATGAGAGCTGGGGGCAATATCCATGAGACCTGGGGGCACTATCCATGAGACCTGGGGGCATTATTCATGAGACCTGGGGGCACTATCCATGAGACCTGGGGGCAATATCCATGAGACCTGGGGTGGCACTATCCATGAGAGCTGGGGGCAATATCCATGAGAGCTGGGGGCATTATCCATGAGAGCTGGGGGCAATATCATGAGACCTGGGGGCATTATTCATGAGACCTGGGGGCACTATCCATGAGACCTGGGGGCACAATCTATGAGAGCTAGGGGCACTATCCATGAGACCTGGGGGGCAATATCCATGAGACCTGGGGGGCATTATCCATGAGACCTGGGGGCACTATCCATGAGAGCTGGGGGCAATATCCATGAGACCTGGGGCACTATCCATGAGACCTGGGGCATTATTCATGAGACCTGGGGGCACTATCCATGAGACCTGGGGGCAATATCCATGAGACCTGGGGGCAATATCCATGAGACCTGGGGTGGCACTATCCATGAGAGCTGGGGGCAATATCCATGAGAGCTGGGGGCATCATCCATGAGAGCTGGGGGCAATATCATTAGACCTGGGGGCATTATTCATGAGACCTGGGGGCATATCCATGATGAGACCTGGGGGCATTATCCATGAGACCTGGGGGCATTATCCATGAGACCTGGGGACATATCCATGAGACCTGGGGGCACTATCCATGAGACCTGGGGACATATCCATGATGAGACCTGGGGCATATCCATGAGACCTGGGGCATTATCCATGAGACCTGGGGCATATCCATGAGACCTGGGGCATATCCATGAGAGCTGGGGCATTATCCATGAGAGCTGGGGCATTATCCATGAGACCTGGGTGGGCATTATCCATGAGACCTGGGGGGGCATTATCCATGAGACCTGGGGGCATTATCCATGAGACCTGGGGGCACAATCCATGAGGGCTGGGGGCACTATCCATGAGAGCTGGGGCATTATCCATGAGACCTGGGGGCGTTATCCATGAGACCTGGGGGCACTATCCATGAGACCTGGGGGCAATATCCATGAGACCTGGGGGCACTATCCATGAGAGCTGAGGACACTATCCATGAGACCTGGGGGCACTATCCATGAGACCTGGGGGGCATTATCCATGAGACCTGGGGGCATATCCATGATGAGACCTGGGGGCATTGTCCATGAGACCTGGGGGCATATGCATGAGACCTGGGGACAATATCCATGAGACCTGGGGACAATATCCATGATGATACCTGGGGGCATATCCATGAGACCTGGGGCATGTCCATGAGACCTGGGGCATATCCATGAGAGCTGGGGCATTATCCATGAGAGCTGGGGCATTATCCATGAGAGCTGGGGGCATTATCCATGAGACCTGGGGGGGGGGCATTATCCATGAGACCTGGGGGGCATATCCATGAGAGCTGGGGCATATCCATGAGAGCTGGGGCATATCCATAAGACCTGGGGCATTATCCATGAGAGCTGGGGCAATATCCATCAGAGCTGGGGGGCATATCCATGAGCTGGGCCATATCCATGTGAACTGGGGCAATATATACCCATATGAGCTGGGGTCAATAATATCCATATGAGCTGGGGTCAGTAATATCCATGTGAACTGGGGGAAATTATATCCATGTGAACTGGGGAAAATAGTCTGGGGGTTCAGTGCTGTGTATATTATTCTCGGGGGGTGTATATTATGCTAAATGTTCTTTTGCTATACGTGCATGTATTCTGTGTGTACTGTATTTGTACATGTACTGTGTGTGCACTATATATGTAGGGCCCCATCAACTCCTTAACGCTAGCACTCACACATGTGAGCGTTGGTGCTAGGTTAAATGAGGTTACTGCATGCTGCCCATATCACATCCTAGCACAGGACCCTCATATTACAATCCGAACGGTAACAGGTTAAAAAATCCAGGAGATTGTGCTTTTCAGCACGAGGTTACTGTACTTTGTGCTCCCTATACTTAACATGGGGAGCGCAAAGAGTAAATAGCGTTAGGATTGCAAAGTCCTAACGCTAATTACCATCCCGCCATAGCTACAAAAGTTACCCACAGCTAGACACTGGTGTTAACTGATGCCGCTTCTGCAGAATCAGTCAGCACCAGCTGGAACCCCCCCAAAAATCACATACTTGCCTGTCATCCCACAGCGCAAAGGGTCGTCCGATCCACTGCTTCTGGTCGCGGGGAGCATCCAGGAGCTTAGCACTGCGCCACTGGTCGTGGACTCTGATTTTTAAAATTATGTGGGGGCGGGCACTATTTTCTGTTTTTGCCTCGCGTGCAAAAGGAGCTAGCTACGGCTCTGCTCAGCAGCGAAAGGGTTAAACAGGGAATCCCATAGGATTCAATCTTAAAAAAAATGCGTTTTCATTAATTTTTTAAAGTCAACTGTTTATTATTTTCATTTGCAGCAAAAAACGTTTGTATTTATTTTTTAGAACTTTTTTAGGTATTTTTCTGGATTTCTTAGGGTAATTTTTTGATTCCCATTTTTTATAATGGCGTATTTTTTATTCTGTAACAGACTGTTTTATTATTTTCTATAGGACCTTTTCTATTATTTGCATGCCTTTTTATTGTTTTAAACACCTTTTTAAAAAAATTGCAGAGTTCTGGGTTATTGTTTTTTTACCTGTTCGGTGAGTTCGGCAGATCGTCCGCTGTCTTCAGTGGCATTTGACAGGCTGATCGGTGACATTCCCACTCAGCTCACTTTGTTGACGTGAAGTATCTCTGGAAAGGATAGAGTCTGGCTTTTTCCGATGCTACGAAACATAACCATATACTGTAAAGTGTAAAAGTGAAAAAACAAAGAAGTGCAAGACGTCTTTTTATTCCTCTCTGGTCTAAGACAGTTATTCACTTATAACCCAAACAATGTCACTGTACTAATTCACCTTCTCATTTCCCACACTGTGAGCAAATTTGAAAGTGATGGCATAATGCGTTAAAACGCATTAATTAATCTAAAACATGGAAGGGGGGCGCTAGGGGAGGACTTGCCCCTGGTAGCCTCATGACCTTGCTACACCTCGGACTTGCCCTACAATGTTCAGGTGCCTACAGGAAGGACGCAAACCTCACATAGATCTCAGCTAGAGTTTTCAACCCCTCCACCAGGAACTGATGACAGAAGTATTTTCCTCCAGAGCTGCTGCTTTTGGCAGTGATCCACGCCTATTTTCCCTGTATATCCATGTCTCAAACACACCTTTCCTGACAGAATGTCTGGACTATATCAAAGAATAGTCCAGGAATTGGAGTCGGAACTCGTTTTTGTCTATGGGTCTTGTTGGAAATGGTCCAGTAAGCAGATGTAGATATGAGCCATTTCACCCCACTTTGCTGAGCTAATTTTCACCAATTTTTTGCTCACTGCTCACCACAATTAACCCCTTCACTACTAAGAGATTTTTGTTGAAATTATTTTATCATTTATTTTAACATTTATTTGAAACATGGGATGGGAAGTTAACAATTAAATATAGGGTAAATAATTACGTTCTATGAGGAAGTAAGTAGAAGGATAGATCAGGGGGTCGCAGTGGATGTGATTTACTTGGATTTTGCCAAAGCTTTCGACACAGTTCCACACAAGAGGTTACTATTTAAATAAAGAAAAATTGGCCTAGATGAAAATGGTTCCTAGATGAAAACTGGCAGAAAGTGATCATAAATGGTAAATTTTCAAGATGGACATCAGTGGTAAGTGTCCCTCAGGGGTCTGTTATAGGACCAATTCTTTTCAATTTATTTATAAACGACCTTGAAATAGGCCTTGAAAGTCATGTATTAGTGTTTGCAGATGACACAAAACTAGGAAAAGTAATACAATGTGTGCAGGATGTTTCTTCGCTGCAGAGGGATTTAGATAGATTGGGGACTGGGCACTTAAATGGCAGATGAAATTTAAATGTAGATAAATGTGTATCGCTGTTTTAGTTCTGTTGCTGTAATTACTAATTTTGGCCACCAGGGGCAGACAAGCGCAATGTAAACTGTATTGGACACATTGGGACTACGTTTTCCAGCATGCTTTGGGGCAGAGACAGGAAGTGGGTGGGGAGAACCGAGAGACATCCGCAGCCTCTTTCGGAGGAGAGCCAGTGCGCGCCGAGGGGTGAACAGAGCAAGACGCACGTGAGACAGAGAGCGATTGTGACCAGGCCGGAGCGCAGGTGCTGCCTTGCGGACGCTGGAGATTGGTTTCAGTGACTTGCCAGAGACCTACAGAGAATGCTGCAAAAGAGCAAATTATTCCTACATATAGTGAAATCCACAAAACTGTTAAGAAAGTGCAAGAAGCTCAAGCTGAATTGCAACAGGCACACACGGACCTGTGCCGAGTGCTTTTGAAGGTGGCAGAGACACAGACCGATATGCAGAAGTTCCTTACTGATATGCGGACAACTGGAGTTGCTGTGGCGTCTGGCCAGGGTCCTTCAACCGAATCACCGCAAGCAAGTGTGTCTCCGTCTTCAAAGAAGAGATGTTTCAGTTGTGGGGAAATGGGTCATTTCCGAGCACAATGCAAAAGCCAAAAGCCTGAAGGAAATAGGGTAGAAGAGTTCCTAAAAGCCTTGGAAGGGCTGCTATCTACCTCACCGGCGGGAAACGCCAGAGGGCCCAAGTGAAGGAGCAAACTAGGTGCCCAATGGTTAAAAACCGCTCCAGAGATCAAGCCAGGACTGAAAGGCCGAGAGGGCCCAGAGTTTTACCAACTGCTGAGCCTACCAGGACTGAAAGAGTCACTCCCTTAGCATCTGGTCCTACGTCATGGGGAAGCAATGCACACCCAAAACCTACACGGGCCAAGAAGAAGGCCAGGGTACAGCAAACGGGGTCTAAACTTCCTGCTACTACGACAAAGTTTCCTGACCAGCTGATAGGTACTACTCCCATCGTTCCAATCCAAGTAGAGGGAGTCTACACCAAAAATCTGTTGGACTCAGGGGCTCAAGTGACATTGATCTACCGAGACTTCTATGAGAAGCACTTGAAACACATACCTCTACAGAAGTTAAAGGACCTTGAAATCTGGGGTATCGGAACTGAGAAACTTCCCTATGACGGATATCTACAGGTGAAGTTAGAGATCGGATCCGAAGTCATCGGACAGTCTGGAGGTTGTGATGCATTGGCCATTGTGTGTCCTCGGCCTTCAGGGGCCAACAGAAGTTCTATGATAGTGGGGATGAATACTGATCTGGTGCGACGTCTCCTGACTCCTATAGTACTGGAAGAAGGTTCTACCAGGGGAGTACACCCGAAGTTACGTCCAGTCTATCAGCGAATGGTCGAAGAACAGAAGGCACCTGCCAAAGTGGGGCGCCTGTGGAGATTGGGAGGAACAGAAAAGGTTCTGCAATCAGGAGAAGTGGCTAGTTTCCGGGCTTCAGTCAAGTTGAACGGATCGCAACCAGGTCCCTATGTGGTACTGAAAACTGATTTCAATCATGGGAGTGAAGCCGCAGTAGAAGTAATCCCTGAAATAATCTCCACAAAAGCTTTGAAATGAACACGAGGAAGAGTCTCAGTCAGTGTATGTAATGTGTCGATTCTCCAGTGATCCTGAAAGCACGAATGCCTATCGGACAAGTAGCGTCCGCTACGCCTCTCTCTCCTACCGATTTAAGAGGGGGAGCGAATAAAGAGATTCCAGCTGACAGGTTCTATCCCAAGGACGCTCCCATCTCGCCTGAATGGAAGAAACGTCTTCAGTCCCAGGTCCTAAAGTGGAGGGACTTGTTCTAAAAAGGATGAGTTTGACGTGGGCCTAGCTAAAAGTACTGAGCATCGCATTCGTCTACAGGAAGATAAGCCGTTTCGAGAAAGGTCAAGACGAGTTCCGTTGGGAGACTTGGATGATCTAAGAGAACAGCTGAATGAACTGCAAAGAACTAAGGTGATTCAAGAGTCCAGGAGTCCGTACGCCTCTCCAATAGTGATGGTTCGGAAGAAGAATGGGTCTGTCCATCTATGCATAGACTATCGCACGCTAAATCGGAGAACCATCCCAGATCAATATGCCACTCCTCGGATAGAAGATGCCTTACAGTGTTTGTCTGGAGCAAAATGGTTTAGTGTACTAGACCTGCGAAGTGGGTATCACCAGATACCAATGCATCCTGAAGACAAAGAGAAGACTGCGTTCATCTGCCCACTGGGGTTCTTTGAGTTCAACAGAATGCCACAAGGCCTTACGGGGGCTCCAGCCACGTTCCAACGGTTAATGGAGAAGACAGTCGGGGACATGAACCAGATCGTAGTGTTAGTGTATCTGGATGACATAATTGTGTTTGGAAAGACTTTGGAATAACATGAGCAATGGTTGGAGAAGGTCTTGAAGCGGCTCCATGAAGAGGGGTTGAAACTGTCTCTGGAGAAGTGTCAATTCTGATTACCTTCCGTTACGTATCTGGGACATGTTGTTTCAGCAGAAGGCGTTTCGACGGATCCTCGAAAGTTGGAAGCCGTAGCTTCCTGGCCTAGACCCCGAAATGTTACTGAACTTAGATCTTTCTTGGGGTTCTGCTCCTATTACCGAAGATTTGTAGGAGGATTTGCCAAGATAGCTCAACCACTGAACAAGCTCCTGCAGAAGGAAGACGCAGAAGAAGGTCACAAAGCCTCTGACCGAAATTCGTCGGCTCCAGGGCCAAGGAAGGCTCGAGAATCTATCCAAGGAGAATGGACTAGTCAATGCGAAGGTGCTTTCATGAAGCTGAAAGAGAGTCTAACTCGAGCTCCTGTCTTGGCCTACGCTGATCCTCATAAGCCGTACGAATTGCATGTGGATGCCAGCAGAGAAGGTCTAGGGGGAGTCCTATACCAAGAATATGGTGGATTGTTGAGGCCTGTAGCCTATGTGAGCCGGAGTCTTACGCCTTCAGAAAAGAATTATCCTACCCACAAGTTGGAGTTCCTAGCCTTGAAGTGGGCGGTAGTAGACAAGCTGAAAGATTATCTGTATGGAGCCAAATTTGTGATAAAAACTGATAACAATCCTCTTACCTACGTCCTTACTACTGCGAAGCTGGATGCAATGGGACATCAGTGATTGACCTCTCTGTCAGGGTTTCAGTTCAGCCTGAAGTATCGCCCTGGAGTGAATAATCGAGATGCCGATGCTTTGTCACAAAGACCCTACACTACAGAATGGACTCAGTTAACTCCAGATGGGGTGCAGCTTTATGTCAAGGAGCAGAGCGCCGGGTCAAGGGAGGGATTGAAGCAGAAGCCATAGGAGTTATGGCTGCGGCTGTGCCAGAGTTCTATTGTAATCCTACGCAGCTGAGGGATGAAAGTTTGCCTACTTTTTCGAAACAGGACCTGAGAGCTGATCAGGCTGGAGACCCTTTGATTGCATTAACCGTGAAGGCCCTAAACGCGAACCAACGGGAAATTCTTCTGACAAATTCCCCAGAAGGGGCCAGATTGGTATACAAGGAGTGGGAACGGTTGAAGATGTTGGATGGGGTGGTCTACCGAAGGGGCCCCTCAAACAATGCTGAAGAGATCCAACAGTTGTTCCTTCCCACCAAACACAGAGAGGATGTGCTGCGGTCGTTACACGATGAACATGGACATTTAGGGGCAGAGAGAGCTTTTAAGCTGGTGCGAGACAGATTCTATTGGCCCTGCATGAGATTTGAAGTTGAAAGTTACTGCCACTCATGTCTGAGGTGTATCCAAAGGAAGACCCTACCAACCCGAACTGCTCCAATGAGCCACCTACAAAGTCAAGGACCCATGGATTTGATGTGCATTGATTTCCTGTGCTTAGAGCCAGATGCTAGTGGGCAGGGAAATATTTTAGTGGTGACTGATCATTTCACGCGTTATGCACAAGCTTTTTCTACGAAAGACCAACCTGCTCCTACGGTGGCGAAGGTTTTAATGGAAAAAATTTTTGTTCACTATGGCCTACCAAGGAGAATACACTCGGATCAGGGTAGAGACTTTGAGAGCCGGCTTGTTGGGCAATTACTGGAACTGCTGGGAATTCAGAAGACCCGAACTACACCATATCACCCTCAAGGTGATGCTCAACCAGAAAGGTTCAATCGCACGCTGCTAAATATGTTGGGGACATTATCAAACAGAGAGAAGCAGAGCTGGAGTCGTCACATAGCCACGCTAGTACATGCATACAACAGTACGGAGAGTGACGCTACTGGATACTCACCGTACTGTCTTATGTTCGGAAGGGAAGCTCGACTGCTGGTTGATTTGGCATTTGGGCTATCTCTGAATCAGACGTCTGTAGCCTCTCATAGAAATTATGTGGATAGACTTCGGAAGAATTTGGCCTCTGCGTTTGAACAGGCCCGTTTGACCTCTGGGAACAGGGAACAGAGGAATAAGCGAAACTACGACTTGAAAGTTCGGATACAGGATCTACAACCCGGTAATAGGGTTTTGTTGAAGAACTTGGGTGCTTCTACAAGGCATAAGTTGGCGGATAGATGGAGTTCTCAAGTCTACATTGTCTGCAAGCAACTGCCGGGTCTGCCAGTTTACCAAATTCGACCGGATGGAAAGGCTGGGCCTCTTAAAAACTGGCACCGGAATCATCTGCTACCTTTGAGAGAGGCTGTAAGGATACCAGTTGGAGACGAACTTTCTCTGCCGAACGCGCCTGCTCCACGTTTGACTCCCGTTACTCGGTCTCAGCAGACACGGGTTGTTGAAGAAAGTGAAGGGGATAGTGAGGAAGAAAGCTTTTGTCTGGACTGGGTGCGCTCACCAGAGCCTGAAGAGGTCATTCCAGTTCCCGAACGGTGGGAAAGTAACCTGAGGCCTGAGGCTCCTGAATTCCAACTGGAAATTCCTGAAACTTCTGAAATTCCTGTAGTTCCTGAAAATGCATCCTATGATTATAGTTCTATGCCTTCACTGGAAGGATCATACTCCGAAGAGATGTCTGTTCCAGTTGTGGACGAAAGAACCGAACCCGTACCTGTAGTACTTCCGCCTGAAGAGGAGCTGATTGAGCCAGAACCAAAACATTCTGTCCGACCCCCCCAGAGACTTACCTATGACTCACCAGGACATAGCACTGAAGAGGCTGTCACCACAGTGCGAAGGTTGCCCGAAGTGTCTGCTATGTTAGCTGAGGTAGCCAGAAGCATGAGTAAACTTGAGGACGTATACCTAACCCATTGTATGTTTGCTGCTGAGCCTGTATATATTGACTGATGTAATGTAACTGTTACACCTCCTTGGAGAGACCCAAGAGTTCTAGGAGGGGGAGAGTGTAGTGCTGTTTTAGTTCTGTTGCTGTAATTACTAATTTTGGCCACCAGGGGGATACAAGCGCAATGTAAACTGTATTGGACACATTGGGACTACGTTTTCCAGCATGCTTTGGGGCAGAGACAGGAAGTGGGTGGGGAGAACCGAGAGACATCCGCAGCCTCGGTCGGAGGAGAGCCAGTGCGCGCCGAGGGGTGAACAGAGCAAGACGCACGTGAGACAGGGAGTGATTGTGACCAGGCCGGAGCGCAGGTGCTACCTTGCGGACGCTGGAGATCGGTTTCAGTGACTTGCCAGAGACCTAGTAATCCACGCTGAGAGGTCTGCACAGACACAGAGCTGCAGATTGGACCCCGAGTTAGGAGACCGCGATAATCTAATGGGAGTGCAGGCGGTAAATTGAAAATCTTGTTGCAAAGACGGACAAGCAAGAAAAGCGGATCCGGTGGCACAGAGTCCCAGCCAAATCGAGCAGAGAGACGTCCTTGGTCGAGCAGCGGAGCAGATTATCTGGCGGATGGGTGAGAGGCCTTCCAGGCCACAGTAAAGTTAACAAAGCACGCTGCAGTTTGCTTAAATCTACAGGGCCCCAACGTGACTAGTCGAAGATACACTGAATTCATTCACTGGCCAGTCAAATCTAGTACCCGGGTACCAACACACACATACACGCACACCTTCTTGGGACACAACCTGTATGGGACTTACACTCCGGCAACGAAGGGGTTAAAATTTCCTTTTTACTGCTGTGCGTTTCACGCATTACGAATTCCTGTAAATATATATATATATACCGTGCTTGCTTTATATATGCCAGTTTATTCGAGACCAGTAAACTATATAACTTAGAAAATCCACAACAGTGCTGGTGTATATTTATTCCCTAGTGCAGGGAGACTGACCCGAGGTTAAATTCAGCGGCTCCTCCGGGAGTGAGCGCTACAAATGCAAAGCTATGCACTTTGGTGTGAAGAACATGCAAGCAAATTATACCCTAAATGGTACTGAGTTAGGGAAATCAAGGCAGGAGAAGGATTTGGGAATAAACATAGACTTCAAACTAAGTAACAATGCGCAATGTCAAACAACAGCCGCCAAGGCCAGCAAGGTATTGGCTTGCATTAAAAGGGGAATTCACTCTCGGGATGAAAACATAATTTTGTGGCGATCCGTGGCAGCTAGGGGTTAATGTTTGGTATCATCATCGTCGTCATCGACGTCGATCATCATCATCGGCCAGAGCATGGTCTTTCCAACCATATCAAACATGACCATGTTAAAAGTTAAGAAAAAAAAGAAAAAAGAAAAATTAAATCAAAAAATATTAAAAAATAAATAAATTAAAAAAAAATTTTTGTTTGTTTTGTTTTGCTAATGCGGCAATGTTGTTCCCTTTTCAATTATAATGTGAGCAATGATGCTGCACTAACTCCCCCATCTCTAATTTTTTTAACAAGCACAACTCATAGAAAATATAACCGTAAACGCTCGCATGTTCAAATGTGAAAAAAAACACTTTACACCTTGTAAATTATTGAAAATTAAAATTTTATTGCACTTTAAGTTATAATATACAGACAGGATACATATACATATAAGAGAGACGTATATATTAATTATACCGCAGAGAGGCGCTTCCCCGCAGTGTGTGTATTCATATGCTGCATTAATTATACCACAGAGAGGCGCTTCCCCGCAGTGTGTGTATTCATATGCTGCATTAATTATACCGCAGAGAGGCGCTTCCCAGCAGTGTGCGGATTCATATGCTGCATTTTTTTTCGTTTTAAAGCATTTTATTTGTTCTGTTTTGGTTTTTTTCGTTTCTGATAATTTTGTTCAGCTTTTTTTCCGTTTTAAAACCTATTGCTCTGTTTTTTTTTAATAGTCAGACCACTTGGGTCAATATTTTATTTTTGCTGTTTTTAAATCGTTTTGTTCATTTTTGTTTCTTTCATACCATTTTAATATGATTAAATAATGTTGTGCAATGCATATTCATAAGAAAAAAAGGATGTTTATTTAATAAAAAACGACAGAATTGGCAGAATTACCGTATCAACAGAATTACCATATCGACAGAAATATCGGATCCGAAAAAAACATTAGTTTAAGTCAAAACGAATAGACACTTTGAAACGAGGAGAACAGACGTTCCGAAAAACACGAAAATTTTCCGAGAAAGAGGTGTCCAAAGAACCTCATCCTCCCCCTCTAAGGGTATTTTGTCATTAGTTCAGGCCAGCTGGTAATTTTGACGCCATCCTCAAATTCATGCTCCGTTCCAACAGTCTTGCTTTATCCATCGCTAAACAATCTTATTTCTCGTCCCTTATCTCATCCTTTTGTCATGATTCCAGACGTCTGTTTCATACTTTCAATCTGTTAATGCGCCCCGCTTCCACTCACCATTCTACAGACCTCACTGCTGTCAGCTTTGCTAGATACTTCACAGATAAGATTTCTAAACTTAGACTAGAGATTTCTACACTGCTCTCCTCTGCTAACTATTCAACCTCATTAACTCCTGCACTCCCTGCCCCCCCTCTTCTACTAGTCCTTCCTTTTCTCCGGTCTCAGAGGAGGATGTCTCAGAAGTTCTCATGTCCTCCTGCCCAACCACCTGTCCCCTTGATTCCATCCCCTCGCACCTTACACGTTCTGTTCTATCAGTCATTGTCCTTGCTTTGACTCATATTTTGAACCTCTCCCTCTGCTCCGCAGTCTTCCTCTCTGCATGGAAATGTGCTTTGATCATCCCCATTCTAAAGAAGCCATCTCTTGACTCCACCTCCCTTTCGAACTACCGTCCCATCTCTCTGCTCCCCTTTGCTTCCAAGATCTTAGAACGCCTGGTGTATAACCAGCTCACCAGTTTTCTTGCCACTTACCCTCTACTCAATCTGCACCAGTCCGGCTTTTGTGCTCAACAGTCTGAGACTGCTCTGACCAAGGTGACTAATGATTTAGTGCCGCTAAAACCAAAGGTCATTTCTCCCTCCTTTTTTTTCTTGACCTCTCCGCTGCTTTTAATACGGTTGACCACCCAATCCTACTCCTCACGCTGTGTCAGCTTGGCCTCAGTGATGCCACTGTATCCTGGTTCTCTTCTCTCTCCTTCAGTGTCTCCTTTGCCGGTGCCTCTCACCACTAGTGCCTCTCTCAGTTGGGTTACCTCAAGGCTCTGTTCTGTGTCCCCTACTCTTTTCGATCTATACTGCCTCCCTGGACAACCTCCTCTCTTCCTATGGTTTCAATCAGGGGTCAAGTCCTGGGAAAAAAGTGAGGGAACTCACCCACGAATTCCACAACCCCTATTACCTGAAGAAAAAAATATATATATCACAAGTATAGCAGTACGTGGTGATACCAATATTTATTGGGTTAACATTACATTTAAAAGACAAGCTTTCAAGAGTGTAACGCTCTTCTTCAGGTCTGGAAACTATACTGATCAGTGAAAGGTATCACTACGTACTGGTATACTCGTGATTTTGGCAACTGGACTAACACGTTATATATAATATATATATATCACATATATATATATATATATATTAATTATATACATATATATATATATATTATATATTATATAATCCAGGCACAAACCCCCAGAATTATATACACAGGCATTGGACCCCCAGAATAATATACACAGCCCTGAGCCCCAAGAATAATATGCACAGCAATGAGCCCCCAGAATATTCACAGTACTGAGCCCCCAGAATAATACATAGCAGTGAGCCCCCAGAATAATATGCACAGCATTTGCCCCAGCTCACGTGGATAAATTTGCCCCAGCTCCCATGGATATATTTGCCCCCAGCTCACATGGATATATTTTCCCCCAGCTCATATGGATATATTTGCCCCAGGCCAGCTCACATGGATATATTGCCCCCAGCTCATGTGGATTTATTTGCCCCAGCTCATGTGAATATATTTGCCCCCAGCTCATATGGATATATTTGCCCCAGCTCACATGGATATATTTGCCCCAGCTCATATGGATATATTTGCCCCCAGTTCATATGGATATATTTGCCCCAGGCCAGCTCACATGGATATATTGCCCCAGCTCATGTGGATATATTTGTCCCCAGCTCATGTGAATATATTTGCCCCAGCTCACATGCATATATTTGCCCCAGCTCACATGGATATATTTGCCCCAGCTCATATGGATATATTTGCCCCCAGCTCATGTGAATATATTTGCCCCAGGCCAGCTTACATGGATATATATTGCCCCCAGCTCATATGGATATATTTGCCCCAGGCCAGCTCACATGGATATATTGCCCCAGCTCACACATGGATATATTGCCCCAGCTCACACATGGATATATTTGCCCCAGCTCTCAATGGATATATTTGCCCCAGCTCACACATGAATATATTGCTCCCAGCTCACACATGGATATATTTGCCCCAGCTCACACATGGATATATTTGCCCCAGCTTACACACGGATATATTCGACCCAGCTCACACATGGATATATTTGCCCCAGCTCACACACGGATATATTTTCCCCAGCTCACACACAGATATATTTGGCCAGCTCACACATGGATATATTTGCCCCAGATCACACATGGATATATTGCCCCAGCTCACACATGGATATATTTGCCCAACTCCGTTTTTTTTTCTTCTAATGTTTCCTAGATGTTCCAATATACGTACCTTAATCTCTCTATATATTAATTCCCTATATTAATATTGCCATGTACATCGGAGGTGGTGTGATGCTTATTCTCACGAACTATCCCAAACACAAGCTACACTGAAGACTGTCGAGGTCCGCCAATGCCAGACATGTCCAGTTGAAGCAGATTAGTTCCGTTTTGGTTTTTGAATTACCACAAGGAATAGAGAATGGCGACACATCATTTCCGGTGACGTGGAAGGAAAGGAGGCGATACGTCACTTCCGATGCGTTTCAAAGGTGGAATGCACGCCGGGAGGAGTGACCGGAAGAGAAAGAATTGCCCCTTTTTCTGGGTGACTATAAAAAGACAACCAGAAGAGCAGTAATATATTGTTTGTATTTGATTTGTTTTATTGTTTTATCCCTGAGGAAGTGCATTTATCGCACAAAACGCGTTGGATCCTGGTTTTATGCCATTTTATGTTTTATTTTGTACACCCCTAATAAATTTACTGCGATTATATTGGATGGTGTTCTGGTGGTTCCTGTGGCGGCAAGGATTTCCAGATCCAAATTCCAAGAACGACAGATGTGGGGTAAAACCTTCATTGAGACGATAAGTTTTAAAGATTCTATATCCTGTGAGTGCTATCCAAGTAGGGGCATCTCCTGTTAAAATTCATATCTGTATGCGCTATGAGTTGTCGCTTTTTACCTCTATAGATTCCCATCTTTCCATATCCATTTATTACGCTGTCAAGACATCCAAGGGAGAGACGTCTGGGATATCTTGAGGTTGTATTTTTCTTAAATATTGTCTGCTTGTCACACTCCAATTGTTGTTTACCTGCAGACTTTTCTGGCCTGGCTGAGAAGCTCTGCCAGCCCTGGGTACTTGGTTAGGAAACGCAGTACCACTAGATTTAGGACGTGTGCTAGGCATGGTACATGCGTCAATTTACCCTTGCGTAGGTCGGAGAGAAGGTTGCTGCCATTATCACAGATGATCATTCCCAGCTGAAGCTGGCGTGGTGTTAACCATCTCTGCACCTGCCCCTGCAGAGCTGACAGAATTTCTGGCCTGGTGTGGCTCCTGTCCCCTAAACAAATCAGCTCAAGCACAGTATGGCATCTTTTTGCTTGAGCCATTGCGTAGCCCCTGTCAGGCATCGGTTAAACTGCCACTTCGCCAGAGACACAAAAGGAGGAGGAGGAGGAGGAAGAGAGAGAGAGGTGGTGGTGGAGCAGACAGGTCTCATACAAGCAGCTTTCTGGAGGCGTGGTGGATGAACAAGCTCCAGCACAGAGCCCCGTCTTGGATCCCTCCCAGCTGCAATCAGAGTTACCCAGTGTGCCGTGAAGGAAATGTATCGACCCTGTCCATGCTTGCTGGACCACGTGTCTAAAGTCACATGCACCTTGCTGCTGACTGCCTTTCCCAATGACTGGATAACATTGTCTTCCACGTGCTGGTATAGTGCTGGAATGGCCTTTCGTGAAAAGTAATGGTGTTTTGGAACATGCCACTGTGGTACAGCACATTCAGAAAATTCACGGAAGGGAGCAGAGTCCACCAGTTGGAAAGGCAGCAGCTGCAATGTGAGTAATTTTGCTAAACTGGCATTTTGACGCTGTGCTTGGGGATGGTTGGGACTATATTTTTTCTTACGCTGCAGCAGCTGGGGCAATGTAATCTGACTGCATAAATCTACAGCTGATGGGATGCTGTCACATTGTGAAGGAGCTGGTACCTCATTACTGTATCATCATCCCTGTCAGTGGAGGTTGTAGGCAATGACATGGCAGGACATACAGTGGGGGTAGAGACAGATGAGGAGGAGGAGGACCTATGCAAAGTTTTGCGCCAACGGGATGTGTGGCAGGTGGTCATATGTTGCCTCAAGCAGGTGGTACCCAAGCGTCCGGTGTCTTTCCCACACTTAAGCCTCATCTGACATAGATTACAAATAGCAACGGTGGGGTCTGCTGCACATTTCTTAAAGAACTCTCAGACAGCAGAGTTCCTGGATGTGTGCTTTGAGACAACAGCGCTCTGCACCTGAGCAGCTCTGACATCTGATGCCTTGGACTGGGTAGTGCTACGGTTGGTCATAGAGGATGTTGTGCCTCGTGTTTGCTGTGTCTCCTCCTCCCCCTCCTCCTCACTTGACTCCTCTGTTCGATCAGGCCCCAGGTGGAGTCAGTGACCTCATCATCATTGTCATCATCACCAGGGCCGGACTGGCCTACCGGGATAGCGGGGGAAATCCCGGTAGGCTGCTTCATATTGGGGCCGCTTGGTCTGATTTATAGGTATTGGGCGTTTCTGTGTTGTTTTTTTTTTTGTAAGGCCGCAGCAGCACATGGAGGAGGAACTGTGGAGCTGATTCCAACGCACAGCAGGGCACAAACTACGTGCAGCAGCCGCATCACTAGACTCGCCCCGCTAGCAGGAAGCAGGCTGTGGCCCCGCCCCCAGATGTCCGTGACTCACAGGGAGCCTGAAGCCCGAGAGATCCTGTAGGAAGGCAGTGAGCCTGGGCCCAGCATCTTTCCACGTGTCCTCAGCGCCAGGAGAGAGGGTGCCACCACTCACCAAAGTATAGCTGCTCCTGGGGCTCCTTTAGATTTCTGCAGCTGGCTGGGCCTGGTAGGTTTTGCAGGCTGGGAAAGTACACAGCAGGAGAAAGAGAAAAAAACTGCCCTGCAACAGTAAGCCCCGCCCACGCGAAGCTTGCAATGGATAGCACCCCCCCCATACATCTGTTTCTGGGGCAGCTGACACCACCACTTTTATACACCCCCCCTTACAATCTCAGTGGGGAAAGGGAAACCCTCCACTTAATAAACAGCTGCCCCCCCTCAGCTTACTCCCAGGAGAAATGCTTGACAGGATGTCAGGAACCTGGTGGAAGATGAGTTACTCCAGGGTCCCCCTGCATGACAAGGAGGCATTCCGCGTGTGTTTGCAGTGTGTGTTTGCAGACTGAGAGTGTGTTTGCAGCCTGTGTGTGTGAGTGTTTGCAGCCTGTGTGTGTTTGCAGCCTGAGGGTGAGTGTTTGCAGCCTGTGTGTGTTTGCAGCCTGAGGGTGAGTGTTTGCAGTGTGTGTTTGCAGCCTGTGTGTGTTTGCAGCCTGTGTGTGTGTTTGCAGCCTGTGTGTGTTTGCAGCCTGAGGGTGAGTGTTTGCAGCCTGTGTGTGTTTGCAGCCTGAGGGTGAGTGTTTGCAGCCTGAGGGTGAGTGTTTGCAGCCTGTGGGTGAGTGTTTGCAGTGTGTGTTTGCAGACTGAGAGTGTGTTTGCAGCCTGTGTGTGTGAGTGTTTGCAGCCTGTGTGTGTTTGCAGCCTGAGGGTGAGTGTTTGCAGCCTGTGTGTGTTTGCAGCCTGAGGGTGAGTGTTTGCAGTGTGTGTTTGCAGCCTGTGTGTGTTTGCAGCCTGTGTGTGTGTTTGCAGCCTGTGTGTGTTTGCAGCCTGAGGGTGAGTGTTTGCAGCCTGAGGGTGAGTGTTTGCAGCCTGAGGGTGAGTGTTTGCAGCCTGTGGGTGAGTGTTTGCAGTGTGTGTTTGCAGCCTGTGTGTGTGTTTGCAGCCTGTGTGTGTGTGTTTGCAGCCCGTGTGTGTGTGTTTGCAGCCCGTGTGTGTGTGTGTGTTTGCAGCCTGTGTGTGTTTGCAGCCTGAGGGTGAGTGTTTGCAGCCTGTGGGTGAGTTTTTGCAGTGTGTGTTTGCAGTGTGTGTTTGCAGCCTGTGTGTGTGTTTGCAGCCTGTGTGTGTGTTTGCAGCCTGTGTTTGCAGCCCGTGTGTGTGTGTTTGCAGCCCGTGTGTGTGTGTTTGCAGCCCGTGTGTGTGTGTGTTTGCAGCCTGTGTGTGTTTGCAGCCTGAGGGTGAGTGTTTGCAGCCTGAGGGTGAGTGTTTGCAGCCTGAGGGTGAGTTTTTGCAGCCTGTGTTTGCAGCCTGAGGGTGAGTGTTTGCAGCCTGTGTTTGCAGCCTGAGGGTGAGTGTTTGCAGCCTGTGTTTGCAGCCTGAGGGTGAGTGTTTGCAGCCTGTGTTTGCAGCCTGAGGGTGAGTGTTGGCAGCCTGAGGGTGAGTGTTGGCAGCCTGAGGGTGAGTGTTGGCAGCCTGAGGGTGAGTGTTTGCAGCCTGAGGGTGAGTGTTTGCAGTGTGTGTGTTTGCAGCCTGA
The DNA here is from genome assembly GCA_009667805.1 of Leptobrachium leishanense. NCBI lineage: Eukaryota > Metazoa > Chordata > Amphibia > Anura > Megophryidae > Leptobrachium > Leptobrachium leishanense. Next base: position 117,799,263 of record CM019068.1, read on the forward strand.
GGGTGAGTGTTTGCAGCCTGTGTTTGCAGCCTGAGGGTGAGTGTTTGCAGTGTGTGTGTTTGCAGCTGAGGGTGAGTGTTTGCAGTGTGTGTTTGCAGCCTGAGGGTGAGTGTTTTCATTGTGTGTTTGCAGCCTGTGTGTGTGTGTTTGCTGCCTGTGTGTGTTTTTGCAGACTGTGTGTGTTTGCAGCCTGAGGGTGAGTGTTTGCAGTGTGTTTGCAGCCTGAGGGGGGAGTGTTTGCAGTGTGTTTGCAGCCTGAGGGGGGAGTGTTTGCAGCCTGAGGGGGGAGTGTTTGCAGCCTGGGGGGAGTGTTTGCAGCCTGAGGGGGAGTGTTTGCAGACTGTGTGTTTGCAGACTGTGTGTGTTTGCAGTGTGTGTTTGCAGACTGTGTGTGTTTGCAGTGTGTGTTTGCAGCCTGAGGGTGAGTGTTTGCAGCCTGAGGGTGTTTGCATTGTGTTTGCAGACTGTGTGTTTGCAGCCTATGAGTGTTTGCAGTGTGTTTGCATCGTGTGAGTGTTTGCAGACTGTGTGTGTGTTTGCAGCCTGAGTGCCTGTGTGTGTTTGCAGCCGGAGTGCCTGTGTGTGTTTGCAGGTGATAGATATATTTGATGGCTGAGTGTCTAATGGGAACACACCGCTGTTGTGCACTTATCGCAATATGGGGCTGGTCTAAATTTTTTTCCCAGGGCTGCTTTTTATTCCCAGTCCAGCCCTGATCATCACCCCCTATCTCCTCGTCACTGGAGCCAACTTGGCAGTATGCTGCAGCTGCTGGAGCAACATGAGTGCCAGTTATGTGTGTGTCATCACTGGCACCCCCTTCCTCTAGGTTGATTATACTCCCTTCCTCAACCTCAGAGATTGAATCAGAGCACTGTACTTGCTGCGCATTCTCAAGCAGCATGTCACTGTCATTGTAGTCAAACAATTCAGCTGACTCCTCCGTGTGTGATAGTGAGGCTACGGCAGGAGTAGCTGTGGACATTGAGGCTGCATTAGATGTTTTGGCAGCTGAGGTGGACTGTAAAGCACTACAAGCCTGGCTGGCAGAGGACTCGGAGGATGAGGATGGCCTGTTTAGCCAATCCACCAAATCCTCTGTATGTTGCTGCTGCTTAAAATGGCCAGCACCAGTTAGAAAGGACAAGCGTGCCCCTGCAGAGGATGCACCACGTCCACCACGACCAGAGGCACGGCCTCCTGACACAGAGGCTGCTTGCCCTCTTATCTGTGTCTGGGAGCGACTGCCTGTCCTTTTTGGTCTTTCTGACATGGTGAGTGATATATAGATTAAATATATACAGAACTCTGATTCAACTCTGGTATAAAGATTAAAGATTTCCAGAACTCGGGTATAATTCAGTGAGACACCCTGATAGCTGGCAGCCAGTTACAAGACACAGATTCCAATTCCCAGAAACCTCCTATAAATCAGTGAGACCCCCTGATGGGTGCCAGTGACAAGACACAGATTACAATTCGCAGAAATCTGCTAGAAGTATGTGGGACCCCCTGATAGCTGTCAGTGAGAAGACACAGATTACAAGTCTCAGAAACCTCCTATAAATCAGTGAGACCCCCTGATGGGTGGCAGTGACAAGACACAGATTACCTCAATTCCAAGAAATTTTGGAGAAATTACTGACCCCCCAAAATACTTGGTGGCAGTGTGTGAGAACACACAGATTACCTCAATTCCCAAATATTTTGTAGAAATTACTGAGCCCCCAAAATTCTGCGTGGCAGATTACCTCAGATTACTTCAATTCCCAAATATTTTGTAGAAATTACTGAGCCCCCAAAATTCTGTCTGGCAGTGATAAATCACAGATTACCTCAGAATACCTCAATTCACAAATATTTTGTAGAAATTACTGAGCCCCAAAATTCTGCGTGGCAGATTACCTCAGATTACCTCAATTCACAAATATTTTGTAGAAATTACAGAGCCCCCAAAATTCTGCATGGCAGATTACCTCAGATTACCTCAATTCACAAATATTTTGTAGAAATTACTGAGCCCCCATAATTCTGCGTGGCAGATGACCTCAGATTACCTCAATTCACAAATATTTTGTAGAAATTACTGAGCCCCAAAATTCTGCGTGGCAGATTACCTCAATTCACAAATATTTTGTAGAAATTACTGAGCCCCCAAAATTCTGTGTGGCAGATTACCTCAGATTACCTCAATTCACAAATATTTTGTAGAAATTACTGAGCCCCCAAAATTCTGTGTGGCAGATTACCTCAGATTACCTCAATTCACAAATATTTTGTAGAAATTACTGAGCCCCCAAAATTCTGTCTGGCAGTGATAAAACACAGATTACCTCAGATTGCCTCAATTCACAAATATTTTGTAGAAATTACTGAGCCCCCAAAATTCTGCATTGCAGATTACCTCAGATTACCTCCATTCACAAATATTTTGTAGAAATTACTGAGCCCCCAAAATTCTGGCTGGCAGGGACAAAACACAGATTACCTCAGATTACCTCAATTCACAAATATTTTCTAGAAATTACTGAGCCCCAAAATTCTGCGTGGCAGATTACCTCAGATTACCTCAATTCACAAATATTTTGTAGAAATTACTGAGCTCCCAAAATTCTGGCTGGCAGTGATAAAACACAGATTAGCTCAGATTACCTCAATTCACAAATATTTTGTAGAAATTACTGAGCCCCCAAAATTCTGCGTGGCAGATTACCTCAGATTACCTCAATTCACAAATATTTTGTAGAAATTACTGAGCCCCCAAAATAGTTGCTGGGAGTGAGAACACAAAGATTACAACAATTCCCAGATATTTGGTAGAAATGAGACCCCCCCCAGTAGATGAGACCCCCCCCCAGTAGCTGGTGGCAGACTGGCAGTAAGAACACACACTAACACAACAACAATCTCCTCTGAAATCTCCTCTCAAACACGTGCAGAAGCGCTGTGTGAAGCCTTATATAGTGTGCTGCGGGATTTAGTTCTGTCAGCCCATGATTGGGCAAAATTTGCCCAATCAGGACTCTGAGCCGTGATTGGCATAGTGTTGAACCTGTCTTGCACTTGACCTGTGGTCAGGTGCAAGGCTGTAGCCAATTACAAGCTTCAGGCTAGTGGAAAAGTGCATTGTGGTCCATTGTGGTGCATTGTGGGCGAACATGCGGCGAACAGGCGGAAATGTTTGTAGTTTGCGAACATGCGAATAGGCTATGTTCGATGCGAACTCCGAACCGATGAAACCGAACAGCTAAACCCTAGCGGCCACCGGCAATGTGTGGCCAGCTAAATTGTTTGGGGCTCGGGCCACAGTGGGAACCTGCATTCCCACAGTGTTCCTGCTGTGGGAGAAGTGCAGAAACGCCGCTCCCACGCGTTCCCGCCGTTCCCGCAGGACTCGAGCCCTGGTTTCAATTATCATCTCTATGCTGATTACACCCAAATCTACCTTTCTTCTCCTGATCTTTCTCCTTCCATGTTGGACCATGTTACAGCCTAACAGCTGTGTCCGACTGGATGACTGCATGCTTCTATAAAGCTCAACTTCTCGAAAAGTTAACTTCTTATCTTCCCTCCCTCTAAAACCTCTATTCCTGCGCCCATCTCCCTTCATGTGAATCGTACCACTATTACTTCTTACTCTGAGGCTCACTGCCTCGGGGTCCTCTTGGACTTCAGTCTATCCTTTACTCCTCACTATCAGTCTCTAACCAAATCTTGCTACTTCCACCTAAAAAACATTGCACGCATTCGCCCATTTCTTAATCAGGACTCTGCTAAAATGCTCATCCAAGCTCTTATTATCTCCCATCTTGACTACTGTAACCTCCTTCTCTCTGGCCTTAAGAGATCTCAGATTTTCCCTCTGCAGTCTGTAACGAAAGCCTGTGCCAGACTCCTACACCTCACCCCTTTGTCAATTTCTGCACTGGCTCCCTGTCTCCTTTAGAATCCATTTCAAAATAATGGCGCTAACCTACAAAGCTCTCCATAACCATGCCCCTGCCTACATCTCCTCCCCAGTGGCGTAGCGTGGGGGGGCAGGGGGGGCCGTGGCCCCGGGCGCAGTTTTGTTAGGGGCGCATAATTTCTTTTGAAATTATGCGCCCCCAAAACTAGTGGCCCGACTGACCTGCCGGGCCCTCGGGCGCCGCCCAAGGGCCCGCGGGTTGAGGGGACCCAGCTCCCGGGCAGCGGGAGTGCCTGCCGGCTGCCCGGTCCTGAACATTGAGTCGAGTCCGTCCTGTTGATTTGAAGGGGCCTGCGTGCAGGCGCAGGTCACGTGGTCCGTCTAATCAGGTGGTACTGAGTCTCTGTACCACCTGACTGGCCGGACCGCGTGACCTGCGCACGCACGCATGCCCCTTCAAATCAACAGGACGGACTCGACTCAATGTTCAGGACCGGGCAGCCGGCAGGCACTCCCGCTGCCCGGGAGCTGGGGCAATATCCAGGTGAGAGCTGGGGGCAAATCCATGAGCTGGGGCAAATCCATGAGCTGGGGACTATCCATGAGCTGGGGGGAAAATCCATGAGCTGGGGGGCAAATCCATGAGCTGGGGAATATCCATGAGCTGGGGACTATCCATGAGCTGGGGGGCAAATCCATGAGCTGGGGGGTAAATCCATGAGCTGGGGACTATCCATGAGCTGGGGGCAAATCCATGAGCTGGGGGGCAAATCCATGAGCTGGGGACTATCCATGAGCTGGGGGCAAATCCATGAGCTGGGGACTATCCATGAGCTGGGGGGCAAATCCATGAGCTGGGGACTATCCATGAGCTGGGGGGCAAATCCATGAGCTGGGGACTATCCATGAGCTGGGGGGCAAATCCATGAGCTGGGGAATATCCATGAGCTGGGGACTATCCATGAGCTGGGGACTATCCATGAGCTGGGGGCAAATCCATGAGCTGGGGCAAATCCATGAGCTGGGGACTATCCATGAGCTGGGGGGCAATCCATGAGCTGGGGGCAAATCCATGAGCTGGGGACTATCCATGAGCTGGGGGGCAAATCCATGAGCTGGGGACTATTCATGAGCTGGGGGGCAAATCCATGAGCTGGGGGCAAATCCATGAGCTGGGGAATATCCATGAGCTGGGGACTATCCATGAGCTGGGGGGCAAATCCATGAGCTGGGGGGCAAATCCATGAGCTGGGGACTATCCATGAGCTGGGGGGCAAATCCATGAGCTGGGGGGCAAATCCATGAGCTGGGGACTATCCATGAGCTGGGGGGCAAATCCATGAGCTGGGGACTATCCATGAGCTTGGGGGGCAAATCCATGAGCTGGGGACTATCCATGAGCTGGGGGCAAATCCATGAGCTGGGGACTATCCATGAGCTGGGGGGCAAATCCATGAGCTGGGGAATATCCATGAGCTGGGGACTATCCATGAGCTGGGGACTATCCATGAGCTGGGGACTATCCATGAGCTGGGGGCAAATCCATGAGCTGGGGCAAATCCATGAGCTGGGGACTATCCATGAGCTGGGGGGCAAATCCATGAGCTGGGGACTATCCATGAGCTGGGGGCAAATCCATGAGCTGGGGACTATCCATGAGCTGGGGGCAAATCCATGAGCTGGGGAATATCCATGAGCTGGGGACTATCCATGAGCTGGGGGGCAAATCCATGAGCTGGGAGGCAAATCCATGAGCTGGGAGGCAAATCCATGAGCTGGGGACTATCCATGAGCTGGGGTGAAAATCCATGAGCTGGGGGGCAAATCCATGAGCTGGGGAATATCCATGAGCTGGGGACTATCCATGAGCTGGGGGGCAAATCCATGAGCTGGGGGGCAAATCCATGAGCTGGGGACTATCCATGAGCTGGGGGCAAATCCATGAGCTGGGGAATATCCATGAGCTGGGGACTATCCATGAGCTGGGGACTATCCATGAGCTGGGGGCAAATCCATGAGCTGGGGACTATCCATGAGCTGGGGGGCAAATCCATGAGCTGGGGCATATCCATGAGCTGGGGGGCAAATCCATGAGCTGGGGGGCAAATCCATGAGCTGGGGCAAATCAATGAGCTGGGGAATATCCATGTGCTGGGGCAAATCCATGAGCTGGGGCAAATCAATGAGCTGGGGCAAATCCATGAGGTGCTGGGGCAAATCCGTGTGCTGGGGCAAATGTGTGAGCTGGGGCAAATCCATGAGCTGGGGCAAATCCGTGAGCTGGGGCAAATCCATGTGTGAGCTGGGGCAATATCGATAACGTGTCCACAGGTTGGGGGGGGGTGCACAATTCTTGGCTGGCCCCGGGCGCTGACAACCCACGCTACGCCACTGCTCCTCCCTCATTAGCAGGTATATCCCGTCCCGACTACTTCGTTCTGCCAATGATCTGATACTATCAGTTTCTCATACCCGCACCGCCAACTCCCACCTTCAGGACTTCTCCCGAGCTTCCCCCTTTCTATGGAACTCCCTTGCAACATTAGACACTCTCCGTCTCTCCAGTCCTTCAAGAAGTCTCTGAAAACACATTAGTTTAGAGAAGCCTGTTGGCTCCCCCCGTGATCCCTCACTGTTCATTTCTTGCTCCATCTTCCCAACATCCCACATGCATCTCGCTATTTCACATACTCCAGGTACCCTCATCTACTGTGTCACCCCTCTCCTCTTAGTTTGTAAGCTCTAGAGCAGGGCCCTCCCTCCTACTGTTCGGTGTTTGTAACATTTATGTATATTTGTCATTCTGTCTCTCCAATTATACAGTGTTAAGGAATTTGTTGGCACTTTATAAATGCTTGTAACTGTATGTGAGATGACGTCGGTGCGCCGGGGGGAAGTCCCATGGTTCCCTCTGACCGAGTGACAATGAGCTATCCATTTGATTGAAACGCTTGGGATTGGCTGGGGCAAGGTCTCATTTATGCATAATTGTTATGCTCACCTTGTTTACCTGTACCACCAACTGATAAAGCCACAATTTTACCGGTGAGATGCGTTTTGGTGAATCTACTATTGCTACTCATTTTATTTCCTTACTGATGTATAAATGATTTTATCAGCAAGTGAACCCATCCTGTGATTTATTCTAAGTTGTATCTCGCATGCTAGCTTTTAGGCTAGGGTCAGAGTGGGGCAGTCGGAACGCGCGTGCAGGCGCACTAAATCACGGCGGCAGTAGCAGCACATAACGGCCAATGACGGCCAATATACGCAGTACGTGCGTACAAAAGTGCGCCGACACCACGCAACCGGCAAATGAACGCATTTTTCTCAGAACGTGAAACCGCTGCTACAGACGTACAGAGTGCGCTGCGGCCGCATGGCAGCGTGTGTGCGTGATTAGGAGACGTCAGACGCTGCTAGTGTGCGGCCTACATAACGTTCAAACAGCCGGATTTCCCTAGAATTGCGTTGGTGAGTACCTGCGACTGTGCGACTGTGGTCGTCTGCCCACTTAAGCGTATTCCGTGAAAAAATGCGTGCGCACGCATCGACGTACATTTTGACGGTGGCCGCAGAAAATGCGCTCATCTGTCCCTAGCCTTAAAGGTTTTGCTTAACTATACAAACAATCATCACGTGTATCATGGTAGAGCGGCGAGCCCCATTTATGGCTCATAAAAATGTGCTTTATGAAGCTATATTCTGTTGTGACTACAAACAATGGAAACAGTGCCCTTTTACCCCCAGCACAGAAAGGGATTATTATCCAAAAGTAACACTCCTTGGAAGTAAATTCTCTGCTGGTGGAATCTATTCACCTCTTCCTCCAAGGTGTTAGTGAAAAAGATACCGTGAGTGTGTATATTATATATATATATATCAAAATACTGCAGCCTGTATATATCCCCGTGTGGTTCAATACCCGGGTGCCAAAAATCCTGCTAAATCAATACAGATATGGCGTTGAAGGATGCACTCTGGGGGCTTCCAAAGAGTTTATTTTATTCAAAAGAGTTTATTAAATCTTCATTAAAAAAATCCTGTAAACATGGTCCGACGCTTCAACTCTCTGAGACTTTCTCAAGGTAAATATATAAATAGTACCAAAGGTGCTTGTGTTTGTATATTTCCTATTTGTAAGACAGGTTTTCCCCTTATTTCTGTGTTCTACTTTATCATTACATCCATGTACAGTAGGGATGAGCCGAACACTCCCCGAGTTCGGTTCGAAGCCGAACCCGAACTTTCCAAATGTTCGGGTCCGAACCCGAACCCGAACTAGAACTCCATGCAAGTCAATGGGGCTGAAAATTCGGTTTTTTGAGTGCCCTCCAAGAGGGCATATATGCTAGATATTTGCCATAAAAGGTGTATGGGGGTCCGGGTAGTGCCCTGGGGGACAGGAAACAAGGACAAAAAGTTTAATAAAAAACGTTTTTAAAGGGACAGTGAGTTTTCCATGAAATAAGGGTTAAAAATAAAAATGAAAAATTCCTTCAAATATCGTGCCTAGGAGGTCCCCATAACCTGCCCGTGAAGTGGCGGATTTCTAGGATGTATAGAAATATGTAAAAACCAAAAAATGACATTTCAAATGACGGTAAATGCTTTTCCTTTAATCTATCCAAAAACAACTGCTTGGGGCGGCAGTCTGTATGAAAAGAGGAGACATTTTCGAACACGCAGAAAAAGTTTACTGATTTTTTTGGCGGTGAAAAGCAGGAGAATGACTGGAGAATGGAAAATTCTAGACCAAATAGCCAATTTGGAAAGTGAGATAAATGGGAGAATTTTTCTGGTTTGGCTATTTTGACCTCACTATTCGGACGCACTTTTTGACGGTCGCTGCGAAAAATGCGTTAGTCTGACCCTAGCCTTATCTCACTTTCCAAATCGGCTATTTGGTCTAGAATTTTCCTGCCATTCTCCTGGTTTTCACCTTTCTCTGAACAACCCTGAGAGAGAGGTGAAAGCCAGGAGAACTGGCAAGAGAAGAGAACAATCTAGACCAAATAGCCGATTTGGAAAGTGAGATAAATGGGAGAATTTTTCTGGTTTGGCTATTTTGACCTAGAATTTTCCATTCTCCAGTCATTCTCCTGAGTTTCATCTTTCTCTGAATAACCCTGTCAGGGTTATTCAGAGAGCGGTGAAGAGCAGAAGAATGACTGGAGAATGGAAAATTCTAGGTCAAAATAGCCAAACCAGAAAAATTCTCCCATTTAGGCTAGGGTCAGACTAGCGAATTTTTAACGTGTGTTTAGGCGCACTTAATCACGGCCGCACTAGCAGCAAATGACGGGCAATGACGGCCAATATACGAAGTACGGTCGCACGAAAGTCTGGCTGTGCAACGCAAGTGGAAAATGAATGCATTTTTTCGAGAACGCAGAACCGCTAGTACGGACGTACAGAGTGTGCTGCGTCCACTAGCGGCGTGTGTGCGTGATTTGGAGACGTCAGACCCTGCTCATGTCCGGCCAACATAACGTCCAGACACCCAAAGTTTCCTGGTTTGGATCCGTAAAAAATCACGCACAAAAATGCGCATCGTATGACCGTTTTTGCGCATTCCGTGAAAAAATACGGCAATGCGTTCGGACGCACTTTTTGACGGTCGCTGCGAAAAATGTGTTAGTCTGACCCTAGCCTTATCTCACTTTCCAAATCGGCTATTTGGTCCAGATTGTACTCTTTTCCTGCCATTCTCCTGGTTTTCACCTTTCTCTGAACAACCCTGAGAGAGAGGTGAAAGCCAGGAGAACTGGCAGGAGAAGAGAACAATCTAGACCAAATAGCCAATTTGGAAAGTGAGTTAAATGGGCGAATTTTGCTGGTTTGGCTATTTTGACCTAGAATTTTCACTTCTCCAGTTATTCTCCTGCTTTTCACCGCTCTCTGAATAACCCTGTGAATGTTTAATCCCGAGTTGAAAAATAACATTGCTTTAGATGTTATTTTGAATTTTTTTCAAACACCAGTTAACCACTTGGCTGTAATGGAAGCGCTCAGCGCGTCCAGCCAAGTGGTTCTCCTGTGCTATGGACGCGCTGAGCGAGTCCATGCACAGGAGGCAGCAATCCGCCGGATACCGGCGGATTGCTGCACCCCCCGGTGCGGGCTGACGTCTTGGATGTCAGCCCAGCACTCCGGGACGCCGGCGGAGCAATTAGATGTCATTGCGGCGGCGCGATGACATCTAATTCAGGCGCACCCCCGCATGTGTGGAGGAAGCGCCTGAAAGGGAGGGGGAGGTCCTTCGGACCTCTCTCCCTCCCGATCGCCGGGGGGGGGCAGAGGGTTAATCCAGGCTGTGATTGTGATTAACCCCTGGGGAGCCGGATCACGAATCGGCGCCGAAAAGCGCCGGATCGTGATCCTCTCCTGGAGCTGGCCGACATCTTGGATGTCGGCCAAGCCTCCAGGAACTCCCCCTGAGGACTGGCATCATCGTGCATAGCACGATGACGCCAGTCCTGGAGTTAACCCCTAGCTGCCACCAATGGTGGAGATAGGGGGTTCCAATGAACCCCCTATCTCCCGATCCATGGCAGCTAGGGGTTAATGTTTGATATCGTTGGATCGGCCAGAGCATGGCATTTCCAAGGATACCAAACATGAGCATGAAAAATGTTGTTTTTTTAAAAACAGAAATATTTTTTAAAAAAAAAAAGTATTTTTTTGTTTTTGTTTTGTTAATGCAGCAATATTGTTCCCATTTCAATTATAATGTGAACAATAATGCTGCACTAACGATTTTTGTATGCGGTGCGTTTGTTAAAAATAGCGAAATTTCCCCCCCAAAAAAAAATGTAACGAGACCCCATTTCTAATTTTTTTAACAAGCGCACCCCATACAAAATATAACCACAAATGATCGCATGTTAAAATGTGAAAAAAAACACTTTACACATAATAAATTAATGAAAATTCTAATTTTATTGCATTTTTTGTTATAATATACAGACATGACATAACGTATACATATAATAATGACATATTATGAATCTGCCAAGTCTGCCAGAAAGAACGATATATAATATGTCTGGGTTATATCAAAATATGGCTACAAAACGCGGTTAAACATGATGAGCGAAAGCGGTAAAAATGACCTCAGCACAGAGGTGTGAAAAGCCTCAGCAGCGAAAGGGTTAAATGCAGCATATTAGGATGTTTTAGGGAAATTAATTCTCAAATCTCAATCAGAAGCAGACACCACCCCACCCTCAGTATGGTGTACAATGTATCAAATTGATTACCAGACTAAAAACACCTGGTGTTATGCCCGTTTGTGAACAGAGGTCATTTAGAGTTGCTAATCTTTCCACGTACACATTAGTTTTTAATTCAATATCTAATAAACCGTTGCTTGTAATATTCTGCAGTAAAGAGTCTCTTTATTTCTAGATTTTTTAGTATTTTTTTAAGCATTTTCTATACTTTTTTCAAAATTTCCTTTTTTTTTTCGAACTCGAACCGAACACACCCAAAAAGTTCGATTTTCGTGAACTTTCGAACTGCCAAAGTTCGGGTCGAACTCCGAACCGTCCGAACCCGAACAGCTCATCCTTAATGTACAGTCACTTGCAAGAGTTTGGAACCTGATAGAAGCTCCCCAGGAAGTTGCAGCCCCAGCAACTTTGAGCATACCGCAGAGAGGCACTTCCCCGCAGTGGGTGTATTCATATGCTGCATTAATTATACCGCAGAGAGGCGCTTCCCCGCAGTGTGTGTATTCATATGCTGCATTAATTATACCGCAGAGAGGCGCTTCCCAGCAGTGTGCGGATTCATATGCTGCATTTTTTCTTTTTTTCGTTTTAAAGCATTTTATTTGTTCTGTTGTTTTTTTTTCGTTTCTGATAATTTTGTTCAGCTTTTTTTCCGTTTTAAAACCTTTTGCTCTGTTTTTTTTTTAAAGTCAGACCACTTGGGTCAGTATTTTATTTTTGCGTTTTTTAAATCGTTTTGTTCATTTTTGTTCCTTTCATACCATTTTAATATGATTAAATAATGTTGTGCAATGCATATTCATAAGAAAAAAAGGATGTTTATTTAATAAAAAACGATAGAATCGGCAGAATTACCGTATCAACAGAATTACCATATCGACAGAAATATCGGATCCGAAAAACCATTAGTTTAAGTCAAAACGAATAGACACTTTGAAACGAGGAGAATAGACATTCCGAAAAACCCGAAAATTTCCGATATCACGAAAAAAAAGTCGATACGAAAAACGAGCCGATCCGAAAACACGAAAATGGCCGATATCACGGGAAAAAAGTCGATACGAAAAACGAGCCGAAACGAAACGAGCCGAAAAGAAACTCGTCCGAAACAATCCGAAACTAAAATTTAAAAATCCGAACAACTCGAACCGAAATGAACCAAAGAAAATAGTCGGTGCACATCTATAGCTACAGCTCTTAAAACTCAGGAGAAAGAGGTGTCCAAATAACCTCATCCTCCCCTCTAAGGGTATTTTGTCATTAGTTCAGGCCATCTTTTAATTTTGATGCCATCCTCAAATTCATGCTCTGCTCCAACAGTCTTGCTTTATCCATCGCTAAACAATTTTATTTCTCATCCCTTATCTCATTCTTTTGTCATGATTCCAGACATCTATTTCATATTTTCAATCTGTTAATACGCCCCGCTTCCACTCACCCTTCTACAGAACTCACTGCTGTCAGCTTTGCTAGGTACTTCACCGATAAGATTTCTAAACTTAGACTAGAGATTTCTACACTGCTCTCCTCTGCTAACCATTCAACCCAATTAACTCCTGCACTCCCTGCCCCCTCTTCTACTAGTCCTTCCTTTTCTCCGGTCTCAGAGGAGGATGTCTCAGAAGTTCTCATGTCCTCCTGCCCAACCACCTGTCCCCTTGATCCCATCCCCTCGCACCTTACACGTTCTGTTCTACCAGTCATTGTCCTTGCTTTGACTCATATTTTTAACCTCTCCCTCTCCTACGCAGTCTTCCTCTCTGCATGGAAATGTGCTTTGATCACCCCATTCTAAAGAAGCCATCTCTTGACTCCACCTCCCTTTTGAACTACCATCCCATCTCTCTGCTCCCCTTTGCCTCCAAGATCTTAGAACGCCTGGTGTATAACCAGCTCACCAGTTTTCTTGCCGCTTACCCCCTACTCAATCTGCACCAGTCCGGCTTTTGTGCTTAACAGTCTGAGACTGCTCTGACCAAGGTGACTAATGATTTAGTGCCGCTAAAACCAAAGGTCACTACTCCCGCCTTATTTTTATTGACCTCTCCGCTGCTTTCAATACGGTTGACCACCCTCTCCTACTCCTCACGCTGTGTCAGCTTGGCCTCAGTGATGCCACTGTATCCTGGTTCTCTTCCTATCTCTCTTATCTCTCCTTCAGTGTCTCCTTTGCCGGTGCCTCTCACCACTAGTGCCTCTCTCAGTTGGGGTACCTCAAGGCTCTGTTCTGTGTCCCCTACTCTTCTCGATCTATACTGCCTCCCTGGACAACCTCCTCTCTTCCTATGGTTTCAATCAGGGGTCAAGTCCTATGAAAAAAGTGAGGGAACTCACCCACGAATTCCACAACCCCTATTACCTGAAGAAAAAATATATATATCACGAGTATAGCAGTACGTGGTGATACCAATATTTATTGGGTTAACATTACATTTAAAAGACAAGCTTTCAAGAGTGTAACGCTCTTCTTCAGGTCTGGAAACTATACTGATCAGTGAAAGGTATCACTACGTACTGGTATACTCGTGATTTTGGCAACTGGACTAACACGTTATATATAATATATATATATCACATACATATATATATCCAGGCACAGACCCCCCAGAATTATATACACAGCACAGACCCCACAGAATTGTATACACAGGCATTGGACCCCAGAATAATATACACAGCACTGAGCCCCAAGAATAATATGCACAGCACTGAGCCCCAAGAATAATATGCACAGCACTGAGCCCCCAGAATATTCACAGTACTGAGCCCCCAGAATAATACACAGCAGTGAGCCCCCAGAATAATATGCACAGCATTTGCCCCAGCTCACGTGGATAAATTTGCCCCACCTCCCATGGATAGATTTGCCACCAGCTCATATGGATATATTTTCCCCCAGTTCATATGGATATATTTTCCCCAGGCCAGCTCACATGGATATATTGCCCCAGCTCATGTGGATATATTTGCCCCAGCTAATGTGAATATATTTTCCCCCAGCTCATATGGATATATTTGCCCCCAGCTCATATGGATATATTTGCCCAAGCTCACATGGATTTATTTGCCCCCAGCTCATGTGGATATATTTGCCCCAGGCCAGCTCACATGGATATATTGCCCCAGCTCATGTGGATATATTTTCCCCAGCTCATGTGAATATATTTGCCCCAGCTCACATGGATATATTTGCCCCCAGCTCATATGGACATATTTTCCCCAGCTCATGTGAATATATTTGCCCCAGCTCATGTGAATATATTTGCCCCCAGCTCACATGAATATATTTGCCCGAGCTCACGTAGATATATTTGCCCCAGCTCACATGGATATATTGCCCCCAGCAATACAGATATATATTGCCCCCAGCAATACAGATATATATTGCCCCAGGCCAGCTCACATGGATATATATTTCCCCAGCTCATATGGATATATTTGCCCCAGGCCAGCTCACATGGATATATTGCCGCAGCTCACACATGGATATATTTGCCCCAGCTCTCAATGGATATATTTGCCCCAGCTCTCAATGGATATATTTGCCCCAGCTCACACATGGATATATTTGCCCCAGCTCACACATGGATATATTTGCCCCAGCTCACACATGGATATATTTGCCCAACTCACACATGAATATATTTCCCCCAGCTCACTCATGGATATATTTGCCCAGCTCACCTCTCCTCTCTGCAGACTGAAACAATTTAGCTGGCTGCACATTACCGGTGACCGTGTGTTTTTCCTCCTACGAGCATAATGCGCGGCCGCTCCCCTGAGATTGATCCAACAGCCAGCTGCGATCTCGCGAGAACTCCACGAGCTCGCGGCTGGCTGTAAGATCCCAGGTGAGCAGCCGTGCTTTATGCCAGCGGCCGTTCATAGGAGGAAAAACACGTGGCCACCGGCAATGTGCGGCCAGCTAAATTGTTTGGGGCTCGGGCCACAGCGGGAACCTGCGTTCCCACACCGTTCCCCCTGTGGGAGAAGTGTGGGAACGCCGCTCCCACGTGTTCCCGCCGTTCCCGCAGGACTCAAGCCCTGGTTTCATTTATCATCTCTATGCTGATTACACCCAAATCTACCTTTCTTCTCCTGATCTCTCTCCTTCCATGTTGGACCGTGTTACAGCCTGCCTAACAGCTGTGTCCGACTGGATGACTGCATGTTTCCTAAAGCTCAACTTCTCGAAAATTTAACTTCTTATCTTCCCTCCCTCTAAAACCTCTATTCCTGCGCCCAACTCCCTTCATGTGAATAGTGCCACTATTACTTCTTACTCCTAGGCTCACTGCCTCGGGGTCCTCTTGGACTTCAGTCTATCCTTTACTCCTCACATTCAGTCTCTAACCAAATCTTGCTACTTCCACCTAAAAAACATTGCATGCATTCGCCCATTTCTTAAATCAGGACTCAACTAAAATGCTCATCCAAGCTCTTAGTATCTCCCGCCTTGACTACTGTAACCTCCTTCTCTCTGGCCTTAAGAGATCCCAGATTTTCCCTCTGCAGTCTGTAACGAAAGCCTGTGCCAGACTCCTACACCTCACCTCCCGCACCTCACCCCTTTGTCAATTTCTGCACTGGCTCCCTGTTTCCTTTAGAATCCATTTCAAAATAATGGTGCTAACCTACAAAGCTCTCCATAACCATGCCCCTGCCTACATCTCTTCTCTCATTAGCAGGTATATCCCTTCCCGACTACTTGTTTTGCCAATGATCTGATACTATCAGTTTCTCATACCCGCACCGCCAACTCCCACCTTCAGGACTTCTCTCAAGCTGCCCCCTTTCTATGGAACTCCCTTGCAACATTAGACACTCTCCGTCTCTCCAGTCCTTCAAGAAGTCTCTGAAAACACATTAGTTTAGAGAAGCCTGTTGGCTCCCCCCGTGATCCCTCACTGTTCATTTCTTGCTCCATCTTCCCAACATACCACATGCATCTCGCTATTTCACATACTCCAGGTACCCTCATCTACTGTGTCACCCCACTCCTCTTAGTTTGTAAGCTCTAGAGCAGGGCCCTCCCTCCTACTGTTCGGTGTTTGTAACATTTATGTATATTTGTCATTCTGTCTCTCCAATTATACAGTGTTAAGGAATTTGTTGGCACTTTATAAATGCTTGTAACTGTATGTGAGATGACGTCGGTGCGCCGGGGGGGAAGTCCCATGGTTCCCTCTGACCGAGTGACAATGAGCTATCCATTTGACTGAAACGCTTGGGATTGGCTGGGGCAAGGTCTCATTTATGCATAATTGTTATGCTCACCTTGTTTACCTGTACCACGAACTGATAAAGCCACAATTTTACCGGTGAGATGCATTTTGTTGAATCTACTATTGCTACTCATTTTATTTCCTTACTGATGTATAAATGATTTTATCAGCAAGTGAACCCATCCTGTGATTTATTCTAAGTTGTATCTCGCATGCTAGCTTTTAAAGGTTTTGCTTGCCTATACAAACAATCATCACGTGTATCATGGTAGAGCGGCGAGCCCCATTTATGGCTCATAAAAATGTGCTTTATGAAGCTATATTCTGTTGTGACTACAAACAATGGAAACAGTGCCCTTTTACCCCCAGCACAGAAAGGGATTATTATCCAAAAATAACACTCCTTGGAAGTAAATTCTCTGCTGGTGGAATCTATTCACCTCTTCCTCCTAGACTTGTGCACCTTTTTTTTTTTCGGTTCGTTCGGTTTTTTAAAATTTTCGTCTCGGCTCGTTTTGGTAGCTTTCTGTTTCGGTTCGGTTTGATTCGTTTTTTCGTATCAACTTTTTTTCCCATGATATCGGTCATTTTCGAGATTTCAGGTCTGCTCGTTTTTTGTATGGACTTTTTGTTCGTGCTTTCGGAAATTTTCGTTTTTTCGGAACGTCTGTTCTCCTCGTTTCATCACAGGGACAGTGACTGCTGTGTCTATTTGTTTTGACGTAAACAAAAGTATTACACACATACAATACATAGTTTACTTTACTTACTATAGTAAGTAGTACACACACTACAACAACAACTACATACATATACATACTATTACATAGTACATATAGTAGTTACTGTACTAAATTGTTTAATTTTTAATATTATAATATAAAGTAAACTAAATAATATAAAATAAAATAATAATTAATATTAAATTATTAATACAATAAAAATAAAATAGTACTTTTAAAATTATATATATTAATTATTTTGTTGGTTTGTTTTTCGGATCCGATATTATTTTCTATCGTATCTATACGATAATTCTGCCGATACGATAATTCTGTAGATACGATAATTTGAATACGCATTTCACAAATTTATTTAATCATATTAAATAAATGGTATGAAATGAATGGAACATAAAAAAATGAACAAAACGAATTAAAAAACGCAAAACTGACCGTCTGACTTTAAAAATAAAAACCAGAACAAAAGGTTTTAAAAGGTAAAAATAGTTGATCAAAAAATTATCTGAAACTAAAAAAAAACCAACAAATAAAATGATTTAACCCCTTCGCTGCTACCCGCAGGTAGCGTTCCTTGCGGAGGACGCGCTGAGCGCGTCCTCCCTTTGGGGCCAGTGATCGGCCGGGTTCCGGCCGATCACTGTGCCCCCCGGTGCGGGCTGACATCCTCGATGTCAGCCCAGCACCCGGAACCGCCGCCGGCCTAATTAGATGTCATTGCGGCGGCCCGATGACATCTAATTCAGGTGCCCCCCCGCATGTGCGGAGGAGGCGCCTGAAAGTGAGGGAGGAGGTCCTTCGGACCTCTCTCCCTCCCGATCGCCGGGGTGCAGGGGGTTAATCCAGGCACCGTTTGGAAGGGCACAGCCTGCCCTTCCTAACGGTACCTGGAATTAACCCCTTGGGGGCTGGATCACGAATCGGCTCCGAAAAGCGCCGGTTCGTGATCCTTTCCCGGAGCTGGCCGACATCTTGGATGTCGGCCAAGCTTCCGGGAATGCCCCCTGAGGACTGGCGTCATCATGCATAGCATATCTCCCGATCCGTGGCAGTTAGGGGTTAATGTTTGATATTGTTGGATCGGCCAGAGCATGGCCGTTCCAACAATACCAAACATGACTATGAAAAAAGTTTAAATAAAAAATATTTTAAAAAAATAAGTAAAAAATAACCAAGTTTTTTTTTCTTTTTTTTGGTTCGTTAATGCAGCAATATTGTTCCCATTTCAATTATAATGTGAACAATGATGCTGCACTAACGATTTTTGTATGCGGTGCTTTTGTTAAAAATCGCGCAATTTTCCCCAAAAAAAATGTAACGAGACCCCATCTCTAATTTTTTTAACAAGCGCACCCCATACAAAATATAACCGCAATTGCTCGCATGTAAAAATGTGAAAAAAAAACACTTTACACGTTGTAAATTATTGAAAATTCATATTTTATTGCATTTTTTGTTATAATATACAGACAGGTCATGACGTATACATATAATAATGACATATTATGAATCTGCTGAGTCTGACGGAAAGAACGATATATAATATGTCTGGGTCATATACTAAAATAAGCCTTCAAAACACGTTTAAACATGATGAGCAAAACCGGTAAAAATGACCTCAGCACAGAGGCGGGAAATGCCTCAGCAGCGAAAGGGCTAAAACAGACAAAAAAAAAATTAACACGGTTCACGCCTTGTGTGCTGTGCTGCTGCTGAGCTAATTTTTTTTAACGGTTTCGCTCATCATGTTTAAACGCGTTTTGAAGCCTTATTTTATTATATGACCCAGTCCCAGACATGTTATATATCGTTCTTCTTTCCGGCTGACTCGGCAGATTCATAATATATCATTATTATATGAATATATATATGTAATTATGTATGCGTCATGTCCTGTCTGTATTTATATTATTAAAAAAAATGCAATAAAATTGGAATTTTCAATAATTTACAAGGTGTAAAAATAAAGTGCTTTTTTCACATTTAACATTCGAGCGTTTGCGGTTATATTTTATATGAGTTGCGCTTGTTAAAAAAATTTGAAATGGGGACTAGTTGTTACATTTTTTTGGGTGAAAAATAAATTACACTATTATTTTTAACAAACGCACCCCATAGAAAAATCCTTAGTGCAGCATCATTGTTCACATTATAATTGAAATGGCAACAATATTGTTGCATTAACAAAGCAAAACAAAAAACCTGATTATTTTTTTTGAATAATTTTTTATTATATTTTTCTAATAACTTTTTTTAACATTGTCATGTTTGGTATCGTTGGAAAGGCCATGCTCTGGTCGATCCAACGTTACCAAACATTAACCGATAGCTGCCGCGGATCGTGAGATAGGGGGTTCATTGGAACCCCCTATCTCCACCATTAGTCGCAGTTAGGGCTTAACTCCAGAACTGACGTCATTGCGCTATGCACGATGACGCCAGTCGTCAGGGGGAGATCCCGGAAGCTTGGCCGACATCCAAGATGTCAGCCAGCTCTGGGAGAGGATTGTGACCTGACGCCTTTCTGTGCCGAATCAGCCTGGATCCGGTCCCCACCTGGGGGCACAGCAATTGGCCGGAATCCTGGCTGATGATGATTGCTGCCTGCCTCCTGTGCTACGGACGTGCTCAGCGCATCCATAGCACAGGAGGAGCACTTGGCAAATTGGCATGCAGGAGGCGCTGAGCACGTCCTTAGCAGCCAAGTGGTTAATGCAGCATATGAATCCGCACACTGCGGGGAAGCGCCTCTCTGAAGTATAATTAATGCAGCATATGAATCCTCCCCACACTGCGGGGAAGTGCCTCTCTCTGCAGTATAATTAATGCAGCATAAGAATAGAATCCACACACTGGCAGGCAGCACATGTAGTCTACAGTATATTAATGCAGCATATGAATCCATAGTTCTGCAGTAAAGAGTCTCTTTATTTTATTTTTTTTAGGATCTTTTAAGCATTTTTGTTAAAAAAAATTCTGAGCAACAAAGTGTGGGAAATGTTTCGCCCTATAGTCTTCAATGTTAATCTATATATATTCCTGTTTAATTCAATATCTAATAAACCGTTACTTTATTATTATAATCTGCAGTAAAAAAGAGTCTCTTTATTTTTAGATTTTTTTAGGATTTTTTAATCATTATTTGAATTTTTTGTTTTTGAGCCACAAGGACAAGGAGTGGACTGGGAAAGTTATGCCCCATAGGCTTCAATCAACTGTTTTGGTTGTGTTTTTTGTGATTCTATGCTCTAGAATCATCTTTGGAGGTTGGATTACTGCGTGCATAGTCCAATCAGCTGCTTCCTTTTCTGGAATTTTCACTGAAGGCTGGCACAGACACACACTGTCACTTCCTGTTAACTGCAGGCAGTGCAGGGTATATACACTTCCATTCCTCTTGGGTGTGCCATATTGCTTTTGTTCTTCTCTGACTGAATGAGAAGACAGCACTGAAGGAGTCTGGACAGTGGAGACAGTGGAGGAGAGAAACAACGTTTTGCTTTGCATTTGCAGTGAGTGACTGGAGTCAAGTGGGAGTGCAGAGACTCTTATTGGACTGACTGACTGCGAGAGTGTAAGTAAACTACTTATTTATTTATTTGCAAAGGATTTTTACCAGGAAGGATACATTGAGATTTCTCTCATTTTCAAGTATGTCCTGGGTTCAAGAACATTGAGTGGTTACAGAAATACAAAATAGTAAAATGCAAGATATTAACACAAGACCAAATATACAGATTAACAGAAAAATAAATAAGTAGGAAATAAAGTCATTATGTTACATGTTTACAGGTGTATCCTTCCTGGTAAAATCCTTTATAAGTAAATAAATAAATAAATATATATTATATACAAAAATTCAGTTACAAAATATTTTATTTATGGTTTTATTTTTTATTTGTCTAGAGAACATAACATCATGGACTCGACAAGCAGTGGCACTGGTGACACACCAAGCACCATCATTCAAAGGACGGCCCCATCTACTAGTACTCGCAGGACTGTTTCAAAGGGCAGTAAAAAAATAAACAGCTTGGAAGTCGTCCTGCTGTCACTGTTTCTCAAGATCTGCCAATTATTAAAACCCGAGGGAAAACAAGCAGAACAGAGTCAGACAGTAGTAGTAGTACTACTAGTCAGAGAAAGAGAAACCCAGTCCCACCCAGCAAACAAATAAAGACATCATCATCATCATCATCCTTTACTGGCAGTGGCAAGGCGGCTGAGCTTAAGAGTAAGACGTATTTATCAAGAACTAAGTCAGCAATTCTGTGTCAGCAGTTTAAGGAGCTAGTTCCTCCAAAAACAATGTGCACAATAACCAGCGCCACATGTAGAAGCACAACAAGTACCCTGGCTGGGGCAGCTAGTGCTACTTCTACTGCGACAAAAAATGTGCTAGTACCAGAGATGTTTTATTCTAGTAGAGGCACGAAGGTATGTGGGAAGATTTTTGAAAGTCATCATTCATTTAAGCAGCCTAAGACTGAGCTTCTGCAGTATCAGGAGGGAATTGCTTTAAGCTCAATCACAAAGTGCCACCACCACCACCGCTGCTGAACTTGATAGAACCCAAGAGAGAGATACTGGTGGTGTTCTATCCCATACCCTATATCATAGTAGCCTTCAGGGAGAAGGAATCCAGCGGCAGGACTTAACATCTTCCACTGGTGATGATGAATTTTTATCTTCACACAAAGACTATAATAGAAAATCTCATTTAAATTTGGATCTACAAGAGCAAGAAGATTTACAGCCTTATACTCCTTTTTTACCGTTCCCTATCCCCTTACAATAGTACACATGATCGTTCCCCAATTATGTTTTCCTGTGAAAACTCGTCGGCATCACCAGTGTCACCTGTTTCTCTGTCCCAAGTAGAAATTATCAGTACCAATATCAAAATTTGTGCTCCCGTCACCAGTGCCACTAGTACCACCACACCAGTAGTAGGAGCCCCTCACCCAACTATCCCAAAAATATTTAAAACCAATAAACATGGGTTACAACAAGGAGAAACTGAAAGTACTGCTACTATTACATCAGAATGCACAGGCCAGGTTCAGCGTGTGGAATTGGATGAAGAATATGGCTCTAAACAAGAACCTTCACCAGCAACAAGTGGCCGCTATTGGTTGAAAGCGTGGCAGTATTTTACTGAAAGTGCAGATAAACATACAGCCAAATGTCATTTGTGCGGAACATGGGTCAGCCGTGGTCAACAGACAAACAAACTCACTACCACTGGCATGAACTCACACATGAAAACCCACCACAAGGCAGTCCTGCTAGGTTTAGTAAAAGATTCTCCTCTACCGGCACTGCCACCTAGCAGTGCTAGCACTACTAGGGAATCTACTTCTACTCCCACCACCAGTGCCACACACACCCTCACTTCTGCAGCAGCTGGTAAAAGTCTGAGCAAACAGCCATCCTCCACACAGCCCACTATGGAGCAATTTGGTGGGTTCAGCCCAGGGGAATATCGAAGCAGCAGACCCGAAAAATCACCAGACTCATTGCAGAGTTAATAACGGCAGGGGGTGCTTCTTTTAATTTGATAGGTGGGGATTCTTTCAAGTGCCTTATGCAGGCTCTCTCCCCCCAATATAAAGTGCCTTCACACACTACATTTAGTCGATCTGTAGTGCCCGCTATGTACCAGTCCTGCGTTGGAGTTTTGAAGGAGGAGCTGGGAAAGGCTGCTGGACGATCAGTGCACTTCACCACAGATCTATGGACTGCTCCAAATAGCCAGCATGCCTTTCTGTCCTTGACTGGACATTGGTGGCAGTCGCAGCCCAATGTGCCCGAGCAAAAGCAGCCAGCAGCAACAAGTTCAGGGGCATTAAAAAAAAGTGCTGGGCCTTGTGCCGATGATACAGAAAAGAAGACAGCATTACATTCCTTCCTCCTCCACGCTGAGGTGATGGATCATCAGTACACCGCAGAGAACATCTTACATGCACTGAAGAACATGATGGCACAGTGGCTAGGGGAGCAGTCTGGTACACAAGCTCAAATGGGTTTTGTAGTAACCGATGGTGGAAGCAACATGACAAAGGCTCTCCGGGATGGAAGATTTGTGGGTGTGCGGTGCGCAGCTCACATCCTGCATCTAGTGGTGACAAAGGCACTCCATGAGAGTATTAGTGGAGGAAGGTTGGGGGCACTTGTTGAATCATGCAGAAAAATTGATGGTCATTTCCACCACAGCGCAAGAGCTAGCCAGCTCCTTAGGCAGGAGCAGAAAAGGGCAGGACTCCCAGAACACCGGTTAAAACAAGATGTGGCAACAAGGTGGAACTCCACATTAGACATGCTGGAAAGGATTCTCGAACAGCAAAAAGCAATCCACGCAATGGCGTACAAACATTCCATTGGCGTTTGGGCCGTAATGGAACAGGCAGTGGAAGTCCTGAAGTCTTTCCGATTAGCTACAGAACACTTGAGCAGAGCGAGTGCTAGCTTGTCTGAAATCATACCCGTATTCTACCAACTCCATGACTCTATGGATGACTTTCTGTCCAACAGAGAAGAGTTGCCAGGCAGTAAACCTCCACATGCCGATGTCACTGTCCTTCTGACCAGACTATATGAACAGCTGGAGTACCGAATAAGACAGCACATTGCCCCTTGTCCTGAGTATATGCTGGCCACAATTTGCAACACTACTTTTAAAGGAAAGTCTGCACTCCGTGACGATTCCCTTTCATTTTGGCAGCAAACACTCATAGATAAGATACGGGACAGGGAGCGTAAAAACCGTGCACAGTTCCAGAGGGAAGAGGAGGAGACAGAGGAGGAGACGTTGGAGGAGTCTGTCGTTGAGGATGATGACAGTGACACACCCAGATGTGAGAGGAGGACCAGTGCTGCTGCTCAGAACAGCGTTCCCATTCCCAGACCTGTATTTTTTACAAAAATGTACACGAGTTATGGGTCAGGATATGGAGTCGGACCTAACAAAAACCCGCCAATTGAAAATGCTAAGACATTTGTTACGGCATACCTTGCTGAGTCTCCTTTGGAACCCAGTACAGACCCTTTTCAGTTTTGGGAGAACAAGAGAGGTGTGTGGCCTACATTTGCATTTCTTGTCCACCAACCACTGTACAAAGTGAGCGGATTTTCTCCATTACGGGGAATATTCTGTGCCCTCAGCGCTCCCAATTATCACCCCAGCTGTTAGAGCAAATTACATTTCTGAAGGTGAACTTGCCGAAGCTGGGATACCCGGCCCTAGTTTTGATTCAATCTAGAAATGCAAGCACACAAGTTTAATTAGTAGAAGTTCATAAATCCCTGTTGTTTTTTTTATTTTTTAAAGATAGATATAAACTTTTTATTTGATGAAGAGTAGGCCCACACCAGAAACACCACTCAGCTTATGAAACCTTCACCCTTAGGCACCCACCCAGGTGAGTGGCTCAATATATTTATTTTTATTCAATATATTTTTTTTTATTATTTACCTTATGCCGAAACCATCATTCAAAATAAACATTTCTGCTTAATATTATTAATCTGGAAATACCTCTTCCTTTCACAGTTTTGAAAAAATTGTTACCTTGAAATGGGTGAAGAAGATGGAAGATAGTTATGACGAGCTTTGTAGACAGACTGCATATGGTAAGAAATTTTAGAGGAATTAAATTTACAATAAATAGACAATAATATATTTACAATCAATAATTTAATTTGGATTTAATATATTTACAATAAATAGACAATAATAAGATATTATATTTACAATATATAAATAATTTAATCATAATGAATTAATTTAATATATTTAAAAAAATATATATATTTTTTATTATTTTTTAGTATTTTACCGTAAAGGATACATTTGTTTTTTTCTTGTTTTCAAGTATGTCCTCCTGGGACTTTTACAAATATATATAATTGAACCTAAATAATTAAAATATAAACAGTGCACTAATACAAGGTATTTCTGGACGCAGACGCCAGCCGGTTCACAGCCTGGGTCTGCTTCCTGATCTCCTGCCCAAGCCGTTGTGTCTGAAAAACCAGCCTCTCCAAGGTATCCTGGTGGATTGGACATGGCTGTTCAACTGTAATAGGAGACAAGAAACAAGCAAAGTTAAATAATTCTGTAACATCTGTGCAATTGATTTAGGATTGTGTTCTTTCTTTCTTCCTGCAGTGTGACTGTGCAGCACGCATATTTACGTGCACTCGTGCAGGAGGACTGACAGCGGGTGATGGTACTCTTCTTCCCACAGGATGCATCATGCCACGTTACGGACTACCGTTGTTAAAGACAAAAGTACAATACTTACTTAGCAGATGGATAAAGGTTCGTTCTCTCCCCCTCCCTCCCTCTACCCCCTCTCCCTAATTCTTTATCCCTTGTGTGTTTGTTTTGTAGGTACTCACTGGAAAGGGCCCCAGACGTGCTGCCTTGGAGCTGATCCCTCTGGTGATGCATCCGTAAAATAGGAATGTGAAGCAAAAGGTAAGTCTCAAGTATTGTGAAAAAGACCAATTTTTTTACATACATTATGGGTTATTCAGACTCAGAGTCAAACTGACCCTGAAATTGCATGCAGATCAGTTAATTTTGCTATACGGTGCAATTGTGGCCTGGCCAATCAGTGGGATTTCTGTACTCTTTGAATTGACCAACAGTGATTGCTTTATGTAACGATCTATTTCTTTTCATTGAACTCACCAGCTCTCTGCTGTCTGTCGTGCCCAGAGTCCGTACGTATCCTGATTCCTGACCCGTCGTGACATCCAAGAGGTGATCCACCAGACGCCTCTCCCACCGGCTCAGTTCCCCATGGCACATCTTCTGCAGTGTTCTCCAACTTGCGCTGTACAGTCGCCTTGCGTTTGCAGTCATAATAGCTAAATAACAAAACCATTATTAGTTAAGAAATTATTTTTTTAAAAATTGCATTCATTGTCGGGTCAGTGAACAATTTTCTCAGTTTTCATACAAGAAATTAGAACTGATTGCAGCAAAGTTGTGACTATAGTAGGAGACAAATTTTATGTGTTTTATGACAACATATGTAAACAATTGAAGTATTTACAGTTCTGATTTATTTATATATTTTTTTATTTTACTATATTTTGTGCTACAAGAAATAAATAGTTTTGTTAACAAGTTATATCATGTGTCTCCTTATTAGGAGTCTCCTAATTATTAAATTATTAGTTAAAAAAATTGCATTTATTCATTGTCGGGTCAGTGAACATTACAATGTTCGGTCCTATACTGTGTTTGTTTAGTCAGGAGTGCTACCTATTCATGATTAGGGATGGGCTGCCGGTTTAAATCAGTTCGAACAGTTGATTTGAACATCGGCAGTTGGAAAGTTCTTCAAACTTTTTGGGCCATTGGAAAATTTTTCGATCAAAAACTAAAAAAAAAAAAGGTACTATAAATAAAGACACCCTTACCTGTAGAATATTATAAGCAAAGGTTTGGTAGATATTGCATTTAAAACATGAATATTTTTAACAATGAACCCTATGGGGCTAAAACATTTTCCACACCTTGTTGCTAAAACCTTTCTCACACCTTTTTTAACATTTCAAATGAACTATCAAATGGATAATGGATATCCATTTGATAGTTCATTTCAAATTCGGTAGTTAGTCATTATACAAATACTCAAATAGGTGCACATTGTTTTAAAAATCTTTATTTTTTCTTCGTTTCCTGTTCCCCAGGGCAGTAGCCAATATCTTGCACACATATATGCCCTCTCGAAGCAGGGCACTTTAATTTTCAAACTTTTTGAGAACCATAGAATTGCATTGTGTTCTATGTTCAAATTCTAAAGTTCGAATGCGAGGCAAACATGGGGGTGTTCGGTCCATTACTATTCATGATGTATAAAAAATCTGTAATTTACTTACCGGTGACGAATGCATTCAATGGTTCGATGGGTTTCCTGGACCGTGTAAAAAACTGTAAACAGCATCCCTCACCCGTCCCCATGCAGCCCTCTTCATGGCCTTGTTACTCTTAGATGAGAAGTTTTTTCTTTTCGGACACCACTGCCGCCACCAGAGCATTGTTCTCCTTGGTGGTAAACCTCGGCCCCCTTTTCTGCACAGGCTGGAGTACAGACATGTAAGGACAGGGAGGAACTGCCAATGCCCTCCCTTATCCTCCCACCCCTCTCCCTCACATCATCCACATCACGCCACCTCTCTCTCGCTTCCCGCCTCCCTCACAACACTCACATGCCCCAAACCCCTCACCTCTCACACCCCCCTCACCACACGCCCCGGCCCAAACCCCTCACACCCCCTCACCACACGCCCCAGCCCAAACCCCTCACACCGCCCTCAACAATCAGACGCCCTCACACGATAAGGTCTTGGCTGGAATGTCGGCAGCTGCCATTCCCCCACACTGTTGTCTTCCTGCAAAGACGTGACCATATTGGCGGGCAGCGTCTTAGCGGGCAGCGGTGGAAGAGAGCGAGCTCATAGCTGGGAGGAGGTGTTGCGTGAAGCTGCGAACAGGGGCAAATAAACTAGACCTGAGCCGCACTGAGAATCTTTGGGTTGTGTCGGAGAAGACTTCACACAGTGCTGCCATCAATATTTTTTGATAAATTCTTGGTTATACAATGAATGAATGTGACTGTGGACAAAAATCCATGTTGTTGTGACATCGCCTAAGCTTAACAAAACCATGCCACGGTAAAATGTAATCAAATCTCAACGCAGTACAACAAGGTTGTGTTAGTGTGTGACATTTTTTGGCCAGGCAGGCAGTGTAATGTGCACATGCACAGTCACATTCATGGCCACAAATATGTTGACAAATTTATGACAAAAGGTCCATAGAAATGTCAATAAATTTATGTACATATAATTTTAACAGTGTGGAAACCAAGCAATACATATTACCTTATTAAGTAAGGAAAAGCAACGCACACAAACAGGAAAATAGTGAAAAAAATATAACATTTATTTACAAGAAAAAGAAATTAAAAAATGACAAACTGAAACTGCCGAACTGGGACACAACACAAACAAACAAACAAATTAACAATTAGGGGAGGAGGAGGCTGGTCACTCAGAGCCTTTCCAGCACTTCAACTGCGTTGTCCACATGCTCCCTTAAGGCTAGGGTCAGAGTGGGGCAGTCGGAACGCGCGTGCAGACGCACTAAATCACGGCGGCAGTAGCAGCACATAACGGCCAATGACGGCCAATATACGAAGTACGTGCGTACGAAAGTGCGCCGACACCACGCAACCAGCAAATGAACGCATTTTTCTCAGAACGTGAAACCGCTGCTACTGACGTACAGAGTGCGCGGCGGCCGCATGGCAGCGTGTGTGCGTGATTAGGAGACGTCAGACGCTGCTAGTGTGCGGCCTACATAACGTTCGAACAGCCAGATTTCCCTAGAACTGCGTTGGTGAGTACCTGCGACTGTGAATGATGTCTGGACCAGAGATGGACGTCGAGAGGCTCATCAGCGCTGTGGGGAGCATCCAGGGATCTGGGATACGGCCTGCGAGCGTTATAAGGACAAGGGGAAGAAGGCGAGCGCATGGGTCGAGGTGTCCCGTCAGGTGTACCCGGAGTACGATACGTGGTCCGAGAAGGAGCAGCACATACAGAGTGAGTATAATATTATTTAATTCATAATCCCATAAATGTAAATCACAATAATAATAATAAACAAACGAAATCATTGATGTGAAACTCAAATGCTCCCCAGCTGCCAGGGCACCTCACCTGCATCACTGATGAAATAATTAGATAGAGCATCGCGATACCTGTTGCTGTATCTATTCACAGCTATGATGTCATAGTTCACATCATCCTCAAGACCGACAACTGTGAGGGTATCGTCAAAATTAAAACCATCCCTGGCCCGCACATAGTTATGTAGAATGCAACAGCATTTCACTATGTCCACACAGAAGTCCACATTGACATCCAGCGGTCTATGTAGAATCCTCCACTTGTTGGTCAGTATGCCAAAGGTACACTCCACATACCGTCTCGCCCGCGACAGCCTATAATTAAACACCCGCTTCTTCACAGTCAGGTGTGTCCCTGAGTAGGGCCTTAGGAGGTGTGTGGATAGTCCGAATGCTTCGTCACCCACGAAGGCATAGGGGACTGTCACGTCACTGCCAGGCAATGGTGCGGCTCTGGGGATGTTCAGGGTCCCACTCTCAATTTCATTCCACAGTGTGGAGTTCCTGAACAGTGTGGAGTCAGAGTCCTTGCCGTATGAACCGACATCCACATACACGAAACTATAGTTGGCATCTGACACCGCCAGTAGGCCAATAGAAAAGTAATGTTTATAATTCTGATACAGTGAGCCACTGTGCGGTGACTTCACTATGCGGACATGTTTGCCATCCACGGCTCCCAGGCAGTTTGGAAAGTTGGCTCTCTCCCAGAATCCTGCTGCAATTTCCAGACATGCCGTATGTGTCGGTCTTGGCAAACATTCGCCCTTCATGGTCTCCCATATTGTTTGGCACACCTTGCGGACGATCTCACCAGCTGTTGATCTGCCAACGCGGAAGCTATAATGCAGATCCTTCAAACTGCACCCACTAGCGAGATACCTAGAAGACAAAACAAAAATGTTTGAATATGATCACATACCATGAACACAAGCTAATGTCACTCTCATCATGTTTTGCAGCACAAGAGGCGATGAACAAATGGCGCACAGTACGCGACAACTACATGCGCGTCCAGAAGAAGCAGGCCATGGCTGCGCGCTCTGGAGCTGGTGCGAAAAAGGTCCGTGGCTACATATATGCAGAGCAGCTATCGTTCCTCCGCAGGACCCAGGAGCCGCGCAGGAGTGTCAGCAGCATGGACCAGCCATCGACCTCCGGCACCCAGGCACAACAAATGGTGCCAGGAGATTATGCCAGCTGCCAGGAGGAGGAGAACAGGGTGGTGCTGAGTCGCAGATGGAGGAGGATTTGGCGACACCACAGGTGGCAGGTACCGCGACAACGGTCAGCACCAGACCTGGCCAGAAGAGAAGGGCACAAGCTGCAGACCTCGAGCAGGCCATGCTCACCTTCATGGAGGCACAGACCACCCATGCACACCAACGCTGCATGCTTGCGGACTCCGTGGACATGTCTTTCTCCAATGCATGTACGCTCCTCCTGAACAAGATGAGCGAGGCAGAGAAAATGGAGTATCGCCACAGATCTCTGGCAATATTGGAGGACATCCTTTCACGTCCCCATCACGCAGCCGCCTACCATGCTGTGCCACAATCCGCCAGTGGATCT
Source organism: Leptobrachium leishanense (assembly GCA_009667805.1). Classification (NCBI taxonomy): domain Eukaryota; kingdom Metazoa; phylum Chordata; class Amphibia; order Anura; family Megophryidae; genus Leptobrachium; species Leptobrachium leishanense. The sequence continues at coordinate 117,829,653 of CM019068.1, forward strand.
TCCGTCTCCAGTGAGGTGCTGTCCACCCACCCAGCCATGCCCCCTGGAGCCAGGCCACACACGGAGTCGGGGTCCAGCTGTAGCCACACCACCGGCCCTCATGACCCAGATGCTCCGCGGTATCAGCAACTTTGATACATGAGCTAAATATGTTTTATTATTTGTTTGTTATGTGTTATTGTTTTGATTTTGTATATATACTGACCTTCAGTTTACGAGTTGTAATATATGTCCATAATATATTACAGTTTCTTTTCATATTATAGTATTATTTTTCAACATTGTTGTCGGAGTCATTTATGATTATGTACGTGTGATGTGATGCCCGTGTGTGTGTGTGTGTGCATGTAACAGTGGGCATGTGACTACAGACATGATGCACTCATGTCAGGTGACTGGCAGCGATGTCATGTATACAGGTGTGTGACAGTACGTACCTCAAAGTGATGACTATCATCTCCTCCGGTGGTATGGCGGGCCGCATGTTGGTGTCCCTCTTGGTCAGTGGCTCCCGTACCCGCGACAACAGTTCATCAAAGGAGGCGATGGACATCCGCATGTAGTTGAAGAACTTCACGGGGTCCCTCTCTCGCAGTGGCCTGTACAGCGTCACAAAGTGTCCATGCGTGGGTCTGGCAGCGTTGATTTCATGAACCCAGGTTCGCCGCTTTCTCTTCCTCTTTAGGTACAGGTACCCCATCACACCAAACACAAAGACGTGTGCAGGATCCATCTTTGAAAAACGCCACCATCCCCAAAACGGCTTTTTATAACCCTTGCCCTTATTTTTTCATTTCTCAAGTGATTAGATTCATCTGATTTTTACTCTTTTTTCACCCCACCGTCATGGAATACGTCCAGAATTGAGCATCGTCCGACCACTCAAGCGTATTCCGTGAAAAAATGCGTGCGCACGCATCGACGTACATTTTGACGGTGGCCGCAGAAAATGCGCTCATCTGTCCCTAGCCTTACTCCTGGAGCAACTCCTTTATGGCTTGGACTTTGGTGCCTATGGCTTGGAGTTCACCAATTGCCATCCTGATGCTGGACCTGTCAGGTCTGGCTTCTCCTGCTATATATCCAATAAATTAAAGAAGGAAAATACAGTAAGTATAAAGCAGGTTTCTATTTTTGACTGAAAGTCTTTAAAAAATATAACAGTATATACCAGTGCTGGCGGCCTCCTGAGTCTCCGACTCCCCCTCCTCTTCCTCCTCCTCCACCACCACCGTCAGAATATCTTCCGGTGCTATATCTAAGAAATTAAAGAAATAAAAAATACAGTAAACAACAAAACTGATTTATTTTTGAGCAAAAGTCGTTGCAAAAAACCTGGACTGGCAGCCTCCTCCTGCGGCTCCCTCTCTCCCTCGTCATCATCATCATCATCCTCCTCCTGCTGCACCTCTTGTGCTGCTATATATAAAAAAATTAAATGAAAATACACAGGAAACAAAAAAGGTTTCTGTTTTTGAGCAAAAGTCGTTGCAAAATACAACAGTAAAAAAAAAAAAAGGACTGGCGGCCTCCTCCTGCAGCTCCCTCTCTCCCTCGTCATCGTCATCATCATCCTCCTCCTGCTGCACCTCTTGTGCTGCTATATATAAAAAAATTAATGAAAATACACAGTAAACAAAAAAGGTTTCTGTTTCTGAGCAAAAGTCGTTGCAAAATTAAACAGTAGTATAGTTACTATATATACCAGAGCTGGTGGTCGCCCGTGGCTCGGTTCTGCCGCGTGCCGCCGCCTGCGCCGTGGCATGAGTCAATGCTGCCTTCTTCTTCCTGTTTTCTGCCAAATCCAAAAAATATAATAACACGTAAATAATGAATACTGGATAAAAATGGTATATCGATATACACTATAATATATTGCTGAACGTATTGCGACACCCCTCCTCCACCACTACCCCACTACCAGCTTGACCCACCACTACTACTCTACTCCCATGATCTCATAGTTCTAAAATCAGTGAGGTCACAAAATATTTATTTATTATTTACCCCTGGCCTGCACATATACTATAGACATATATATATTACGGTTCAATTACAAAAAAATTCAGAAGTAAACATTACACCGACCGATCACAATATGTGTCAATTTCTGGCAGCTCCTCCCTCCCCCTCCCAGTCACTTGCGGTGTACCCCAAGGCTCAATACTAGGCCCCCTGCTATTTCACAATATTCAATGAAATGTTAAATGTCTGATATGATCTGCCCAATGTCTGCAAAGCCTCAACTGTACATAATATGTAACTACGCAGACGACACTGTAATCTATACCAGCAAACCAAATCTCCCGCCGCAGCTGGAGGCCGTGCTGCAAGAACAATTCACTTCACACTCACAGAGGTAGAAAAGTGGATCAAACACAACAAACTTTTTCTAAATGCTGACAAAACTGTAACGATGCTCTTTGGAACAAAACCTAAACTACACAAATTGCAAAATCCCCATCTATGTGTTGAGACAAAATCAAATGGCACACTGACCACAGTCACTTCTCTCAAATATCTAGGTATGTGGTTGGACCCTAATCTATCCTTTGGCCCCACTCTCAACTAATAAACTTTACCCCAAACTAGGTGCCCTGTATAGAAACAAATCCTGCCTGAGCCCTGCGGTAAGAATAAGTAGATTGTACAACAAATGCTTATGCCCTATTGATTACGGAGATGTAGTGTATGCAACGGCCCCGCAAACACACCTTCGGAAACTTACTACATTGTATAACTCATTCTGCCGCTTTGCATTACAATAATGTAACTACATGACCCACCATTGTGACATGTTAAAAGAGCTAAACTGGCCATCGCTGGAGTCTAAACGCACCCTTCACCTTTCCAGCCTGGTGTTTAAGAGCATTTCTGGGAAGCTGCCACCCTACCTGAATAGACTGCTTCCCCTAGCAGTTCCCTCATCCTATAACCTCCGATCCAGGAGGACCAGCACCTTACTTGTTTGCAATACCACAATACAAAAAGACAGTGGCTCGTTCCTCATTTTCCTACAGAGCACCACAATTATGGAATAACCTCCCAGACACCATCAAATCTTCTCCCAGTCTAAGTCACTCAAGAGCTCCTTACTAACATACCTCAATACAGAATGCGCCTGTAAACATGTACCATAGTGACTATATTTCCTACATATTTATTTTCTGTTAATCTGTATATTTGTGTTGTTTCTTAATATCTTGCATTGTATTACTTTGTATTTCTGTAACTGTAACACTTCAATGTTCTTGAACCCGGGAGACATACTTGAAAACGAGAGAAATCTCAATGAATCCTTCCTGGTAAAATACTTTATAAATAAATAAATTACGTTTATTAAATAAAAACTATTATTTGTGTTGTGTCTATCTGTGTGCAACTGTGCATACAAAACGGAATTGTGCTGACTGCTTTTAGTTATTTCAATGATGGCCTCAGTCTTATTTTCTGCTAATAAAACTGTGGATATAGCAGAAACAACAATATCGGTCATTTTGTTTTGAAATTAGGATCCAAAGCGTTCAATGACACTGCTGCAGCAAACTGAATTGCTGCGCAGCATCAATTCACTCAGTCAACAGCTGCTGAGGTATTAAAAAAATATTAATTGAACGCGGCTCTGTTTGGAATCGGGTGCACTTTCAGAAGAACTACATGTCCCATCCTACCACTACTTACTTAGCAGCAGAGGCTCAGAGATTTTTTTTGATGCGCAGGCCAATATTGGGCAAGCTGCGGGTCATCTCGTATGCATCACTCAGTGACAACAACCTCCCCCAACACACTACAGTACACACAGCACTGGCAGAACTACCGCCATAGCGATTAGCCACCAACGCCGGCGCTATGAGGCCCGCAGCCGAGTGGGTCCTGGTGAGGATAAGTGATAACAACCAGGGGGCAGCCGGTGCCTTTTGGATTAAATTGATATGGGGGGATGATTTGATATTGGGGGGATACATTTATTTGATATTGGGGATGGGGGTATTATTGATATTGGTGATAAATAAATTGATATTTCTCTGTTTTCCCAGGAAGGATACATTGAGATTTCTCTGGTTTGTTCATTTCAAAGAAGCATAGTGTCATCATGGATCTGACATAGTGCTCCGCGCTTCAAACTTTAGTTTAGTTTTAAATATACATACGTAACGTTATTTATTTCTAAGGCTAGGGTCAGACGAACGCATTTTCACGTTGTCCGTGAAAAAGTGCGTTCGAACGAATGGACGTATTTTTTCACGGAGTACGCGATACCGGTCATACGATGCGCATTTTTCGTCCGTGATTTTGTACGGATCATCAATAAAACACTTTGTGCATCTGGACGTTATGTTGGCCGGACATTAGTAGCGTCTGACATCTCCAATTCACGCACACACGCCGCTAGCGGACGCAGCGCACTCTGTACGTCTGTACTAGCAGTTTAACGTTCTCGAAAAAATGCGTTCATTTTCCACTTGCGTTGCGCAGCCGGACTTTTGTGCGACCGTACATCGTATATTGGCCGTCATTGCCCGTCATTTGCTGCTAGTGCGGCCGTGATTAAGTGCGCCTGCACGCGCGTTCGCACTGCCTCAGTCTGACCCTAGCCTTAGGCTAGGGTCAGACTGAGGCAGTGCGAACGCGCGTGCAGGCGCACTTAATCACGGCCGCACTAGCAGCAAATGACGGGCAATGACGGCCAATATACGATGTACGGTCGCACAAAAGTCCGGCTGCGCAACGCAAGTGGAAAATGAATGCATTTTTTTGAGAACGTTAAACTGCTAGTACAGACGTACAGAGTGCGCTGCGTCCGCTAGCGGCGTGTGTGCGTGAATTGGAGATGTCAGACGCTACTAATGTCCGGCCAACATAACGTCCAGATGCACAAAGTGTTTTATTGATGATCCGTACAAAATCACGGACGAAAAATGCGCATCGTATGACCGGTATCGCGTACTCCGTGAAAAAATACGTCCATTCGTTCGAACGCACTTTTTCACGGACAACGTGAAAATGCGTTCGTCTGACCCTAGCCTTAGGTAAAAATAAAAATGTGATTTTTTTAAAGATACAAGCAACCTGGCTGCCTGTGCCTGGCTGTGAGTGCGACTATTGATTGTCATGTGAAATGCTTTCTTTCGTATAGGATGATATATTAAATTTATAAATAGGTTTGACAGTTGAGACGAGTGTAGCGCTCACTCCCGGAGGAGCCGCTGAATTAACCTCGGGTTAGTCTCACCGCACTAGGGAATAAATATACACCAGCACTGTTGTGGATTTTATAGATTATATTCTTTACTGAGCCCAATAAAGCAGCATATATAATGTAGATATGGTATTTGAACGACAGGATTTCTTAATGCGGGAAAAACACACGGCGGCAAAAGAAAAAGATTAACCCCCTCAGTTCTGGAGTGTAAGTCCTGTGAATGATAGCTCTAAATTGTGTATGTGTATGGTCTCAGGTACCCGGGTACTGTATTCAACTGGCCAGTAAATGAAACAAACAAATCTTCGACTAGTCAAGTTGGGGCCCTGTGGATTTAAACAATACTGCAGCGTGCGTTTCTTATTTTTGGAACTGCGGCCTGGGAGGCCTCTCACCCATCCGATAAGTAATCTGTTCAGGACCCGATCAAGGATTTCTCTCCACTGTGTACTGGGACTCTGTGCCACCGGTTCCACTCCCTGCTTGTCCGATCTCCACACTGCGTACAACCGCCTGCACTCCAAATGGATCATCGCGATCTCCTAACTCGGGGTCCAGCCGGAACCAGATTATTACTCAGACCTCTCAGCGGTGCGTAGGTAGGTCTCTGCAAGGTCACCGTCCCGATCTCCAGCACCAATGAGGCAGCGCCTGCACTCCGGCCTGGTCACGATCCCTGGCAGTTTCACGTTCGTCCTCCACCTTTCGCGGCTCGGCTCACTCTGCCTCTCCTCTGCACGAGGCTGCTGATGTCTTTCCTCTTTCTCCCACCCACTTCCTGTACTCACGCAAAGGATGATGGAAATTGTAGCTCCGTTTATGTCCAGCATAGTCCATTATGCCTCTGTCTCCCCCTGGTGGCCATAATAAGTAAATGCAGCGCTACACTCTCCCCCTCCTTGAACTCTTGGTTCTCTCCAAGGAAGTGTAACAGTTACATAACATTTCAGCATTTACATTAAGCAATATATTCAGGCTCAGTAGCAAACATATAATGGGTCAGATATACATCCTCAAGTTGACTCATGCTCCTGACTACCTCAGCTAGCATAGCAGACACTTCAGGCAACCTTCACACTGTGGTAACAGCCTCTTCAGTGCTATGTCAAAGTGCAAGATAATGCACCTGGGACGTAAAAACCCAAGGGCTCAATATAGAATATTTGATACAGTCCTAACCTCAACATCTGAGGAAAGGGATTTAGGGGTTATTATTTCAGAGGATCTAAGGGTAAGTAGTCAATGTAATAGAGCAGCAGGAAATGCTAGCAGAATGCTTGGTTGTGTAGGGAGAGGTATTAGCAGTAGGAAAAGGGAAGTGCTCATGCCACTGTACAGAGCACTGGTGAGACCTCACTTGGAGTACTGTGTGCAGTACTGGAGACCGTATCTCCAGAAGGATATAGACCTCTTAGAGAGAGTTCAGAGAAGGGCTACTAAAATGGTGTATGGCTTGAAGGAGAAAAGTTACCAGGAAAGGCTTAATGATCTTAACATGTACAGCTTGGAAAAAAGACGAGACAGAGGAGATATGATAGAAACATTTAAATACGTAAAGGGAATCCACAAGGTAGAGGAAGGGAGTATATTTAAAAGGAAACAAAGTAGCAAAACAAGAGGACATAGTCTTAGATTAGAGGGGCAAAGGTTTAAAAGTAACATCAGGAAGCATTATTTTACTGAGAGGGTGGTGGATACATGGAACAGCCTTCCAGTAGAAGTGGTAGAGGCCAAAACAGTAATTGAATTTAAGCAAGCATGGGAGAGGCATAAGGCTATCCTAAACAAAAGATAAATCCAGGTAAAGTATCCATGTAATTGGCCAGACTAGATGGGCCGAAAGGTTCTTATCTGCCGACATTTTTCTATGTTTCTATGAATCGTAGGTGAGTCTCTGAGGGGGTCGGATAGAACGTTTAGACTTTGGTTTAATCATCTCCTCTTCGGGTGGGAGTGCCACATTTGCGGGCTCAATTCTTTCGTCCACAACTGGAGCAGACACCTCTTCTGAATATGAGCCTTCCAGTGAAGGCATAGAACTATAATCTATGGACACATCTTCTGGAACTACAAGAACTTCCAAAGTTTCAGGAACTTCCAATCTGAATTCAGGAGCCTCAGGCCTCAGGTTACTTTCCCACCGTTCAGAAACTGGTATGACCTCTTCAGGCTCAGGCGAGCGCACCCAGTCCAGACAAAAACTTCCTTCCTCACTGTTCCCTTCACTTTCTTCAACAACCCGTGTCTGCTGAGACCAAGTAACGGGAATTGATCGTGGAACAGGTGGGTTCGGGAAAGAAAGTTCATCTCCAACTGGTATCCTTACAGCTTCTCTCAAAGGCAAAAGATGATTTCGGTGCCAGTTTTTTAGAGGACCGGCCTTTCCATCCGGTCGGATTTGGTAAACTGGCAGACCCGGCAGTTGCTTGCAGACGATGTAAACTTGAGAACTCCATCTATCCGCCAGCTTATGCCTTGCAGAAACACCCAAGTTCTTCAACAAAACCCTATCACCGGGTTGTAGATCCTGTATACGAACTCTCAAGTCATAGTTTCGCTTATTCCTCTGTTCTCTGTTCCCTGAAGTCAAACGGGCCTGTTCAAACGCAGAAGCCAAATTTTTCCGAAGTCTATCCACATAATTTTCATGAGAGGCCACAGACGTCTGATCAAGAGATAGCCCAAATGCCAAATCAACAGGCAGTCGAGCTTCTCTTCCGAACAGGAGACGGTAGGGTGGGTATCCAGTAGTGTCACTCTCCGTACTGTTGTACGCATGCACCAACGTAGCTATGTGACGACTCCAATTCTGCTTCTCTCTGTTTGACAGTGTCCCCCAACATATTTAACAGCGTGCGATTAAATCTTTCTGGTTGGGCATCACCTTGGGGGTGATATGGAGTAGTTCAGGTCTTCTGAATTCCTAACAGTTCCAGCAATTGCCCAACAAGCCGGCTCTCAAAGTCTCTGCCCTGATCCGAGTGGATTCTCCGTGGTAGGCCATAATGAACAAAAAACTTCTCCATCAAAACCTTTGCCACTGTAGGAGCACGTTGATCTTTAGTAGAGAACGCTTGGGCATAACGGGTGAAATGATCAGTCACTACTAGAATATTTCCCTGCCCACTAGCATCCGGCTCTAAGTACAGGAAATCAATGCACACCAAATCCATAGGTCCTTGAATTTGCAGGTGGCTCATTGGAGAAGTTTGAGTTGGTAGGGTCTTTCTCGGGATACACCTCATACAGGAATGGCAGTAACTTTCAACTTCAGATCTCATACAGGGCCAATAAAATCTGTCTCGCACCAGCTTAAAAGTTCTCTCTGCACCCAAATGTCCATGGTCATCGTGTAATGATCTCAGCACACCTCCTCTGTGTTTGGTGGGAAGGAACAACTGTTGTGTCTCTTCAGCATTGTTCGAGGGGCCCCTTCGGTAGACCACCCCATCCAACATCTTCAGCCATTCTCATTCTTTGTATACCAATCGGGCTCCTTCTGGGGAATTTGTCAGTAGAATTTAGTTAGACTCTCAACTTCATGAAGGCACTTTCACATTGATTAGTCCATTCTTCTTGGATGGATTCTCGAGCCTTCCTTGGCCCTTGAGCCGACGAACTTCGATCAGAGGCCTTGGAGCCTTCTTCCACGTCTTCCTTCTGTAGGAGCTTATTTAAGGGTTGAGCTATCTTGGCAAATCCTCCTATGAATCTTCGGTAATATGAGCAGAACCCCCAGGAAAGATCTAAGTTCAGTAACATTTCGGGGTCTAGGCCAGGAAGCTACGGCTTCCAACTTTCGAGGATCCGTCAAAACACCTTCTGTCGAAACAACATGTCCCAGGTACGTAACGGAAGGTAGACAAAATTGACACTTCTCCAGAGACAGTTTCAACCCTTCCTCGTGGAGCCGCTTCAAGACTTCAAAATTGGACTTTTAAAAAAAATTCAGAAAAATGCTTAAAATATCCTAAAAAAATCGATAAATAAAGAGACTCTTTACTGCAGAATTTTATAATGAACGGTTTATTAGATATTGAATTAAAACGGGAATATTTTTAACATTGAAGCCTATGGGATTCTCCTGAATAAACTTACCGAATTAAACCACCGAATGGCAGGGCATTAGGGGAACCTTTCACTGCTGGTTTGTGTTCTCTGAATAGTCGAAGCAGTGCATTTTCATGGGGATTTCACTGCCCTCGAACAGGCACCGAACACCGAACGGTGCGTATGTTCAGGCAATTCGCTAGGATTTGGCGAATTGCCTGCTCTCTGGATAGCCGAATGGCCAGGAAAGGTAACCGAACGCAGATTTTCAGCGTTCGATTACCTTTCTCAAGCAATTCGGAGCTCTTTGAATAACCCTGTATGTCTCTCAGCCACACACTATCTATCTGTCATCTGATTCCCTTCATTCTATAGATTATGTAAATGATGTTTGAGCTGAAGGGCAGGCCAAAGGATGTGTTTAGTTTATTGGGAATGAATGAATATGTGACATAATAGTAGTACACAGTAGGAGCCAGGTACATGACATGTTGTTCACCATTTGCTATGCAATTTCTGTTGGACCTGTCACCTCTGCATAGTGGCGTTTGAGATTTCTCATGTTTTACACAAAGGATTCATTGCAATTTCTCATGTTTTCCAGGCAGGATACATTGAGATTTCTCATGTTTTATTTCCAGGCAGGATACATTGAGATTTCTCATGTTTTCCAGGCAGGATACTTTGAGATTTCTCATGTTTTCCAGGCAGGATACAATGAGATTTCTCATGTTTTATTTCCAGGCAGGATACATTGAGATTTCTCATGTTTTCAAAGGCAGGATACATTGAGATTTCTCATGTTTTCCAGGAAGGATACATAACATTGAGATGTCTCTGGTTTTCTGTATGTCATTCTGGGTGGCGGCGACGGCGAGTAATGTACCGTTATTAGGTGTCTTGCCCAAGAACAGGACACTTACTGGAGAGACAGAGGTGTGCTCTTGCCGGGATCGAACCCATGTCTCCTCCAGTCCCACTCCTCCAGGCTCTCTCTCTGGGTGGTAGTGGTGGGTACTGTGCCAGTGCCACATGTCATACTTGAAAACGAGAGAAATCTCAATGTATCCTTCCTGGTAAAATCCTTTATAAATAAAAAATAAATAAACATGTGTGAGTGTAGTGGTGGTCGTGTGTTCATTTTTTTTTGGGGGGTATACTATGCGAGTGTTAGGTTGCATGCGGGGGAGGGGGCCCATAAAACATTTTGAAATGGGGCCCTGTGATTCTAGTTACTCCCCTGGTACACAGCACACAGTCACACACACAGTGCCAAAAAACCCACAAATCCAGCATTGTAATTTCATATCATATACAATACATCAAATAATATCAGAATTTTCATGTATAGTATCGTAAATAATCACAAAAAAGATGAGCGTTGGAAAAATGCATGTGTGTATGAGTCCAGAAAAAAAAAGAGAATCAATCAACGTATTTCTGTGCACATTAGATTTAGCACACGATGCAAGCACTTTATTATTATATACAGGGTTTAAATAGCGCCAACAGTTTGCGCAGCGCTTTACAATATATATAACATAACACTTACGTTTGTCTATGACGCGCAGGATTTCCCTCATCTGCTCCTCCTCGCGCATCTTTAAATCTGACCAACGCTTCCTTAATTGGTCATTGGTCCAATTAGTATTAAAGTCTTCATGCAGAGTGTGGCGTACCTTCCTTAGGATACGGTTCTTTCTTATGTTGTTTTTGCTGCTGTAAGGGCCCTTACGGCAGTCATAATCATATTTTTTACATATGCACACAAGCTGCACCATCTCCATAAAGGACATGTTAGTAGCCCTCTTCTTTCTGGATCTGGACCCTGGGGTCTCTTCAATGTCTGGGTTCAGAATAGCGTTGGGGGAGCCTGCTTCGCTTGCTTCTGCCACCATGGGGATGTAAGGGAAGAATGAACTTTGGCCTGTACTAAAATCCGATAATATCGTCAAAAAAAACGTAAATTTACGACCGGCCGTAATTACGGACATCATCAACGCGCATGCGCGACCCGCGGACTAACGAACCGGTCCAAAACGAAATTTTAATTTTAAATGCGTTTTGAAGTCTTATTTTATTATATGACCCAGACATGTTATATATCGTTCTTTCCGGCAGACTCGGCAGATTCATAATATATCATTATTATATGTATGCGTCATGTCCTGTCTGTATTATAACAAAAAAATGCAATAAAATTGGAATTTTCAATAATTTACAATGTGTAAAGTATTTTTTTTTCACATTTTAACATGTGAACGTTTGCGGTTATATTTTATATGAGTTTCGCTTGTTAAATAAATTAACACATTCATCTACATACATCAAATATCACAATTTTCACGAATACGTAATATCACAAAAAAGAAGAGCTATGGCAAAAATGCATGTATGAGTCCTGAAAACGCAAAGCTATACACATTGCATAAAAAAAGGACTAGATCAATCAACGTATTTCTGTGCACATTAGCACATGCGAGCACATTATTATTATTATTATACAGGATTTATATAGAGCCAACAGTTTGCGCAGCGCTTTACAATATAACATAACACTTACGTTTGTCGTTTGGCTATGACACGCCGGATGTGCCTCAATTGCTCCTCCAGTCCTTGGTCCTCACGCATCTTCAGATCAGACCAGCGCTTCCGCAGCTGGTCGTTACTACTTCGGTCCTTTTTCCACGATGGTGGTGCAAGGATACGGTCCTTGCGGACATTGTTCTTCCTGCCGTAAGGGCCCTTGCAGCAGTCATAGTCACGCTTCTCGAAGATGCAAAATTGCGAACCAGCTCCACCATCTCCTCAAATGCCATGTTGCTGGCCCGCTTCTGGGTGTCTCTGGGGTGGAAGGGGGATGACATGTCCGTCCAAATAGGACTCTCTTTGAGTTTGAGCCATGATGGGATGTTTTTTTTTTGGTCTGTCCAAAAAATTCTCAAACTCTACAATGGCTCCATAAAGTTTACGACAGGCCGTAATGGAGACGGACATACGCGCGTATATCCCATCATGGACAAATCCCATCATCATGCGCAATCCGCGGACGTAAATGATCCGACTACGACAGAATTATCGTATCAACAGAAATACCGGATCATTGGAAATAACATATAGGCACTGGCAGTCAGATTTTCTAACGGTCAGGAACTCAGGATCAGGACGCTGGACGGACAGCAACAGTGCTATATCCAGTGTGCTGATGGTTAGAAAATTTTAACGTATATACGTTTAACGGCCACACGTGCATGGACTTACTCTATCCAAACAAAGTTCAGATGTGAAACATCGGGACTTTGGATAGATTTCGATTTTCGACTACCCGAAAGTTAAAAAAATAAAAATGGTCGAAATCTAATGCAAAGTCCCGATGTTTCACATCGGGATGTCAGATAGAGTAAATTCTGGAGTTAACCCCCTAGGTTGCCAGCCACCAATGGTGGAGATAGGGGGTTCCAATGAACCCCCGATCTCCCGATCCGTGCCGTGGCATCTACCTAGGGGCAGTGGCGTAGCGTGGGGGGGGCTGGGGGGGCCGTGGCCCCGGGCGCAGTTTTGTTAGGGGCGCATTCGCGCCCCTAAAACTGGCCCGGGGGTTGAGGGACCCAGATGCCGGGCAGCGCGGGAGCGCCTGCCCGGTCTTGAACAGTCCGTCCTGTGAAGTGGATGCGGCTGTGTGCGTGCGCAGCCGGTCACGTGGTCCGGCTAATCAGGTGGTACTGAGTCTCTGTACCACCTGACTGGCCGGACCGCGTGACCGGCTGCGCACGCACACAGCCGCATCCACTTCACAGGACGGACTGTTCAAGACCGGGCAGGCGCTCCCGCGCTGCCCGGCATCTGGGTCCCTCAACCCCCTGCCGGAGCTGGGGCAACAATCCAGGTGAGAGCTGGGGCAAATCCATGACCTGGGGGCAAATCCATGTGTGACCTGGGGGCAAATCCATGATCTGGGGGCAGTATCCATGAGCTGGGGGCAGTATCCATGAGCTGGGGGCAGTATCCATGAGCTGGGGGGCAAATCCATGAGCTGGGGGGCAAATCCATGAGCTGGGGGCAGTATCCATGAGCTGGGGGCAGTATCCATGAGCTGGGGGCAAATCCATGAGCTGGGGGGCAAATCCATGAGCTGGGGGCAGTATCCATGAGCTGGGGGCAGTATCCATGAGCTGGGGGGCAAATCCATGAGCTGGGGGGCAAATCCATGAGCTGGGGCAAATCCATGAGCTGGGGGGCAAATCCATGAGCTGGGGGAAAATCCATGAGTGAGCTGGGGGCAAATCCATGAGTGAGCTGGGGCAAATCCATGAGTGAGCTGGGGGCAAATCCATGAGTGAGCTGGGGCAAATCCATGAGCTGGGGGCAAATCCATGAGTGAGCTGGGGCAAATCCATGAGTGAGCTGGGGCAAATCCATGAGTGAGCTGGGGCAAATCCATGAGCTGGGGGCAAATCCATGAGTGAGCTGGGGCAAATCCATGAGCTGGGGGCAAATCCATGAGCTGGGGCAAATCCATGAGCTGGGGGCAAATCCATGAGTGAGCTGGGGCAAATCCATGAGCTGGGGCAAATCCATGAGTGAGCTGGGGGGCAAATCCATGAGCTGGGGGGCAAATCCATGAGCTGGGGGCAAATCCATGAGTGAGCTGGGGGGCAAATCCATGTGTGAGCTGGGGCAAATCCATGAGCTGGGGGCAAATCCATGAGCTGGGGCAATATCCATGTGAGAGCTGGGGCAATATCGATAACGTGTCCACAGGTTGGGGGGGGGCGCACTATTCTTGGCTGGCCCCGGGTGCTGACAACCCACGCTACGCCACTGCCTAGGGGTTAATGTTTGGTATTGTTGGATCGGCCAGAGCATAGCCTTTCCAACCATACCAAGTCCAAAACATGACCATGGACCATGTTAGAATTTTATTAACAAGATTAAAAATAAAAAATTAAATAAAAAATAATAAGAAATAAATCAATTAAAAAAATTAAATAGTTTTTTGTTTTGCTAATGCATGCAGCAATATTGTTCCCATTTCAATTATAATGTGAACAATGATGCTGAGCTGTACAAATTATTTTTGTATGGGTTGCGTTTGTTAAAAATTGTGTAATTTTCACCCAAAAAAAATGTATGTAACAAAACAGGTCCCCATCTCTAATTTTTTTAACAAGCGCAACTCATAGAAAATATATTTACAACCGTAAACGCTCGCATGTTAAAATGTGAAAAAAAACACTTTACACCTTGTAAATTATTGAAAATTCAAATTTTATTGCATTTTAAGTTATAATATACAAACAGGATACATATACATATAACACAGACGTATACATTAATTATACCGCAGAGAGGTGCTTCCCCGCAGTGTGTGGATTCATATACTGCATTAATTATACCGCGGCGTGCAGAGAGGCGCTTGTTCCCCGCAGTGTGCGTATTTATAATATGCTGCATTCTTTTTATTTATTTTTTTCGTTTTAAATCATTTTATTTTTCGTTTCTGATAATTTTGTAACTTTTATCAGCTTTTTTTCCATTTTAAAACCTAAGTTTTATTCTGTTTTTTTTATTTTTAAAGTCAGACCATTTGGGTCAGTTTTGCATTTTTTAAAATCGTTTTGTTCATTTTTGTCCCTTTCATAGTCAATTTTAAAAATTTTAATATGATTAAATAAAGTTGTGCAATGCATTATTCATAAGAAAAAAAGGATCTTTATTCAATAAACAAAAACGATAGAATGGGCAGAATTACCGTATCAACAGAATTATCGGCTGTATCAACAGAATTATCGGATCGTATCGACTGAATTATCGGAACATTGGAAATGGTCAAGTCAAGTCATGGAATAGGAATGAAAATGAAAAATGAATGATATGATACATTACAATTTACAAATTTAGAATCCGATATAACCGATAAAAAAATACGATGTCCAAAATTACGGCTTACTGAAATGGAAACGAAATCCCGAATGGAACCGAAATCACGAATAGAGCGAAAATAAATTTCGATTTGACACATTTAATTCGAAAATTGCAAAAAGTTTTGTTTCGGCTCGGAAATGTTTTCGGATCTGACGTTTTTCGGATCCGGACCGATTCGGAAATTTGGACGAATCCGAAGGCACGAATCGGGACATTTCGTGAAAAATCAGAAAATCCGAAACCCGCACATCCCTACTTCCTCCAAGGTGTTAGTGAAAAAGATACCGTGAGTGTGTATATTATATATATGTAACGGCTCAGCTACCCTGCAGGGGTAGCTCCGTCTGCGGCGCCGAGTCTTGCTGGAGAGCTTAGCCGGGTAGCGAGCTAGCAAGGTGGGAGAGAGATTGGCAGTGGTCCCTGGATGGTCTGGAAGCGAAGGATTCAGTGATTATGTCCTCCCAAATACTCGTCGAGAAAGTAGGTAAATCAGAGTGTATTTAGAATGGGAACAGACAGTGCTTATATACAAAATACAGCCATGCACATTCAGACTTCCCGCCCACCCCAACAGTTCTGATTGGTTGGTTCCAAGACCATTGCAGGCTTCTTTCAGGTCCTCTTCAGTCTTCACTTTGGTCCACTGGTTGTATGCAGATGAAGTCTTGACCCCACAGTGACCACATACAGTGATTTACATAACCCATTGTAAAGGGAATCAGATAGTGGGTGGCTGAGACAATGTGACTCCCAACCTTTTCAGACTGGTAAACAGATTACAGATCCCCAAAGAGAAAGCACTTTTGCATAATCCACAAATTACTCAAACCTATTGTACATTACATAGTTACATAGTTACATAGTTATATAGGCTGAAAAAAGACATGAGTCCATCGGGTTCAGCCTCTCCCACATAACCTACTGCTGTTGATCCAAAAGAAGGCAAAAAACCCAGTCTGAAATGCTTGCCAATATGCAACATACTGGAAAAATTCCTTCTTGACCCAGAATGGCAGTCAGATTTCTCCTTGGATAAAGAAGCTTTTACCCACATATTAAATATTATAACCCTTTATTTGTGTCTGCAGGAAGTCATCCAGTCGTTTTTTAAAAAGTCTGTACAGACTCTGACCCAACCACCTCAACAGGCAGAGAATTCCACAGCTTTATTGTTCTCACCGTAAAATAACCCTTCCTATGCTTTAAGCTAAATTTTCTTTCTTCCAGTCTAAATGGATGACCCTTGTCCTATGTATAGTCCTGTTAATGAATAGGTTATCAGACAATGGTTGATAAATAGACATGTGCATTCGTTTTAGTACTAAAACGATTTAGTCCGAATTTTGGGATAATTTAGTTTTAGTATGACTCAAGAGAAACGAAACTGCTCAGTACAAAAAAACGAAAGAAACTAAAATAAAATGCACTACATTTTAGTTTCAGTCCTTTTTGTGATATTACATTGATGAGTGAAGGAGACCAGAAATGAAGATCGCAACATCGCAACATCCGAAGTTCTGCACCCTCCACATGCCAATGCAGTAGGATGTTCTATACAGAGAGGTGGCATTAATTAATGCAGGAGTATGTTCTATACATTATACAGAGAGGGGTATTAATGCAGGAGGATGTTATATACATTATACAGAGAAAGGTATAAATTGAGGAGAATGTTCTATACAGAGAGGGACATTAATGCAGGAGGATGTTATCTACATTATACAAAGAGGGGTATTAATTAATGCAGGAGGATGTTCTAAACACTATACAGAGAGGAGCCTTTTTTTTTTAGCCCTTTAAATCCAGTGGCTGTGAGCGCTGAGATCGGCTGCTTGTTACATTATATCTCAGTACAATGTATCAGGCTCAGTTGTTACAGTAACTGACTGTAACAGCGCTCAGAGTTTCAGTAAAACAAGGAAATAATATTGTTCTAACCTCTTACATATAAAAATATTATTTACTAGTTTTACAGAAACTCTGAGCGCTGTGATGAGCAGCAGTCAGTTACTGTAACAGCTTTGCCTGACACGGGGCAGTATTACAATGTTGGTGCTAACTTAACCTGTTGTAAACTGAAAACCTCCATAGGCTATAATAGCTCTGGGAAGGTTACAACAGCTCTGGTTAAGTTAGCACCAACTATGTAATATGGCCCACATTGTGCTGAGAGTGAGAGATACTGTAACAAGCAGCGATCTCAGCCCTCTGAGGAGCCACCACAACAATAGTAATTGTATCCACTGGTTTTCGGATGAACGAAATTAGTTTTCATACTAAAGAACTGAAAACGAATTCTTTAGCAACTAAATAAATTGCATTTTAGTACTAATCCATTAGTTCAAAACGAAATTTTGTGCTGTGCACATGTCTAGTTGATAATGGCCCCGTATATATTTATATAAGGTTATCAGATCCCCTCTAAAGCGCCGTTTCTCTAAACTAAACAGGTTTAAGCTTGTTAGTCTTGCCTCATAACTTAACCCTTCCATTCCCCTTATTAATTTAGTTGCCCGTCTCTGCACTTTTTCTAGCGCTATAATATCTTTTTTTAAGACTGGTGCCCAAAATTGCACGGCATATTCAAGGTGCAGCCTGACCATTGATTTATACAGAGGCAAAATTATGTTTTCATCCCGTGAGTGAACTCCCCTTTTAATGCATGCCAATACTTTGCTGGCCTTGGCGGCTGCTGTTTGACATTGCACATTGTTACTTAGTTTGAAGTCTATGATTATTCCCAAATCCTTCTCCTGCTTGGATTTCCTAACTCCGTACCATTTAGGGTATAAATTAATTGTGTGTTCTTCAACTCCAAAGTGCATAACTTTGCATTTATCTAGATTATAATTCATCTGCCATTTAAGTGCCCAGTCCCCCAATCTATCTAAATCCCTCTGCAGCGAAGTAACATCCTGCTCACATTGTATTACTTTTCCTAGTTTTGTGTCATCTGCAAACACTGATACATGACTTTCAATGCCTATCTCAAGGTCATTTATAAATAAATTGAATAGTATTGGTCCTATAACAGACCCCTGAGGGACACCGCTTACCACTGGTGTCCATCTTGAAAATGTACCATTTATGACCACTCTCTGTACTCGCTGTACATTCTATACAAAGGCAAGCATTTGCTACTAGCGGCAGGTAGTATCTTTAAAAAAACCACATTTATCTAAAGAAATATAAGTCTATTTAAAACTAAAAATGAGCAATTGACAATACATTTAAAACCATACAATATAACTGAGCATAAAGTATATTGGAGTTTGAAGCATGGTGCGCTACGTCAGTGACGGATACATTGTAGCACGCATGTACTCCGTGGTTACTAGCAGGATGGTGCTGGGGAAAACATGATTAATTAGAAGTCTAGCAACAGTTTTACACTAAATCAAACAAAGGAAATTAGTTCCTATAAATAAAGGGTAAACAAAATATAACAAAATAAGAATGAAATTAAACTAAATAAATCCTGTGGCGGCCGATCCGTCACAATATAGATCTCAAAATACTGCAGCCTGTATATATCACCGTGTGGTTCAATACCCTGGTGCCAAAAATCCTGCTAAATCAATACATATGACATTGAAGGATGCACTCTGGGGGCTTCCAAAGAGTTTATTTTATTCAAAAGAGTTTATTAAATCTTCATTTAAAAAATCCTGTAAACATGGTCCGACACTTCAACTCTCTGAGACTTTCTCAAGGTAAATATGTAAATAGTACCAAAGGTGCTTGTGTTTGTATATTTCCTATTTGTAAGACAGGTTTTCCCCTTATTTCTGTGTTCTACTTTATCATTACATCCATGTACAGTCGCTTGCAAGAGTTTGGAACCTGATAGAAGCTCCCCAGGAAGTTGCAGCCCTAGCAACTTTGAGCATATTGTCCTGACACTATTGGAGCTGGGCTGAACAGAAAAGAGCATAGGGAAACCACAGAAACCAGAGAGCGCTGATGGAGTTTATATCATACAGCAGCTACGAGTTCAAAGAGGAAGAATCCTGTCGAATTGACACCAAAATATGATGCAGTTCGTCACAGATTGCTGCAAGTTGGGGATCTTCGGCGGCAGCGAAATTGTCCCATCAAGAAGTAATCGTTACTCTATTCAGAGAATGCCAAACTGCACCAAAATTTAGAAGAAGTTCCCTGATTTTCGTCGGTTCAGGTCGACAGCTTTAAACAGGCAAATCTCAAAGGATTCAATGTTATAAAATATAATTGTTTTTATTCAATCGTGTATTCTTTTCATTTTCAGCAAAAAAAAAATTATTTAATTTTTTTGAAAAATTATGGGCTACATTACACTCTGGGTGCTAACGTTAGCGCTTACCTGAGTGTGCTTTAACGTTAGCCCAGGTAGCCACCACACATTACAGTCCAAACGCTAACGGTAAGAAACCCGTTAGCGTTTGGAATCTTGCGCTTTTCAGCACGAGGTTACTGTACTTTTGCGCTCCCTATGCTTAACATGGGGAACGCAAAGTGTTAATTAGCGTTAGGATTACAAAGTCCTAATGCTGATTAACGTCCGGCTGCGGTTAACAAAATGTTATCCACAGCATGGACTTGGTGCTAACGGATTCCACTGGTGCAGAATCCGTTAGCACCAGCCAAAACCCCCTCAAAAAATTCAGATACTCACCTTCTATCCCACAGCGAGGACCGCGGCTCCTTCCGCCTCCTCCGTCCAGTGGGAGCAGGGAGAGACTGGGGGAAAAAGTCCCCCAGTCTCTCAAAGCGGATCACTACGGCGAGATCCTGCAGGTCATGTGACCAATGCAGTCTGTTTCAATGGAGTCCTATTCGCGGTAAAACGAGGGCGCTAGGGAGAAAACTGTGGGCGCAGTTTTTCTCCCTAGCGCCACCGTTTTACCGCAAATAATTTAATGTAACCCTGTGTATTTTTTAGGTGAAATTTTTGTTTCCCAACGTTTTTAAAGGTGTTTTTTTTATTCTGTAGCAGACTGTTTTACTATTTTTTTATAGGACCTTTTTATTATTGCCACACATTTTCATGCATTTTTATTGTTTTAAACACTTTTTAAAGAATAGCAAAATTCCGTTTTGGTTTTTTTCTGCAGGTGGGTGCTCTTCGGCAACCTTCGGCGATCTTTCAGAGACGTTCGGGGACCCTGCAGTGAATAGTGAATTCACCTCAGGGTTGGCGAACTGGAAATTCGGTGCTTTCTGAATAACTCTCTGTAATTTAAGAGACAATATTTACACAAACAGGGTTATTCAAAGAGATCCGAAATGCTTGAGAAAGGTAACCGAACGCTGAAAATCAGCGTTCGGTTACCTTTTTTGGCCATTCGGCTATCCAGAGAGCAGGCAATTCGCCAAATCCTGGCGAATTGCCTGAACATACGGTGCCTGTTCGGTGCCTGTTCGAGGGCAGTGAAATCCCCATGAAAATGCACTGCTTCGGCTATTCAGAGAACACAAACCAGCAGTGAAAGGTTCCCCTAATGCCCTGCCATTCGGTGGTTTAATTCGGCAAGTTTATTCAGGAGAATCCCATAGGCTTCAATGTTAAAAATATTCCCGTTTTAATTCAATATCTAATAAACCTTTCATTATAAAATTCTGCAGTAAAGAGTCTCTTTATTCATAGATTTTTTAGGATCTTTTAAGCATTTTTCTGATTTTTTTTTTTTAAAGTCCGTTTTTTTTTTTTTTAAGTTTACTTCTTTTTTCTGTAACAGCCCTTTTTATTATCATTCCCTGGACCTCATATGCAAATTTCAGACGTTTTCGCTCTGTAGTTTCTTTGCAAACAGCATTTCACTTTTCAAACATTCATGCAAACTATTTTCCTAATTTATTCACTTCGCTCTGTCTGCGGTCTCGGCTTTCTCCAGAGGCTTCGGCTGCGTGTGATCGGCTCCTGCTCGGTTTTTCCGTGGTATTCGGCAGGTTAATCCAGATGTTTTTGCGGGTTTTCAGCGTGCATTCGCTGGGTTTTGCGGTTCGTTTTCGTCGGGTTTGTGGCAGTCTTTCCCTGCAATTCGGGGACCCTGTGCTTGCTGAATACACCTCAGGGTCACTGAAATGGGATCGGCAAAAGGAACCGAATTGAAGAGAACGAAAAGTCACCGAACGTGCGGTGACTTTTCGAATCTCTTTGAATTACCCTGAAAGTTTTTTTTGTTTGTTTCCTTTGAGGACTTCTGTCGTCACTATGGTGATCATGTATTTCATGTTACATTTTGTTACATTGAAAGGCTAATGAACCAAACAAAACAGCAAGTAAATATACAGAAGTAATACAAAACTATGGAGATCCCTAAATAATAATAATAATTTTCATGCCCAAATAAATACATTTTTTGGAAATAATAAAAACCAGATGAACGTACCTGCAATTAAAGAAAGATATTAGCAGAGTTTCTACAGTAAAATGCTATAGCGGCGTAACTAAAAAGGCATCATAGAGTGTGGTATTGAGGATACACAACAGTAGGATGCTGATTAGACACTAAGTGAAACAATATTGCCTGTGCTCTTAAAGCACATGAGCTGGCATTCCTGATCTCCGTTTGTTCTTTTTTTCAGACACAAAGTCATTGAAAGAGATACAGATTCACTGACACACAGAAAGAAATACAGAGACACTGGTAGATATAAAGACACAAGAAAAAAGGAATGAATCGCCACTGATAAATTTGGATTTAAAATGGGAGATAATCATTTTTGCTATATGAGAAGAAATGAAAATCTAATCAATTAAAATAAAATTCTCACAATTACAAGATATGGACGACCCAGAAACACCAGAATTAAAGTACAAGATAAACACCGAACGGAGACAATACAACTAGAAACATCTCTCCTTTTTTTTATGAGTTCAATTTCCAGCTTTTACAAATACTCAGCACACCGGGCGAGTTCAAACACACGTGAGGTCCTCAAACGATTTTTCCTTTACTACAATACATAAAATGACAAAAACAAACAAAGACAAAGAGTCCAACCTTGCACCAAAAAAAAAAATCCAAAAAAAAAAATCAACAAGCTCTGAACCATAGCTTTAACGTCAAGGAAAATAAACAAAAACCAAGCCTGGAGGCAGGTTCGTAAAATCTGAACAAGCAAATGTAAGGATACATTCGAATGGCAAATCCCACTTCAGACAACAACTGATAAATTTGGATTTAAAGCAAACAAAACAAACTCCCTATAATAATTACCATTTATGAAATTTCAATAAACCTTTTTCAAGTTTCTTCTCATATATCAAAGTTGAAAACAGGTCGCCGCGCTGCACCATGGTGAGAGACAACAAAATCGGCCACAAAGCAATGTAGTGTCAGTCCTGTCTGAAATATCCTTCCTTAGACAGGTCTTTTATTAGATTTCAAAGAACTTATAGCCAATCAGCATACAGATACATTTCTACGTCAGAGTTTAACCAACAGTGAGCCAAAAATTACTATATTGATTCAGAGATGGCTTTTTCTAGCATACACTTTTCACACACCCCTTCCTGCACATAAAGGAAATGGCTAAATTCCACAGGCTAACATCCTATGCAAGTAAAAGACTTGCAGGGTTTGACACTTATAATGGGGGGGGGTGGATTCACACTACCTATCATATTAAAATACCTTTCAGCCACTTACATGATCCAAGAAGAGTGTGTCTTTTTATGGGGTCAGCATCAACAGCATGAAAATTTTAGCTTTATCAAAGTGTTGATCTGAAATATTGCTGTTGATGATGCTAACCCACTGCCGGATCCCCTCCCCAAGCTGTATTCCCGCTATAGGCGATAGAGGGAACTTTTGGACATTTTAACCAATCTCTGGTTCCATACAACCTAAGTGGTCAACGGAGGTGCCATTGTAAAGGCCAGAGTCTGGTATTTCCAAAAATACCAAACATGACAATTAGCACGAGAGCCCAGGTCAAATATTTTCCCTAGGCCGTCGTGGTTAGTTTTCCTCCGCTAGTTCCCAGATTCTTCCCTCAGCAAGCAGCACTTAATTTCTCACAATAAAGCAGACGACATTGGTCATATTGGGTTAAGCAGACTCTCTGGCCATTTCAGCAGGCCTTTTTTTATATGGTACAGAATCAGATAACAACAGTTAACATCCCAGCCCACCCAGACATCCCGGCACTGCAGTTTTCCATGGTCTCCATCAGGTCCTCTCATATTGAGCTGGGTCCTCTCTCCTACTGTTCTATGTGTTTAACTTGTATGTATATTGGTTATTCTGTCTCTCCCATTGTACAGCGCTATGGAACTTAGTGGCACCTTATAAATAACTGTAACTGCAGTCATACTAAGCAAGGGTTCTTGTTTGGGGGATTTCAAGGAAGCAGCGGGAATCCAGGGGTCCCGTTTGATAGCTCGGGCCCCTAGGGTGTCTCAGTCCAAAAAGTGCCCAGATCCGCAGACAGGGACCTGAGTGGCAGCGTATAGCAGTTACACCAGGTGATGCCGCATGGCTGCTGCTGTGTGAGCCCCTGGGACCAAGAAAGGCTCAGAAACGTGGTTTCCCGATGGAGCTCCCTTCTGAATATCACCCCAACTGCAGCTCCCATGAGGGGGACCCTAACCACAAAAGAGCACTCTGCTGGGGCAAAGGATTTTTGGGCACCGGAGTTTAAATTTTCTGCAGATGTTTCCATTAAAGTGAAAGCTGTGCGGTCCTGGAATGTGATTGGTTGGGGTTTCAAACCCGGCCACTGGATGGTGATTGGCTGGAGTTTCAAAACCAGGCTTCCCCTGGTGTCAGGGAACACAGAGAACATGAGGGACAGGCTTAAAGGCATTTGTATTATGTTTTGATGGGGGGAAAAGTCACAAACCATCACTTTTAACATTATAACATAAACAGACCAATAGCTTAAATGAGGGGATAGCAGAGGAGCGAGATTTTAGTACATTCCACAGTCTATGAGCACGGGGTTCTGTGAAATCACTCCCCCCTCTGAAGAAGACAATCCGGGGTTGCCCAGACACGTAAGTCCGAGATTGGCTGGGACTGCAGCTGCATGGTACTTTTATACATCTACTTGCCTGGACAGAATATTGGTGTTGCGGTTATCCTTCCCAGGCTGATGCTGAATAGTAAAATTAAAAGTTTGGAGTGTCAGACTCCATTGTAGTACCCTTCCATTGTCCCCAGCTACTCTGTTCAGCCAAATCAGGGGATTGTGGTCTGTCAATCTGTGAATTCTTGTCCATACAGATATGGTTGGAACCTCTTGAGAGCCCATATGAGGGCTAGGCACTCCTTTTCAATGGCTGCATATCCCATCTTACGATGTAGTAGTTTGCGACTCTGGTAGGCCACCGGATGCTCCTCTCCTTCCTCATACACCTGACTTAGGACCACTTCAAGGCCGTACATGGAAGCATCTGTGTGGACCAAGCAGCGTCTGTTAAATTCGGGAGCTGCTAGCACTGGTGCGCTTCCTAAAGCGGTTTTCAAGGCTTCAAAGGCTTGGTTACATTTAAGGGACCACAGGACTGTCCGGGGCAGGGATTTTTTAGTTTGGTCCATCAGGGGTTTGGCTGTCTCACTATACTGGGGAACACATTTTCTATAGTAGCCTGCTGTCCACAGGAAGGCCATGATTGTTTCTTCATTTTGGGTATAGGCCAGTTTAGGGTGGCCTCTATTTTGGCCAGCTCAGGGCACTGTTTACCGCTGCCAACTCGATGACCTAGGTATTACATAGTTACATAGGCTGAAAAAAGACATGCATCCATCGGGTTCAGCCTCTCACACGTCACCTACTGCTGTTGATCCAAAAGAAGGCAAAAAACAGTCTGAAGTGTGCAATATACATCACACTGGGACAAATTCCTTCTTGACCCCAGAATGGCAGTAAGATTTCTCCTTGGATCAAGAAGCTTACCCACATATTAAATATTATGACCCTTAATATTCTGTGTCTGCAGGAAGTTATCCACTCATTTTTAAAAGTCTGTACAGTCTCTGACCCAACCACCTCAACAGGCAGAGAATTCCACAGCTTTATTGTTCTCACCATAAAATACCCCTTCCTATGCTTTAGGCTGACTTTCAAGTCATCCAGTCTAAATGGGTGACCTCGTGTCCTGTGTATAGCCCAGTTAATGAATAGGTTTCCAGACAATGGTTTATAATGGCCCCGTATATATTTATATAAGGTTATCAGATCCCCTCTAAGGCGCTGTTTCTCTAAACTAAAGAGGTTTAAACTTATTAGGCTTTCCTCATAACTTAAACCTTCCATTCCCCTTATTAATTTAGTTGCCCGTCTCTGCACTTTTTCTAGCGCTATAATATCCTTTCTTGAGACGGGTGCCCAAAATTACGTGGCGTATTGGACTTCAGACCTCCCTATCTGACACTTGTCAGGGCGCATTGTCAATCCAGCTTGCTGGATCCTATCTAGGACTACTTCTAAGTGTTAAATGTGTTCTCCCCAAGAGTAGACTCACTAAATATGGCTATGTCATCCAAATAAGCAAATGTGAAGTCTTGTAGCCCCTCTAGCAGCTGGTCTACTAGTCGTTGAAAGTTGGCAGGCGCGTTCTTCATCCCGAACGGCATGACCTTAAATTGGTACAAGCCGAATGGGGAATGAATGCGGACTGGGGTATTGTGTTGGCGGTGAGAGGAATCTGCCAGTAACCTCGGCTCAAATCTAGAGTGGAGACCCAGGTAGCGCTAGAGTCTGTCAAGGTGTTCATCTACTCGGAGCATAAGGTAGGCATCTGTGATCGTTTTTTCATTTAGCCTGCGGTAATCCACACAGAACCTGGTGGTTAGGGATGAGCTGTTCGGTTCGATCAGTTCGGAGTTCAATTCGAACTTTGGCCGTTCGCAAGTTCGCGAACTTTGAACTTTTTGGCGTGTTCAGTTCGAGTTCGCAAACAAAAATAATTTTTGAAAAAAGTATAAAAAATGCTTAAAAAATACTAAAAAATCTAGAAATAAAGAGACTCTTTACTGCAGAATATTATAAGCAACGGTTTATTAGATATTGAATTAAAAACTAATGTGTACGTGCAAAGATTCTCACCTCTAAATGACCTGTGTTCTCAAACGGTAAACAACAGGTGTTTTTAGTCTGGTCTAATGAATTTGATACATTGTATGTATGTAGACTATACTGAGGGTGTGGTGTCCACGTCTGAGAAGTGTTAATTTCTCTACTAAATCTTCCTCTAATATGCTGCATTTCACTGCTGTGTGCTCAGCTCATTTTTACCGCTTTCGCTCATCATGTTTACTTTAAACGCGATTTGAAGCCACATTTTATTAAATAACCCAGACATATTAGATATCGTTCTTTCTGGCAGACTCCGCAGATTCATAATATATAATTTTTATATGTATACATCATGTCCTGGCTGTATATTATGACAAAAAATGCAATTCAAATTGAATTTTTAATAATCTGCAGTGTGTAAAGTTTTTTTTCTTCACATTTTAGCACATGAGCGTTTGCGGTTATGTTTTCTATGGGGTGCGCTTGTACAAAAATTAGAAATGGGGACTTGTTACATTTTGTGGGGGGAATTACGTGATTTATAGCAAACGCACCCCATAGAAAAAAATCATTAGAGCAGCATCATTGTTCACATTATAATTGAAATGTGAACAATATTGCTGCATTAATAAAAATAACACACAAAAAAATAAATTTTTTATTTTTTACTTTATACCTGGTCATGTTGAGTATCATTCGAAAGGCCATTCTCTGGCTATGCGTGAGGACATCAGGCAGTGAGGGGGGACCCGGGGGTGGAGCCGCCATCCAAGATGGCGGCCCCCACCGGAGCTAGGCCGCACTTCGGCGCCGCAAGGCACCAAAGTGCGACCTGCTGCCTAAGGGGTTACAGCCAGGCACCGCTTTAGAGGGGAGACTCTCTCCTTTTAAGCGGTGCCTGGCTTTTTTTTGTGGGACCTCTCCCGATCGGGAGGGAGAGGGATCCGAATGGATCCCCCCCTCCCTTCCAG
Organism: Leptobrachium leishanense; assembly: GCA_009667805.1. Classification (NCBI taxonomy): domain Eukaryota; kingdom Metazoa; phylum Chordata; class Amphibia; order Anura; family Megophryidae; genus Leptobrachium; species Leptobrachium leishanense. The sequence continues at coordinate 117,856,809 of CM019068.1, forward strand.
GCGATCTCCCGGCATTGCCGGGGGGTCGCCTGGAAATCACGTTATGGCGCATGACGCGATAATGTCATTTACGTCGGGAGGAGCTTGACTTCAGCGTCTGAGGACGCTGAAGTCAGAACGCCGCGGGACCCCGGACAGAGAGGTGAGTATCTCCGCCGGGGGTCCCACAAAGCTGATGACGTGTGGGACACGTCCTCCTCAGCATACAGCGGGAGTAACTGAGCCCACACGTCGTCAGCAGTGAAGGGGTTAAAAACGTTTTTATTTAAAACTCTTTGTCCTTGTTTCCTGTCCCCCAGGGCACTAACCGGACCCGGACATTGTTTTTAAATGTTTCTATACATCCTAGAATTCCGCCACTTCACAGGTAGGTTATGGGGACCTCCTAGGCACGATATTTGAAGGAATTTTTCGTTTTTATTTTTAACCGTTATTTCATGGAAAACTCACTGTCCCTTTAAAAATTTTTTTTTTTTTTACTTTTTGTCCTTGTTTCCTGTCCCCCATGGCACTTCCCGAACCCCCATACACCTTTTATGGCAACTATCTAGCATATATGCGCTCTTGGAGGGCACTCTAAAAATCGAATTTTGAGTCCCATTGACTTGTATTGAGTTCGAGTTTGAATTCAAACTTCTGAAAAGTTCGAGTTCGAATGCGAACCGAACTTGGGGGTGTTCGGCTCATCCCTACTGGTGGTTCCATCTTTTTTGGGGACTAGGACTACTCGGGAGGCCCAGGGACTGTTAGAGGCTTCTATGACTCCTAGGGTTTCATTTCCTCAATTTCTGTATGTATGTGGGCTTTGACTGCCTCGTGCACTCTGTATGCAGTTGGGAAAGGGGGACTTGGCCGGGGGTCTCTACTGTATGGTGTGTTATGTTAGAAGTACCGGGGCAAGCAGGGAATAAGTGGGCCTGTTGTTGTAGGATCGAATGTATTTGGTCTCTTTCCTCTGGGCCTAATCTGGGCTCTAGCTGAATCTGGGTAAAGTTGCTATTGGTTTGGGCTTCTGCTAGGAGGTCTGGTATAGCCTGGTCCTCAGCTTCTGTGAGAGAAGGGGTACAGATAGCTGCTACTGCAGCTTGGCGTTCAAAGTACCCTTTGAGCGCATTAATGTGGCATACTCGCCGAGTTTTCTTCTGGGCTACTTTAGCAATGACATAAGTGGTCTCACCCCTCTTTTCCACCACTTTGTAGGACCCTTCCCAAGCAGTCTGTAGTTTGTTTTGTTTGGTGGGGCGTAGCATTAATACTTTTTGTCCTACCATAAACTCTCGTGGCTGATCATGCATACATATATATTATATAATATTATTTTTTGTAAATATCTGTTTATTGTTTTTCAAACATAAAGACAAGAAGGATATAAGCATCTCGAAACTCACAGGTTCTCATGTGCAGAATGAAAAATCAGCAAAGGGACACGCAGGTCCCATATACAGTAGTAGTACCATAAAGAGACAAATAACATACTGTATCATAATAAAAGAAAAGGAGGGAAGGGAACAGGGAGAGGAAGTAATACGGGCTCGGACCCTATATTGTGCAGTGAACCAAAATAAGCTGAACCTCATAATCAGTGCAAGAATGGGAACTCAATCAGGGATATGTAGTAAGGTTTGGAAGGCACGGGTCGAGGATCTAAGTTTACAATTCGACCAAATGGCAGTGTACTGAGGGAAACGATCAGAAGCACTATACACCAACTGCTCTATAGAATGCAGTTCCCCCATGCGAGTGAACCAGAGGGAGAGAGGCGGAGGCGTGAATTGTTTCCAATAGAGGGGAATTAAGGCCTTAGCGGTGTTCAGAATGCGAATGGCGAGTGTGTGTTTATAAGAAGCATTAGAATAATCATTATGGTGTAATAACAGTGCAGCTGGAGTAAACTCTGGAGGGGGGGGGTTCCGTGAATTCCTTAAGAATTCCTTAAGAACCAAAATGGTCATTCCCACCAGATGTGCAGCATGTCGCCGATAGCCTCATTACATCGCCAACATTGTGCTGGGACCTGGGGGTCGTAGCAATTAATCTTGTCGGGGGTGCGGTACCATAAACTAAGGATTTTATATGCAGTTTCCTGAGATTTACAAGTGGAACAATGATGAGTTAGTTCACAGATCTTAGACCACTGTTCATCTGAGAGCACAACGTCCAGCATAGATTCCCACCTTCCCATAAAGGGGCGGTGGACAATCTGAGGCCGCATCCCTGAGTAATGAGTAAAGTAGTGATAGGCCATGCAAGAGAGGTCTTGCGTTGCAGCACAACCTCTCAAATGGCCATAGTACGCGCCCAAGCTGGTGCTTCTGAGGTATACGGTCGAGGTAATGACGGAGCTGGGCATAATGAAACGAGTGCAAAAATGAGATAGACTTAATGGGGGATAGAACGATCAGTGACCGACGGCCTGAAGCGAGGAAAAAGTGTAATATGCGTGGTGTGGGGACTTAGACCAATCGTCTTACTGAGTGAGGATCCAGACCAGGGAGATAGTCTTCGTTGTGTACCACCGGTGTCATGGCGGAAGTTAAAGAAGTGAGGCCAAATTTAGTCGCAGTCCAGCGCCAGATCCCATAGGTCGCCCCACAAATGGTGATGAACTAGCCAGTCTCCTGCTCTGCCTTAGTGGTAGCCATGATAGAGCCGTCATCGGCCTCCCTAGTAGCTCTTGCTCCACTGCCCTCCATAGTTTAACTGACCCCTCTCTAGACCACTCCACCACCCGCTGGAGATGACATGCCTGATGGTATAGGCTAAAATTAGGTAGAGCTAATTCTCCCGCGGCTCTAGATCTTGTGAGAATTTGATAACTCAATCTCGGCTGTTTACCCCTCCAAATATAGTTGGCTACCATAGTCCTAAGGGAAGAAAAAATTTCTTGGGGAGATCAATAGCTATTGTTAGCAGTAAATACAGGAGTCGTGGTTGGACATTCATTTTGATCACTGCAGTGCCAGTGCCTGGGAGGAACGGCGGGCATGATGCATAAGTTGCAGAGTCCGCATGGTGTTGTCTCAGGCCTCTCAGCCAGGGACAAACCCCACTTGGTCCGCATGTACAAGAGTGGGAAGGGAAGACTTAAGTCTGTCCGCTAAGATTTTAGCAAACAGCTTTAAATCGCAGTTTAATAAAGAGATGGGTCTGTAGCCGGAGCAGAGATCAGGATCCTTACCCTCTTTTGGCAGGAGAGTGATGTTAGCTCCCAAGGTCTGTGTAGGGAGAGATAGCCCTTCTGTTAAGTCATTGAACGCCTTCAGGAGGTGGGGAGAGAGGATCGCAGCATTACTTTTATATTATCTAATAGGGAGGCCATCTGGGCCAGGACTTTTACCGGGTTTAGATGATTTAAGAGCTAGGGCAAGTTCCTCCGCAGTCAAGGGGCGATCGAGAAGGTCAGACGTCTGTCGAGATACACGTTTAGAAGAGTATTTAGTCAGGTAGTCCATGATGTCAGAACATTTACGCGCCAAATCTTGGGGATGGACGTTCCCATGTAAATCATAAACTGAGGCATAATAATCTCTGACGATCTCAAGTAATTTCGCAGGCAGCCGTTGCGGTGTACCCTGCGCATTGCGCAATTTAGCTATGTATGTGGCCGAGGGTCTCTAGGCTAGCATGCGCACCATTAATCTCCCACTTTTGTCCCCGTGTAAGTGGAAAAATGCCTTAGAGCGTAAATACGACCTGTGGTAGGACGTGTTCATAAGAGCAGCCAGGGACCTGCGCAGCTCAGTCAAATGTGCCATGCTCTTGGGGTCACCGTCCCACTTGTGGTCAGAGGAGATCTGAGTTATCTGTTGTTGAAGGTCTCGTATGACCGCTGAGTGACGTTTGGTACGTTCAGCGCCCTTGCGGATGAAATAGCCTCGAATCACACATTTGTGTGCCTCCCACGTCAAAGGAGAGGCTACGTCTCCCGTGGCTTTCTCCTCAAAGTAATTTGTGGGGACCTGCCGGCCCTCCTCAGCCACAAGTGGTCGGATAAGAGGGAGTCATTAAGGCGCCAGTTTGATGTGGTCGGTCTAAACAAGGGGGAGCGGAGTGTGATGGAGCATGGTCGGACCAGGTGGCAGTACCAATGGAGGCGTTATGCAGAGCTGAAAGGTGGTATTGTGGAACAAAGAAATAGTAGATTCTGGAATAGGATTGGGAGGGGTGTGCATAAAATGAGAAGTCTTTGCCTGTGGGGTGTAATGTACGCCAACAATCTGCAAAATCGAGATGCGTGTAAGGAGCTGCGGCACGAACGGAGAATGTGCAGTGGTATGGAGGAACAGCCGCAGAAGTATCCCAGGAGGGCTCTAAAGGTACATTAAAGTCACCCCCCAAAACTACCAGAAGTCCCTCAGTGTGCGCAGAGTAGCGGAAAGAAATCTATTCTGTGTCCTGTTGGGGTCATATCAGTTAGCAAAGGTATAAACCTAGTCCAAGATCTGTCCTTTTACAAAAACAAAGCGGCCTCCCTCATCTGTTACAGAATCAAGTACCTGAAACGGGACCCGCTTATGGAACTCAAAAGCCGTTCCTTTAGACCATGCCTCGACATTATGGCTGTAGAAACCGAGGGGATAATGAGAGTTTGTTAAGGTGGGTGTCGTCCCTTCCTGAAAATGGGTCTCCTGTATAAAAACAACCGAAGCTTTCTGGTATCGGAGGTCTCGCATAGCGTGGGAGCGTTTCTCGGGGATGTTTAGATCATTGGCATTAATAGAAACAATGACTAAATCGGCCAGCGTCAGCGATATACATTGGTCAGGTGACGTGTTTGATTCCTCTGGGGGAGAGGGAAAAGGGAGAGCGAACAGAAAATAAAGGGAAACTATGTACAAACACAAAGAGGTGATGAGCGGCGAGTGTGGTTACAACACCAGCGAAATCGCCCAATGATGTCCACACTCCACGATGGTGCTTACCTCGACGGGGTACGCGATTGGGCCCCAAACGGAACCAACAGAGAGCTACGGAATAGAATAATCAACCAGTGTGGAGCAGCACAATGACTCATAAAGCAAAAAAGGTAAACATGTTCGGCAAACATAAATGTAGGAGGCCAGAGGCCAATAAAGGTATTGTGGACGAACCTGACCGGACCCGGGGCGGAGGTTGAGTCCTCCCAGCAAGGACTAAGAAAGAAAGAAAAAAGTCCCAGTGTGTGGCCTATCTTGCCTGGGCATAGTGTCAATTATCCTGCCCAGTATATCAGGATGCCATGCTGGTGTGTGAAGGTCAGCGATCCGATAAAGAGCATCCGCGAGGCCAGATGAAGAAAAAAACCCGCCGAGAGGGATAATTCAGCAGAGGCGGAACAATGTATTGCTCCCTCCCTATCAGGATGAATCGTGTAAGTGTTCCTTTGTGTCCGTGGATCTGGTGCCATCTTGATCACCCATGGTCTCTCCCGGAGCTGGGCGAGGGAGAAGGGCAACGAGTGCCGTGTGCAGTCTGGATAGGTGTTGCAAGTGGGTCCGGCCAGAGTAAATGGAACGAGGGTAACCGAAGCTCAGAAATTACCCACCGATAAACAGCAAACTGTACTGGAGGGCAGGTGCCATCAAGAGGTATCCTCTAAATCCACTGGGAGACACTCATAATTAGGGATGAGCTGCTCAGCTCGATCGGTTCAGAGTTCGATTCGAACATCGCCTGTTCGCATGTTCGCGAACTACGAACATTTCCGCGTGTTCGCCGCATGTTCGCCCACAATGGACCACAATGCACTTTTCCACTGGCCTGAAGCTTGTAATTGGCTACAGCCTTGCACCTGACCACAGGTCAGGTACAAGACAGGTTAAAGACTATGCCAATCACGGCTCAGAGTCCTGATTAGGCAAATTTTGCCCAATCATGGGCTCACAGAGCTAAGTCCCGCAGCACACTATATAAGGCTTCACACAGCGCTTCAGCACGCGTTTGAGAGATTTTTCTTGTGTCTGCCACCAGCTACTGGGGGGGGGGGTCTCATTTCTACAATATTTCTGGGAATTGTTCTAATCTGTGTGTTCTCATTGACACCAAGTATTTTGGGGGGGGCAGTAATTTCTACAAAATATTTGGGAATTGTTCTAATCCGTGTGTTCTCACTGCCACCCAGTATTTTGGGGGGTCAGTAATTTCTACAAAATATTTGGGAATTGTTCTAATCCGTGTGTTCTCACTGCCACCCAGTATTTTAGGGGGTCAGTAATTTCTACAAAACATTTGGGAATTGTTATAATCCGTGTGTTCTCACTGCCACCCAGTATTTTGGGGGTCAGTAAATTCTACAACATATTTGGGAATTGTTATAATCCGTGTGTTCTCACTGCCACCCAATATTTTGGGGGGGGTCAGTAATTTCTACAAAATATTTAGGAATTGTTATAATCCGTGTGTTCTCACTGCCACCCAGTATTTTGGAGGGTCAGTAATTACTACAAAACATTTGGGAATTGTTATAATCCGTGTGTTCTCACTGTCACCCAGTATTTTGGGGGTCAGTAAATTCTACAACATATTTGGGAATTGTTATAATCCGTGTGTTCTCACTGCCACCCAATATTTTGGGGGGGGTCAGTAATTTCTACAAAATATTTAGGAATTGTTATAATCCATGTGTTCTCACTGCTACCCAGTATTTTGGGGGGTCAGTAATTTCTACAAAATATTTGGGAATTGTTATAATCCGTGTGTTCTCACTGCCACCCAGTATTTTGGGGGGTCAGTAATTTCTAAAAAATATTTGGGAATTGTTATAATCCGTGTGTTCTCACTGCCACCACTGATTTATAGAAGGTTTCTGGGAATTGTAATCTGCGTCTTGTCACTGGCTGCCAGCTATCAGGGTGTCTCACTGAGTTATACCAGAGTTCTGGAACGCTTTAATCTTTATACCAGAGTTGAATCAGAGTTCTGCAGCATATCTCCAATTTTTATAACAGAGTTGAATCAGAGTTCTGTATATATTTAATCTATATATCACTCACCATGTCAGAAAGACCAAAAAGGACAGACAGACACTCCCAGGCACAGATAAGAGGGCAAGCAGCCTCTGTGTCGGGAGGCTGTGCCTCTGGTCGTCGTGGACGTGGTGCATCCTCTGCAGGGGCACGCTTATCCTTTCTAACTGGTGCTGGCCATTTTAAGCAGCAGCAACATACAGAGGATTTGGTGGATTGGCTAACCAGGCCATCCTCATCCTCTGAGTCCTCTGCCAGCCAGGCTTGTAGTGCTTTACAGTCCACCTCAGCTGCCAAAGCATCTAATACAGCCTCCATGTCCACAGCTACTCCTGCCGTAGCCTCACTATCACACAAGGAGTCGTCAGCTGAATTGTTTGACTAAAATGACAGTGACATGCTGCTTGAGGATGCGCAGCAACTACAGTGTTCTGATTCAATCTCTGAGGTTGAGGAAGGGAGTATAATCAACCTAGAGGAAGGGGGTGCCAGTGATGACACACAAATAACTGGCACTCATGTTGCCCCAGCAGCTGCAGCATACTGCCAAGTTGGCTCCAGTGATGAGGAGATAGGGGGTGATTACAATGATGATGAGGTCACGGACTCCACCTGGGTGCCTGATCGAACAGAGGAGTCAAGTGAGGAGGAGGCACAACAAACATGAGGCACAACGTCCTCTATGACCAACCGTAGCACTAACCAGTCCAAGGCATCAGATGTCAGAGCTGCTCAGGTGCAGAGCACTGTTGTTTCAAAGCACACATCCAGGAACTCTGATGTCTGGAAGTTCTTTAAGAAATGTGCAGCAGACCCCACCGTTGCTATTTTTAATCTATTGCAGATGAGGCTCAAGCGTGGGAAAGACACCGGACGCTTGGGTACCACGTGCTCGAGGCAACATATGACCACCTGCCACGCATCCCGTTGGTTCAAAACTTTGCGTAGGGGTTCCTCACCTGTCTCTACCCCCACTATATGTCCTGCCATGTCATTGACTCCAACCTCCACTGACAGGGATGATGCTACAGTAATGGATGTACCAGGTCCTTCCTCACAATGTGACAGCATCCCATCAGCTGAAGATTACGTTGCCCCAGCTGCTGCAGCGTAAGAAAAAATATAGTTCCAACCATCCCCAAGCACAGCGTCTAAGTGCCAGCTTAGCAAAATTACTCACATTGCAGCTGCTGCCTTTCCAGCTGGTGGACTCTGGTGGACTCTGCTCCCTTCCGTGAATTTGCTGAATGTGCTGTACCACAGTGGCATGTTCCAAAACGCCATTACTTTTCACGGAAGGCCATTCCAGCACTATACCAGCACGTGGAAGACAATGTTATCGAGTCATTGGGAAAGGCAGTCAGTGGTCCAGCAAGCATGGACAGGGCCGTTACATTTCCTTCACGGCACACTGGTTAACTCTGATTGCAGCTGGGAGGGATCCAAGACGGGGCTTTGTGCTGGAGCTTGTTCATCTACCACGCCTCCAGAAAGCTGCTTGTATGAGGCCTGTCTGCTCCACCACCACCTCTCCCTCTTCCTTATCCTCCTCCTTCTCTGTCTCTGGCGAAGAGGCAGTTAAACTGAGTTTAAATGGCAGGGGCTACCCAATGGCTCAAGCAAAAAGATGCCATACTGTGCTTGAGCAGGTTTGTTTAGGGGACAGGAGCCACACCAGGCCAGAAATTTTGTCAGCTCTGCAGGGGCAGGTGCAGAGATGGTTAACACCACGCCAGCTTCAGATGGGAATGGTCATCTGTGATAATGGCAGCAACCTTCTCTCCGCCCTACGCCTGGGTAAGTTGACGCATGTACCATGCCTAGCACACGTCCTAAATCTGGTGGTACAGCGTTTCCTAACCAGGTACCCAAGGCTGGCAGAGCTTCTCAGCCAGGCCAGAAAAGTCTGCAGCCACTTCAGATGGTCATTCCCAGCAAGTGTTCGCCTGGCAGAAATTCATAGAGAATTCCACCTTCCCTCAAACTGTCTGATCTGTGACATGCCCACCAGGTGGAACTCGACATTAGCAATGCTGCAGCGTCTGCTCAAGCAGCAGAGGGCCATCAACGAGTACCTGTGTGAGTATGGCACAAGGACAGGTTCAGGTCAACTTGGTTCCCCCCCCCGCAGTGGCTGATGATCAAGGATGCATGCACTGTACTGTCACCATTTGAGGAGGCAATGAGGATGGTGAGCAGGGACAGTGCATGCATCAGTGACACAATTCATTTAGTGTTCCTGCTGGAGCACACTCTGCGGAGAATTATAGATGTGGCTCTAGAGTCAGAGCAGCAGGAGGAAGAGGAGGCCTTCCCTAGCTCTGAAGGCCCCAGTCTTTCCACAGACAGTATTCCAGCAGGTCCTCCTCAGATCAGACAGGAGGAGGATGAGGAGGAGGAATATTTAAGTAGTGGGGCATTGAAGGTGGGGATTCCTCAAGGGAGGGTTTTGTGTGCCCAAAAACACAAGGACTAGTACGTGGCTGGGAGGAGGAAGTGCACGATACGGTCATCCTCATTGACCAGGAAGACTTGGAAGCTAATGCCACCTCCAACCTATGCTGCATGGGCTCCCTTATCCTGCAAAGCCTGCTAAAGGACCCCAGGATTCGTGCTATCAAGGAGAGGGATCATTACTGGTTGGAAACCCTTCTTGATCCACGATACAAGGGTAAACTTGCAGAGCTCATCCTCAGAGGGAGGACAGGATGAAAAAACTTGGACGCTCTAAAGCGACACTTGGTAACCTACCAGTGCCTGGAAAGGTGTTACACAAGTGATGACACAGGTGCTTCTGAGGCTGCGGATGATCAGAGGAATAGAGGTGAAGGCCGGGGCCGCTTGACTGATGCCATTTTAAATTGTTTTAGTCCATGAAGCCCAGGGACGTCAAATGTAGGCACCCATTGCCAGCGTCTTCACCGTATGGTGCAGGACTACCTAGAGGCAAGGGCAGACCTGGATACCTTTCCAGCAGATGATCCACTGGTTTACTGGGTGTTGAGATTGGATCACTGGCCAGAACTTAGCCAATATGCTATGCAGCTACTAGGTTGCCCTTCATCCAGCGTGCTTTCTGAAAGGACGTTCAGTGCCGCTGGAGGTTTTGTCACAGACAAAAGAGTGCGTCTGTCCACAGACTCTGTAGACCGGCTAACATTTATAAAAATGAATCAGTCCTGGATCAGCAGCTATCAATTCCCTGATGCTGACGTAACGGAATAGATCTGGGATTTCTTCTGCATTCACAAAACCTCCACCACTGAACTCCTACACAATACCACAAAGGGGTTACAGTGTGAAGGCACTTGCTGCCACCAAAGGCAAAATATTTGGGTGCACTGACACCATTACCAGATTTATATCATTTTAATTTTTTGAACCGCAGGGTCCAACCCTGCACTCTTCCACGATACCACAAAAGGGTTACGGTGTGAAGGTACTTGCTGCCATGAAAGGCACATTATTTGGGTGTACTGACGCCATTACCAGATTTATATCATTTAAATTTTTTGAACCACAGGGTCCAACCCTGCACTCTTCCACAATACCACAAAAGGGTTACGGTGTGAAGGCACTTGCTGCCATGAAAGGCACATTATTTGGGTGCACTGACGCCATTACCAGATTTATATCATTTTAATATTTTAAACCGCAGGGTCCAGCCCTGCACTCTTACCATGCCGTGCAATACCACGGAGTGGTTACTGTTGCCGACACTAAAGGCCCAATTTTAAAGCACCTATTGTTACTTTTATCCAAAGCCTGCATAAGTTTCACCATAATTTAGCCAAAAATCACTAAACTTGTTCTGCATGTCCTAAAAGGTCTCCTCTTTTAATACAGACTGCCGCCCGAAAGCAGTTGTTTATGAATAGATTAAAGGAAAACCGTTTACCATAATTTGAAACGTCATTTTTTGGTTTTTAAATGTTCCTATACATCCTAGAAATCTGCCACTTCATGGGCAGGTTATGGGGACCTCCTAGGCACGATATTTGAAGGAATTTTTCGTTTTTATTTTTAACCCTTATTTCATGGAAAACTCACTGTTCCTTTAAAAACGTCTTTTTTAAAGCTTTTTGTCCTTGTTTCCTGTCCCCCAGGGCACTACCCGGACCCCCATACACCTTTTATGGCAAATATCTTGTATATATGCCCTCTTGCAGGGCACTCTAAAAATCTAACTTTTGAGTCCAATTGACTTGCATTGAATTCGGTTCGTGTTCGCGTTCGAACTCGAACTTTCGAAATTGTTCGTGTTCGAATGCGAACCGAACACGGGGGTGTTCAGTTCATCCCTACTCATAACTGGATAGGGTAGTGCAAATCGTGGTGGTGCCATCCAACTCAGAATGGCCTGTTTAAGTCCAACAGCAGAGCCAAACAGGGCAGGCCCAAGACATTGTGCTGCCTGGAGCGAAGGATGAAATGCTGCCCCCCCCAAAAAACATAAAACATGCAGTGTGTATGAGCGTATCACAGTGCGTCACAGCAATAAAATTCAAACACTCATACACACCGTACATTCAAATTTTCTTGCTGTGGAGCTCTGTGATACAGTAATGTAAGGTGTATATAACTGAGCCCAGCGTCACATACCCAGCAGTGCTCAGTGTCACATATCCAGCAGTGCCCAGCGTCACATACCCAGCAGTGCCCAGCGTCACATACCCAGCAGTGTCCAGCGTCACATACCCAGCAGTGCCCACACATGGGTATATTGCCCCAGCTCACACATGGATATATTTTCCCTCATGGATATATTTGCCCTCATGGATATATTTTCCCCCAGGCTCACACATGGATATGTTTGCCCCTAGGCTCACTCATGGATATATTTGCCCCCAGGGTCACAAATGGATATATTTGCTTCCAGGCTCACATATGGATATATTTTCCCCCTAGGCTCACTCGTGTATATATTTTCCCCCAGGCTCACTCATGGATAGGTTTGTCCCCAGGCTCACTCATGGATATATTTGCCCGCAGGCTCCCTCATGGATATATTTGCCCCCAGGCTCACTCATGGATATATTTTCCCCCTAGGCTCACTCATGGATATATTTGTCCCCAGGCTCACTCATGGATATATTTGCCCACAGGCTCACTCATGGATTTATTTCCCCCCGGCTCACACATGGATATATTTGCCCCCAGGCTCACACATGGATATATTTTCCCCCAGGCTCACGCATGGATATATTTGCCCCCAGGCTCACTCAGGGATATATTTTCCCCCAGGCTCACGCATGGATATATTTGCCCCCAGGCTCACTCAGGGATATATTTGCCCCCAGGCTCACACATGGATATATTTGCCCCAGGCGCACTCATGGATATATTTGCCCCCAGGCTCACTCATGGATATATTTTCCCCCAGGCTCACACACGGATATATTTGCCCCCAGGCTCACTTACTTTTGCAGTCTCAGTCAGTCTGTTGTTACAGGTTACAGCACTGGCCTGGGCAGTGGCTGGTCCTCCTCCATCCAGGGTCTTTCAACACGAGATCCGGCCAGTCAGGGGTCTCACACAGTCACCACCGTCCTGTCCGCTGTCCTCTCCTCACCACAACAACAGCGTGCGTTCGCTGCCCTGGAGGAAGTGTCATGATGGGAAGAAAGAGGATCTATCTGTGCTGCCGCCCGTGCTCCAATGGACGCATGCCTATCATGTGTGTGAGTGGGCGTGGCCAGCGGCGGCGCACAATGTAGCAATGCGCCGGCCGCCACATCACATTAGATGCTTCTGCCGCCGCACTGGCTAAAAAATAGTGCAGCAGCGGCACCGGGAAATTATTAAAGTAGAAGCTCTGCGCTGCTCCATCGTCGGACCGGCCCTGGAGCCAAAAATAAAGTTCCAGCCTGAAAGGATAATGCCGTGTGAATGGAGCGGCTCCATATCACATCTGTGAGCTAGTGCGCCATCCCGACTGTCCGCTGCTTCTCCCGGGGTGCGGCGGTAGAGGGGTTTGACGCGAGCCACGGGCCGCCTGGTTGTATAAGGCAAGTGGGATTGGCCAAGTAAACTGTAAAGGGGTAGTTGGATAAGGCCACAACATCCTCTGGAGTCTGCAAGATATGCGTGCCCTGATCAGAGAGGACCGCCAGCCAGTTGGGGTATGCCAGCAGTAACGGAGCTGTTGATCACGTAGAAGTGAGGTGAGGGGCTTCAGGGCTCGTCTGTAGGCCAAGGTAGCTGGCGACAGGTCGGAAACAGTTGTAGCTCAGTCCCTTCATAAGAGAATTGCGAAGCCTCACGGGCTTTGCCTAAAATGTCTTCTTTGAGGCCAAAGTCATAAAGGCAACATATTGCATCCCTTGGCGGGCTCCCAGGTGGGCCCCGAGGCCTGAGTGCTCTGTGTGCCCGGACAAAATCAATGGTCGAGGAGTCAGGTCTATCCAGCAATGAGTTAAAAATAGAAGAAAGCATACCCGTTAGTTGTTAGTTGTTCTGCAGACGTCTCAGTTTCTGGTAATCCACGAAGCCTGAGATTATTGCGGCGACCCCTGTTATCTAAATCAGCCAGATGAAGATCCATGTTACGTAATTGAGTGGAACGCAATTGTAAAACTGATGTTGTCACTTCGTGGGCCAGCTGCAAAGAATCTGACCCTTGTTCCAGAGTGTCCACCCTGTGGGAGAGGCCCTGGATGTCCTGGCGCACGTGCTGCAGTTCCGCCATGATGGAGGAGCGCAGCTCTGCATTTGCCTCCTTCAAGTCCGCTTTGGTGGGCAGATTGCGGAGCAGAGGGAGCCAAACCGCCGGGTCCACCAGAGTAGCCTCCTTGATGCTCACCGGGGATGTTGGGGAGTGCTCTGGCTCTGAGTGCGACCTCACCTCATCCGCCATCTTGTCCGGCGGTCCCGCCGGGAGGTCCGCGGTCCCGACCAAAATGCAGCGCAGAGATAGCGTGTCTATCGCCTGGTCGGTCCCCCGGGTCTTCTGGGTGCCGGGGGTCTTATTTGTTTTCCCCATCGCCGGTCACGGTGTGCAGGAGAGCCGTATAAAGCAGGAGTCTGAGCGGAGCTCCACACTCACGCGCCATTCCGGATGGTGCCCCATGTTATATAATATTCATATTTAAAAGGCACAAGTTGAAAAGATTATTCCCATTTAAATCTTTTAGGGTTAAAAATAAGATACAGTAAATATAAAAAGTATAAATCCTTTATGTTATGGGCACCTTTTTATGGTAATTAATTGCATGTGCATGAGGATTGAATCACAAGGGTATAACGATTGATCTTAAGATTGATTTATGCAGTGCTCTTTTTCTGGAAAAATAGGTCGGGGTACTCTCACACCCAGGGAAAAACTGATTATTATGACTATTTTCATGTCCTCATTAACAATAGTTGTAGCTCACTTAAAGGAAGACACTATAAAAGGGAACCAAATTTTTTTAATACTGTGTTCCTTTAAATGAACTACAACTATTGTTGTAACCCTATGGGGGTTATCCACTAAGTGCCTATGTTGCAAGAAAAGTCTGTATTTTTTTGGCAACGATGGCACTGAGTGGATAATCCCTTAGCATTTGTGAGCAGCACCACAACAATGAAACTCACATTTTTGCTGAGTATGTATGAGCTCCACAGCATTGACACTCACGGTAATGCGCAGTGTGTATGAGCTCCACAGCAATGAGACTCACAGTAATGCGCAGTTTGTATGAGCTCCACAGCAATGACACTCACAGTAATGCGCAGTGTGTATGAGCTCCACAGCAATAAAACTCACTACCGCTTTACAGTGCCAGCTCCTCTGATCACACTGATTGCCTGAAAATCCGCAGCTCTGGCAGATGTGTGTAAACATGCTGCACCCCCCCTCCCCATGCTGTTCAAAGTTTCAGCGGCTGCAGAGAAAGGGGGAGCAGCCCTCCCTTCTCACTTACTGGGGGAGGAGGGTTATCAGTCCCAACATACACTCCTGACAATCGCAACATGAGCTGCCGAGTGCTTCCGATTCTCTGCCTGCCACTGTAGGAGGAGGGAGGAGCATCATGCTCTCTCCTGTTAGTTCTGGCTGGTGGTGAGGAGCCGGTAGTGAGTGGTGAGGTGCCGGTACTGAGTACCCCCTGAAAAAAAGCCCTGGATTTAACCATGATTTCTTTTCAGGATTATGGTGGAATAATGGGAAACATCATTGTATGAAGGAAAGGACGGTTTAAAATGGTTTAGATAAGGTTGTGATATGATCTGCCTGCGGTATATAGACTTTGAAGTCGGGTTGCATGCAAAGTGGGATGCAAGCAAGGAAGAATTCTGAAAGTTTGACACGCAGAGACACACTTCCGGGTAGGAACGCAGAGAGTGAGCGTCAGTAGGAGACAACGCTGACCGTCCTGCGCCATGGATCGCGGTGACATCATCAATACGAGACGGGGAAACGTCTCCACGTGGCCAGCAATTAGCAAGAACCATAATGGAACATGAAGGATGTTATTTAAACCCTCTAAATGACAGGAACATTAGAGATTTTTCCCCCACTGTCAAGAGTCTCTAGGTTGAACCTCGATATGCAGAGTTGGTTGGCGAAATACAATATCGGCAGGCAAATCTCGTGGTCGGTAAATAAGGCAAAGAGTCGATGAAGGGAGTCAAAGGTTAGGTACTGAAGATCTATGAAGAAGGGTCAGGTCCCAGGTAGGAACTATGGAGCTTGCTTGTGTTTATAGGAAGGTTAGACAACAACTAAGCAATGATATGATTGTGTTACTGGTTTTTATAGTCAGAGCTCCACCTCCTTGGTCCACCCCCTCAAGGAGGTGGAGTGTGACTCAGGAGACAGGGAACCCCGGTCATAGACTCATGGGCCAGCCTCCCAGCCGCTGTCATCACCTCCCTGTCCAATCCCTGTGGGGGAACTCCCCAAACAGAGGCGGAGCAGGGCCTGGTTGCTTTGCTGGGGAAACCACGTTGTATCCTGTTCCTTCTACCGACGCTGGGGCTGTGTCTTCCAGTCAGCGTCTTCCCCCTCCATGTGGTTCCAGTCTGAGGCGAGTCCTGACATAATCCCCCCCAGGCGGCCCCTCCGGGGTCGACCAGGTGCAGGCTTGGTCGGATGAAGGAGATGGAACCGTCGGACCAGACGGGAAGCTCGGAGGTTGGAAGCGGGTTCCCAGGATCGTTCCTCAGGACCGTAGCCATTCCATTGGATGAGGTATTGCAAGGAACGTCCATGCCAATGAGAATCGATTATGGCCTGGACTTCAAATTCGGGATCTGAAGCGACAGTTATAGGAGGCGGAGGAGTTGTCTTACGGAATGGATCAGGAGTCCACGGCTTCAGAACAGACACATGAAACATAGGATGGATCTTGAACCTTGAAGGGAGCTGGAGACAAACGGCAGAGGGGTTCACCACTTTGTCGATGACTTAGGGCCCTATGAATCTCGGTCCTAGCTTCTTTGACGGGCATAAGAGCCGTATATTGCGTGAGGAAAGCCACACCTTTTGACCGACTTGGTATGACAGTGCTTCCTTCCTTTTTTTGTCCGCTTGACCCTTGTGGGAATCTTTGGCTCGTGCTAAGGTGTGACGAAGTAGCTGTATGCAGCGTTGATGTTCACGAAGGAGAGTGGTGACATTGGGAACCGGTGTCTGACGAAGTGTACTAGGCAGGAGAACGGGCTGGTATTCATAAGTAGAAAGGTTTTTCAGTGAAATCTTCCAAGACTTTGGAACGAATGACCACTTCTTTGGTGAATCTTCATTAAAAAGTATATATCTCGGAAAAAGAGAAACTCGATAGTGTTATACCGTTTATTAATGTGTATACAAATCTACTGACATAATATACGTACAGAAAAAAGAGGTAGTGGGTTTAGGATTTGATCTCACCCACTGCCAGATAAAACATCACGTCCCAATCAAGCCTCTATAGACAAAACCACCAGGAGCTCCCGGGCTGCTTCCAAGGTGGTCACTCAATACCAAAGGTGGGACCGCGATGATAAAGTGACGTAGTGCTGACGCGTTTCGCCCCGCCCACGGGACTTCATCAGAGCATCAGATGCTCTGATGAAGTCCCGTGGGCGGGGCGAAACGCGTCAGCACTAACGTCACTTTATCATCGCGGTCCCACCTTTGGTATTGAGTGACCACCTTGGAAGCAGCCGCGGGAGCTCCTGGTGGTTTTGTCTATAGAGGCTTGATTGGGACGTGATGTTTTATCTGGCAGTGGGTGAGATCAAATCCTAAACCCACTACCTCTTTTTTCTGTACGTATATTATGTCAGTAGATTTGTATACACATTAATAAACGGTATAACACTATCGAGTTTCTCTTTTTCCGAGATATATACTTTTTAATGAAGATTCACCAAAGAAGTGGTCATTCGTTCCAAAGTCTTGGAAGATTTCACTGAAAAACCTTTCTACAACAGAGACTGGATATCCATTGAACGAACTATTGAGAAATAGAACTTTCTTTCTCTTTTTTGCTGTGCAGTATAGCATGCCTTCAAAATAGACCATACATAAGTTTTTTTACTTTCCTTTAGCGCAACACCACCAATTTTTGTTTTTCATGTTATATGCTTTCTGAATTTGGTGGATATCAGGGTGGTGTTTTTTTGCTGCTCATTGTTTTTGGGTGTTTCCACAGTATAAACCCTCTTTGCTTGGTATTCATAAGTAGCATAAAACGGCGTGGTTATGATGGAGGAGTGGTATCCGCTGTTATATGCGAACTCGGCTGTAGTAAGGAGGTCTATCCAGTTGTCTTGAGAATGAGTGGAGTAGCAGCTTAAATATTGCTAAAGGGTTTGATTGGTACGTTCGGTTTGACCGTTGGTTTGTGGGTGGAAGGCTGTTGAGAGACGACTGGATATGTGAAGGGATTTACAAAGGGCTTTCCAGAATCTTGAGGTGAATTGCGAGCCTCGGTCGGAGATGGACGTAGGGGTGCCATGCAGATGCAAAATGTGGTCGTGAAACATGGTCACGGTTTGTGCTGTGGTAGGCAATCTTTTACTTCCTACAAAGTGGGCCATTTTAGAAAAATGATCTACCACTACCATGATAGTGGTATGTCCTTTTGAAGGGGGGAGATCTGTAATGAAGTCAACCGATATTTCTGCCAAAGGATGAGAGGGTACCGGTATGGGTTGGAGGAGACCCGACGTTTTCCCCGTGGTATGTTTTGATCGTGCACAGGTGGGACAGCTATTCACATATTCTTCTATGTCTTCCTTCATATTCTGCCAGGTATCATATCTGTGTATAAGATGTTCAGTTTTCTTGACGCCTCCGTGACCAGCCAATGGGGAGTCATGGCAGAGTTCGAGTAGTTCTCTGTGGGAAGGTGTGGTGGTCATAGCTGTCACGGTGGCAGTACCACCAGGCACGCACCACCCTATCCTTGCCCTCCGATCCTTGGAAGTGGTCGGTCTGTATATGTATCCCTAAGAATATAACTCGCAGCAAGGTGAGGCCTTGGTTCCTGAGAGAAGCCCCTATATGCAGAGATGCAGGGTAACTGCAAGGACAGGTGAAAACAACAAAGGGTTAACAAAAGACCTCTGTACGGCAATACCAAAGATTCCCTGCACTGAAAGACCGGTCTTTAGGATAGCCGGATCTAATCTAAAGGAAAGTATTACCTTGAAGCCGTACAGAGTCTTTTGTTGTATACAGATGACAGGGTTTCCTGGAAACGGTACAGACAAGGAATAAACTATATAGAGTAGTCATATAGAGGAAAGCCAAAGGTCATAACCAGAGAGAGTACGTTATACAGCATATAGGAATAGGAACCAGAAGGGAAGTCAGCCAAACCAAAATCAGTAACCGGGGAATCTGAATGGAACATAAACAGTAAAACAAAATACAGCAATAGACAGAACTAAATACACAGAAGGAACTGACATAAACTGGAACAGAA
The DNA here is from genome assembly GCA_009667805.1 of Leptobrachium leishanense. Taxonomy (NCBI): domain Eukaryota; kingdom Metazoa; phylum Chordata; class Amphibia; order Anura; family Megophryidae; genus Leptobrachium; species Leptobrachium leishanense. Next base: position 117,875,650 of record CM019068.1, read on the forward strand.
ATAATAGAGACAAAAACTGAACAAGGATTAACAAACGGAGGATATCAGGAACACAGCAAGGAGCTCTCAGGACACAAGTGGCAAGGAGACCAGGCAAAGAAAAATGACCCAGCAATGTCCTATAGGTACATTGCTCTAATATAGGCAGGGGAATCAAGGCAAGGGTCAACAGGTGAGCAGCACACAGAACACCAATTAACCCCTGGGAGGCCTCCCAGGAATTGGCAGCAACAGAAACACAATGGAAAAAACACAATATACAAATACAGAGGGCAGGAAGACAGGGTTGGAACGTGGGAACGTGACAATAGCGGAGAGAAAATGATCAGTGCGGAGTATGGTATCAGAACAAGGAGTCTTGGTAGGTGTGGGGGGTAGTCAGGAAAGCGTATCTGCTTTAAGGTTCTTGTGTCCCGGTCGATAAGTATTGTGGAAATTGAATCTGGAGAAGAATAAGGCCCATCTGGCCTGGCGAGGATGGAGTCTTTTTGCAGAGCGCAGATATTCGAGATTCCTGTGGTCGATATATATGGTTACCGGATGGAGGGCACCTTCTAATAGATATCTCCATTCTTCTAACGCCTTTTTTATTGCCAACAATTCCTTGTCTCCTACATCATAGTTTAGTTCTGCTGCTTCCATGATTTTGGAGTGATATGCTATGGGATGAAGAATATTGGTGCCTTTATCACGTTGGGAGAGGATGGCACCTGTAGCATACTCGGAGGCATCAACCTCTTAGGAAGAAGGGTTGGTT